>JAHRHZ010000055.1:9721474-9792987 GCA_024137785.1 Ginglymostoma cirratum | reverse complement strand
AGAGCTGGATGAACACAGCAGGCCCGGCAGCATCAGAGGAGCAGGAAAGCTGATGTTTCGGACCTAGACCAAGAAGGGTCTAGGCCCGAAACGTCAGCCTTCCTGCTCCTCTGATGCTGCCGGGCCTGCTGTGTTCATCCAGCTCTACACCTTGTTATCACAGATTCTCCAGCACCTGCAGTTCCTACTATCTCTGAAACACTAAATTATCAGACAGGCAAACTCACAAGTAATAAGTCTTTTCCCAATGAGTCAATCTGAGGCAGTAAATCTTCAATTGGTTTTAGAGGCTTGGCAGTAAAGGAGCTGTAGGGCAGTGGAGCATCTGTAGGCCATTCCTCTTCATCAGGAAGACCGAGCATACTGTGAAGGTAAGGCTAAGGTTACTCCAAGTACAGCAGCTCATTAAAGACCTGTTAACGATGTGGTTAGTGAACAACCACTTTCAACGCAAATAACCCTGCATACTGTTCCTCGTCAGCTCACCATCTAATTCTCTTTTAACTGCACTGGTTGACCCTGCCTCGACCATACTCTCACACAATGTATTTCGCACCTTACTTCTTGCAGTATGAATAAAGCTATCTTTGTGTCAATTTGGCTTCTTCTGTCAAATGATTTGTACCCGCGCGCCCTCTGTCCTCTATCAAGTCTCCTCTGAACGTTCTTTTCCAAGGAAAGCAGCCTGAGCTTTATTTAAATTGCACCTTTATTGTCAGTCGATGTGAGCATCAGCAGAAATGTGGGTCCACCTGTTTCATATTTGGTCCAATCAGAAATTCTTGTGAGTTGTGGTGCAGGGGACTGGGATGGTTAAAGTGTCCATTCCGGGCCAAGTTTTTTTTTATATTTGCTTATGGAACAAGCCCTACGAAGAAGGGGACTAATTTTTGTGCATTCCTAATAGTCTCAGAGAAGGTGGATGATGGGATGTGATTGCTGTTGACTAGCACTTATTATCCATCTCTAATTGCCCATAAGAAGGTGGTAGTGAGCTGCCTTCTTGTAAAAGTGCAGCCCTTGAAGTGGACACTCACTGTTCCAGGATTTTGATTCAGCGACAGTGAAGGAATGGCAATACAGTTCAAAGTCAGGTTTGGAGGGGACTTGTAGGTGGTGATGTTCTGATGTATCTGCTGCCCTTGTCCTTCTAGGTGGTACAGGTCATGACTTTGGAAGGTGCTGTCAAAGGAGCCGCGGAGAGTTGCCGCTGCGCATTCTGTAGATGTGTGCTAGTAACGGCAAAAGTTAACTTTTAATGTAGCTGATGTGCCCAAATAACCAAGTTGCTTCATTCTAAATGAGTCAAGTTCCAGACAATTTTTACACCGCTGACGTGTTCCTTATAAACCGACGTTAGGAATCGGGAGATGAGTTGCTCAACACAGAATTCTCAGCCTCGGACCTCATGAGGAGAGTAGCTGGTATGTGAGATTCTGGTACATAAACATACAATTTAGAAACGTAAGTAAACTTGCTGACCTACTCCTATGCTCAATACGCTGCATTTCGAATTCCATATGTACTCCAATGCCCAGTGACCCTTGACTCTCTTGTCTAACAAGAGTCTTTCTACTTGCATCCTAATAATATTACATACAACGACGTGTTAATTCCAGATACCAATCTAGCAAACCTCTTATGAAGTGGCTCCAAGGCAAAAAGTTCTATACGAGAGTTGAAACATTAATTCTGTTTCTCTCTCCACAGATACTAATAGGCCTGCTGAGTTTCTTCCGTGTTTTGTGTGTGATTCTTATTTTTACGTACAATTCCTCTTGTAATAAAGGAAAGAATTCCATTAACCTTCTTAATCACTTGCTGTACCTGCACACTAACTTTTTGTGACATGCACCAGGACACAGACTCCCTTGTACCTTAGAATTTGCCAAATATTCTCTAAGTAATGCTCTTTTTAAAATTCTTCTTGCCAAAGTGAACTACTTCACGTTTTCCCACATTACACTCCATCTGCCAGATTTTTGCCCGCTCACTTTGTCCATAATCAGTATGCAATCTGTGCCGTCTTCACAACACATTTTCCTACCTAACTGCAAATTTAGGCTTCACTCCTCTCATTCAAGTAACTAAAATACACTGTAAAATGCTGAACTCCAGCACAGACTCTTGACGGAGTCCACTTGTCACATCCTGACAATCAGAAAAAGACCCATTTTTGCATGTGCTCTGTTTTCTACCAGCCAGCCAATCTTCTATCCTTGCTAATCTATTATCCCCTGCACTATGAGCTTGTACTGTGGGTAATAACTGGTTATGGGACATCTTGTTAAATGCCTTCTGGAAGTCCACTTACAGTATGCCTACAGATCTCCTTTATCCACAGCACATGCTACTCCTTCAAAGAGCCCAACAAACCAGTTGAACATGATTCCCCTTTGATGAAACCATGCCAACTCTTCCTGATTACCTTGAGATTTTCTAAATTGCAGACATAACCTTCTTAACAATCAATTCCAAAGCCCTTCCACATGACAGCCATCCAGGTAACCAGCTTCATAGTTACATTTGCTACTTTCAGATCTGACACAGCCTTTCCAGAATCTAGTGAATCTTGAAAAATTAACATCACACAGTATCCCATTAGTCATTTCTTTCACAGCACAGGATGAAGCCTAGTGTTTGTTAGCCCCCACCCCCGGCCACAGCAGTTTACTCACTACTACTTCCCTGGTGACTGCACTTTTTACCATGTACCTTTCTCCCCTCCATCTTCAATATTTATAGCAATTACTCTGAGGCTGAGACAGAAGCAAAACGCTTATTTATTTCATCCACCATTTCCTTATTTTCTACTCTCAACTCGCCATCTCGCTTTCTAGAAGACCAACACTCATTTTCCTTTTTATTTAAGTGTAGAAACTCATTACTATCTGTTTTTATGTTCCTAACTAGCTTCTTCTGATACTCCGATCTTCTTCTCCTCTGCTGTTCTTGACCTGCTATTTAACTTTGTGCAATTATATGTATGGCAGCATATCACAGTGAAAGGTTAAATCTCGTTAACAGCAATAGATAATACTCTTGGGATAACAAGGAATAAACTGTAGGGGGTCAGAAATATGCAAGAGAGTCTGACACCATTACAGTAAAGATAAGTTAATATTCTAGACTTAGAATCTCTGCCAGGCTGTAAAAATGAAATTCTTTCTCACATAAGACTGACTGCAGTGACAGAGTAAGAGCACCGGAAGAGGGCATGATGTCTATGCTGGTTCTTTCAAAGAGGTGCCCAATTTAGACTCCAACCCTAGCCCTTTCCCCCCAACCTCGTAAATTAGTTACGAGGATTTATGCTGGTTAACTGCAACCATCACTATCAAACTGTATTAACCGCTGAATGGGCAGGGAAATGATAGAACTCCATGGGCAATTTATTATCAGCACTCATCATGTTTGAGCCCTGGGCTCTAACAAAATAAATCATCTGTGGACCAGTGTGATACTTACTCAAATATTTTTTGCAGTTGATTAATATCTGAAATCCCACAAAGAAAGGGTCTAAAATTAAAAAAAGTCAAATAATCAGATTCTTTTGCTGTTAAATGCACAATATTTCTTATTTCTACTTCAGTCCCTGTAGATATTAAAGTACATCTTTCTTTGAATCTCAACATCATCAAACTCCTGAATAATTGTCGAGTTTTCACTGCTCTGCACAGCGTCATGTCACTCAGTGCACTCCATGTAATGTAATTTCCTCTAGCTACGCTTCATCTTTCAGTCTCATTCACCCTTTTTACCCTCTCGACAGTTAATCATTTTAAAAATATTGAATGTATTTAATTGTATAGATTTCAATTCTATTCACTGACATAATGTCAACCTCTTGTTAAGAGCAGGGTGTTACATTTTTCTGTGAAACAATGATCAGAAACTCACATTCTTTAAACTGGTTGTTTTGCTTCAATCTGTTTTTGGATTAAGTTGCGCATGGAGCGGTTGGTGGCTCAGTGGTTAGCACTGCTGCCTCACAGCACCAGGGACCCAGGTTCAATTCAACCCTCAGGCAACTGTCTGTGTGGAGTTTGCACATTCACCCTGTATCTGTGTGGGTTTCCTCTGGGTGCTCTGGTTTCCTCTCACAGTTCAAAGATGCGCAGGTTAGGTGGATTGGCTAAATTGCCTGTAGTGTTCAGGGGTGTGTAGATTAGGGGGGTGGGTCTGGGTGAACACTCTGAGGGTCAGTGTGGACTTATTGGGCTGAAGAGCCTGTTTCCACATGTAGGGTTTCTATGGTTATAACTGCAACCAAGATTAAAATAGTTCAGCCTCTTTGCAACAGCAGGGTGAGCTCCAATCTTAGCTTGATATCAGTTAATAATTTATCACACAAATTCTAATTTCACAAAATCCTTCCAATCGAAGCTAGTTAGATTTTGGGCTACAGTACATTTTCTCCTTTGCAATGTTTCCTACAACATATCAGAGAATGAGGTTACATGGAATTATAATGGATGGTGTTACAATGTGGCACAACCCAGGTTATATGATAGAGAGCCAGGTTCTGTCAGGTTTATGGTGTTTTAAATAATGGAATTATTGTATGGTAGAGATAAGAGTTAACTGGCTTTATTATATGACAATATACCGCATTTATGTAGTGTTACATGAATCTAGATAGAGAACAGTGCTACATGAGATTGTATTATTCAAAACAGCAGGATTATAAGGGTCGATATGGCAAAAATACAGGGTGACAAGACAGAAAAGATAGGGCAGAGAGGTGGGGACTTACAATAAAGACTGGAATTATGGAACGTGCAGGAAATGGGTCAGATCTCCCATAATGAGATCACAATGGATCAATAATATGGCAGAAAATGGGATTACAGGGGGTTTACAGTATGCCAGAAGATGGGGACACAGTATGGCAAAGAATGAAACTATAAAGATAAGGTTGCCATAGTCCTATCGGACCACAGGTGTGCTCTCTCAGTAGAGAGGAAGCTGACGGGCTTCCCTAGGGGTCATCACACGTTAGGCAAGGGGAGAGTTTGAGAAAGAGAGTGCTCCATAGTAATCTCAGCTGGGGCAGGATCTGAACCTGTGCAGTTGGCATCACTCTGCATCGCAAACCAGGGGACCCATGATGAAACTATGGTATGGCAGAGAAAGGGGCTACATTTATGGAACAAAATCTATGGGAATGGATTTGACCCAGCACGGTGTAAGAACTTAGGAATTACAATAATAAACTGCTAACTGTACATCTATTAGAATGTTACAAGAATCAATAACTCCCCAGGTTAAATTTAAAGGCATCAAAGACTTAAAAGGGAATACTCATGGACACAAATCTCAGAATAAATCCCTGCATTTATCATCAGTAAGCTAACTGATATTTTACCTGAGTTGAAGCATTTCAGCAAATATGCAGCCAACACTCCAAATGTCAACAGCTGCTGTGTATCGGGAATACAAAAGCACTTCCGGTGCTCTGTACCACAGAGTAACAACCTGAACAAGAGAGAGATCAGTTTAAACGACTTCTCTTCAAAACAGATTTTAAGCTCTGGTAAGAAAAACAAAAGCACTGGATATTTGGGCAGGAATAGATCTGGGGCGATGGGGTGCTGGCAGAAGGGGGAAGCTAGTTGAAAATACAAAGACATAAATGGCAAATTTTTTTACACAGAGGGTGGTTCGCATGTGGAATGAACTTCCTGATGAAGTGGAAGGGTGGATGCGGGTACAATCACAATGTTTAACAGACGTTTGGATGGATATATGAATAGGAAAAGTTTGGAGGGATATGGGCCCGGAGCAGGCAGGCGGGACTAGTTTGGTTTGGGATAATGTTCGGCATGGACTGGTTGGACCGAAAGGTCTGTTTCCGTGCTGTATGACTCTATGACTCTGTATTTTCATTCCTACATTTAAAAAATGGAGGAAACTGCTTCAAAGACAAGAGAGGGCTCCACCTACACTATAGTAAAGATTCTCAAATGCAAATTTAATCAATATGATTAAATCAAACAGTTTCACACCTGATAAGCCAAGTAGTGTGCTTCTTTAGAGGAGCTAATTTTAAGAATGCACAAATGCATCAGTAAAGCCTCAAACGTGATTTTAAAAACAGGAGGAATTTTTTTTTGTTGGCTATATTCTGTTTTTGCATTAAACTTTAATAAACACAGGACATGTATTTTCTGGTTATTTTTACCTTTCCCATCGAATAAGTCCATTACTTCCTTTCACTACATCCCTAAAGACCCACTTAAGTCTATGAACTCAGCATGAAGTGAATCGCTGCTGTACGCCTGCTTCTTGTGAGTCTGTTATACACCTCGGTGTGTACTGCGCAAAAATATATAGCAGGATGCATCAGGAAATAAAATCTCCTGGACTTAATGCAGAATGCTGATTTATTCTAATTGAAGCATTTTTTTTGGACGTTTTGGAAGTTCTTTCTCATCAACTGGCAGATCTGCAAGTGCTAAAGTGACAAGTACTGGGTCCACTGTCTGTTTTACCCTTTCATGGTCTACTACTAGCCAATCATCTATAATGTATTGAACTTGTGATGTTGCTATACATTTCTCTTGTCAAGAAAGGGTGAATTATCCAGGGAAGTACTTCTGCAATAGTCTAGCCTTGTCTACAGAGAAACTCCAGTCACAATTTCCCACCCTGCAATCTATACACTATCCTGACTTGGAACTATTTTTTAAAATTCATTAATGGAAAGTGGTCACCACCATCTGGGACAGCATTCACTACCCATCTCTAGCTACGCTTGACAAGGTGATGTTGAGCTGCCTTCTTGAACCGCTGCAGTCCACATGCTGTAGGTACACACACAAAGCCCTTAGGGAGGGAGTTCCAGGATTTTGACCCTGACACTGAAAGAACGGCAATATATTTCTAAGTCAGGATGTGCGTGGCTTGGACGGGAACTCACAGGTTGTGGTGTTTTCATGTATCTCCTACCCATGTCCTTTTACAGGAAAGTTGTGGTGGATTTAGAACTTGCTAAGGAGCCTTAGTGAATAACTTCATTGCATTGCGTAGACGGTATACACTACTGCCACTAAATGTTGGTGGTAGAGATGAATTTTGTGGATGTGGTGCCAATCATGCAGGTGGCTTAGTCCTGGATGGAGTCAAGCTTGAGAGTTGTTGAAGCTGAACTCATCCAGGCAACTTGGGACCATTCCATCACATTCCTGACTTGTGTCTTCTAGATGGTGGGCAGTCTCTGGGGATTCAGGAGGAGAGTTATTTGCTGGAGTATTCCTAGCCTCTGGCCTGCTCTTGTTACAACTGGACACTGACCAATGGATTCTCCCCACTCCACCCATTGATTCCAAATGATTAGTTTTACTAGGGTTCTTTGACGCCACAGTCAAATGCAGCCTGACATCAAGGCAGTCACTCTCACCTCACCTCTCATATTCACCTCTTTTATCCATACTTGAACCGAGGCTGTAATGAGATCAGGAGCTAAGCGACCGTGACAGAACCGTACCAGAGCATTTGTGAGCAGGTTATTGCTAAGCAAGTTCTGTTTCAGAGCATTGTTGATGACACCTTCTGTCACTCTGCTAATGATCGAGAGTAGACTGATAAGAGAGAGATAATTGGCTGGATTGGACTGGTCCTGCTTTTTGTGCACGGGACACACCTGGGCAATTTTCCACCTTGTTCAGGAGACAACAGCGTTGTAGCTGTACTGGAACAGCTTGGCGAGGGGAGCAGCAAGTTCTGGAACACCAGTCCTCAGTACTATTGTCGGAATGTTGTCAGGGACCACAGCCTTTGCAGTATCCAGTGTCTCCAACCGTTCCTTGATATCATGTGGAGTGAACTGAATTGGCTACTGGGCCCTTCCACCTTGACCAGGGGAGGTTTTGCTACTAGTGGGAGACTGAGACAGGGCTCTTCTGTGATTAAGTGGCCCTAGTCAGTTTGCTTCCAACCTCAATGGGCTGCATTGAATCCAACCTCAGCGTGTCCATTTCATGGATTGGAGATCAAGGCTGATCCTGGAACGTTTTCCTTGAAAAGGCTCTGTTTACATGAAATCATTGCTGCCTCAACACATCAAGATACCACCAAACTGTCAAGGGAAACAGGGGTCAGTATATTTCGGAAAGAACTCACCACAGGCGTCAGTGCCATGTTGAAACTGTACACTCGAGCCAGACCAAAGTCTGCTAACTTCACCTGGCCACTGTTTGAAACCAGGATGTTTTGTGGCTTCAAATCTCGATGCACCACACGGTTTGCATGGAGGAAATCCAGGCCTCTAAACAGTTGCAGCATTATATCCTAAATGCATAATGATAAAATTGTTAAAAGTGAAGAATTTTGAAAAGAAAATTACAGTGTAGTTTCCATGTTATGTACAGGAGTATGCAAGGTTATTGACTGTGGGTACATTTGAGAAAGTGCATAATTACTAGCCTTTCTGGAACTCAGGATGGCAAATCCTTAGTGGCCGCATCCATTTGTGGAGATGAATTTATAGTTCGCTGACCCAATCTGATCTCAGAAGGTGCTCTCAATATTCCAATGTCTTGTACCTTAGCAGAAAGGAATTCCAGACTGGTATCTCTGTCACTGGCTAACTATTTCCCTGAATGGCACTATTATGATTTCAGCTGATGGTATTACTGGATATTCTAATCTGACTTGACAAGATTTTTAAAAATTTTGTGAGGTGGTGTATCACTCAAACCCAAGCACACAATGATACAGATTGTGTTTTAACATTAAAACAAAGTTTATTATTCAAATTAAAAGATAAAATAGTGGAAAAAAAAGGTAATTACATATTACAGGATTTGAAAGACTTTGCGGCAGCACAGTGGCTCAGTGGTCAGCACTGCTGCCTCACAGCACCAGGGACCCGTGTTCAATTCCACCCTCGGGCAACTGTCTGTGTGGAGTTTGTGCAAACTCCCTCTGTCTGCGTGGGTTTCCTCCAGGTGCTCTGGTTTCTTCCCTCAGTCCAAAGGTGTGCAGGCCAGGTGGATTGGCCATGCTAAATTGGCCGTAGTGCTCAGGGATGTGTAGCTTAGGTGGGTTATTGGGGGGATGGGTCTGGGTGGGATGCTCCAAAGGTCAGTGTGGACTTGTTGGGCTGAAGGGCCTGCTTCCACACTGTAGGGATTCTATGATCTATGAAACATTCAGTAAGTACAACCTAACCTAACACACCCATCACTTTAGAGAATTCACACAGCAGAGACAATTCCCTTCTCTCTCATAACTGTGGTTTTGCTTGAGAGTTTGATAGCCACTTCCTTGATCATTCACACAACTGAGCTTAGACTTTCTTAGCCTCGAATAACCCCTTCAGGGTTCTAAGCAAACACTTATGGTCTGGAATTTTGAAACTACATCCTTACACTGAGATGGGACCAGTTTAGTTTGGGAACATGGTTGGCTCAGACAAGTTGGACCAAAGGGTCTGTTTCTGTGGTCTATGACTCTATGTTCTGAATTATCACCTTTCTTTAGGAAGAGCTTTGTTTTTACATCAAGCCCAACCAGGTCTCTGGTAATTGAAGACGAAGGCTTTCTAAGCTATCTCCCCCCACCCCAAGCAACAAAAGAGGCAATTCCTGATCCTTCTGACTAAAACCAAGCTAATGCTCTTCAATGTTTGTTCTGTCCACTGTCCCAATGAAACAAATCCCCACAATCTTTCTGTCAAACTCATTTTTTAAAAATTCAACGTTCCAGAAATGCTGACAAGTTAAAATCCCTCATTCACATAGACAATAACCCACATGCCCACTAGTTCAAAATCCAAGCTCTAAAATAAATGATATCAATGTGTGTGAAAATTATAGACCTTTTATCTTACATATACCTGTCATTAACTTCAGTTGTAGCAAGGCCTGAATTTTGCCATAGTGGGAGAATTTATCTGCCTAACAGTGACAAAATGAGCTTATTAGAATGTTTAGAGAACAGAATCACCTCAGACCTGGATATCTCTACAGGTGTTCTTCCTAGTAGCGTCTTAAACTCAATCACAGTGTCCCAGAGTTGTACAGCACGGAAAGAGACCCTTCGGTCCAATCAGTCCATGCTAACCAAGTTTCCCCAAACTAAACTAGTCCTGTTTGCCTCTGCTTGGCCCATATCCCTCTAAACCTTGCCTATCCATATACCTGCATCCACTTCTTCCTCCAGCAGTTTATATTCCACAAACAAACCGCCCTCTGTGTGAACGAGTTGCCCCTCACGTCCCTTTTAAATCTTTCACCTCTCACCTTAAAAAACATGCCCCCAAGTTATCAACTCCCCCACCTCGGGAAACAACCTTTGTTATTTACCTTATCTATGCCCCTCATGATTTTATAAACCTCTATAAGGTCACTCCTCAACCTCCTACACTCCAGTGAAAAAAAGTATAAGCCTAGCCATCATCTCCTTATAATTCAAACACCCCAGTAGCATTCTTATGAACTGGCACTCTCAGTAAACCAGTATAAATGATATACTTCAAATACCAGAATTATTATCGTGATCTCCATGATGTCTGAGCAGTCAGTTGAGGGTGTGACTTAGAGGGTTCTCTGCCACTAAGTTTTATTTAAGGCAAACTTGCATTAGTTATACAGTAGGGATGTGTATACCCCCTGCATTACGTTTCTATCACGTAACTGTGTGTTTTTACACTGATTATGTGGACATCTTGATCAACCAGACTATTTGATTAACCGGCACACTCCTGATCCCATGGGGGCCGGTTAATAAAAAGTTTGCTGCAATATCATTTATTACCATTTACATTTCCTTTTATTACAGATCTCAGACACTAGCTTAGATTGTTAAGTGTCTGTTAACTGGGATATCCAAGCGATTCTGATCCACCCGCTGCCATCAAAGGCAGACCCAAGAAGCCCAACATCATGGAGTTTTGGGCCTCAGCTCTTGAGATTTTGGGTGTCAGACAGAACGCAGTGAAGTGTCTTTGGGGTTTGGCTAAGGCATCAAAGGGTGGCATAGGATTCTCACACTGCCATTATTCCAGCACATAAAGAATTCTGAAGATAGAAACATGGGTTTCTATGAGATCCCCCACCGTTCTGCTAAACAGTCGCGAATATAGTCCTAACTGATCCAACCTCCTTTCATACACCAGTCCTGCCATCCCAGGAACCAGTCTAGTAAAACTTCGTTTCACTCCCTCCACGGCCTGAACTGCACACACTATACTCTATATTAGCACATCCTTGTGATCCAGACATTTTCTTTTGGAATAGTTGGATTGGTTGTATGAGGAGCATTCAATAAGAATCCTTGCGACCCTCTCTGGAAGACCTTTTTAGACTAGTCCAAGCACCTGAAGTGGCTTCTCAGCATCCCGGTAGGTCTTCTCAACAATCTGCCAGGTAAAAAAACCAAAAGACCTAAGGGCAGAAGCAGGCCATTCATCTGCTCCACCATTCCATGAGATCATAGTCGATCTGATATTTCTCAACTCCATTTTTCCTGCCATTATCTCCTAATTCTTGATTCCCTTACTGATTAGAAATCTGTCTATCCCAACCTGAAATGTACTTAATGACCCGGCCTAGACAACTGTCTGTGATGGACAATTCCACAGATTCACCACCTTCTGGGAGAAGAAATTCCACCTCATCTCTGTCCTAAATACAAAGACCCAACAGGCGTAAGAAAAATGAGTACCAGCTCAAGCAAGGGTGAGGCAGGCCTTTTAAACTACAACATCCAGTCTGTAAATGAGTGGCACAAATGCACTGACATCAGCATCCATGAGCCAAGCAATTACCGGCTATCAAGAGATGAGGCAGCTCTTTCAGTGGCTTTATGGGTTCTGAAGGAAAGCTTTTATAGCCACATGCATTCTGACAGCACCAGTTATTCTGAGAAAACCAGCCATTCTGGAGAAACAGGATACCCTCTTCTTTGCTCAAAAGCAAACATTCCACATTTCACAAGCTCCCTGAAACAAAATGCAGTTCTTTTGAGTTGTACGATAGCTGATCTCTCAGGGATGTGTGGAAACTCTTTAAATGCTGAGGACCAACGTCATCTGCACTTCCACAGTTAAGTTTTGGCAGCAGCTGGACTGAGGCTGCAATCCAACTTGGAGCGAGTCATGAGTTGGCTGATGGCACTCTCTCTGTGAACTATCCACACCCCCACACACGAACACACACCCTCTCCCTCTCCCCCGCTCACGCACGCTCCCTCACACACACACACACACACACACACACACTCTTCCTCCCTCACACACACACACACACACTCTCCCTCACGCACACACACACACTCTTCCTCACGCACGCGCGCGCACACACACACCTCACGCACGCATGCACACACATGCGCACACACACACGCACACACACTCTCTTCCTCACGCACGCACGCACACACAGACACTCTTCCTCACGCACGCACGCACACACACACACACACACACACACACACACACACACACATACACACACACTCTCTCTCTCCTTCCCACGCACACACACACAGAGTCAGCTCTTCAAATGACTTCTCTTGACAGATATGTAAGCTGAGGCCCACCCTTTGGAACAGGCTGCCTGCAAACAGATTACATCCTCCTCCTGTGTTAATAAAAGCCAAATGCTGTGAGTACTGAAAATGTCAAATAAAACAGAATACTGGGGAAACCCAGCAGGTCTGGCAGCATCAGCTGTTTAGAGCCTGACACGACCCTTCTTCAGAATGGCTAATTTCCGCTGAGGTCAGTCAGCTCGGGGCACTTGTGCACCAGAACATGAGGACACCATGGAACTCCCCACTCCTACACCCCTCCCTGGGCAAGTACAAACAGGAGAGAAACTGACATTTGGGATCTAGGCGTGCTGCCAACTTTGCAGGTGGAGAGCTGTTCAGTTGCATAGTGGAATGGACATCTATAAAGTCAAGGACACTTGGATGTGTCGCACTTTGTGTACGTGACTCACAAAATTCCACAATCTTTCAAGTCACGTGGATTGATTTGGCTCCATATCGAGGACAAAAAAATTGTGCTGACATCTCTGTCAGAAATTGTCACAGCCACACAATTAACAATCAAACATTGAACAAAATTTCACATTCACCTGTGACTGACATATTCAGAAAGATCTGGTCTCCCACAAATTGGGGTCAATTGTAATTGGGAATGAGTTTGAAGATTTCCTCTCTTGGAAAAATAATCAACATTTTCAATCATTTCTCACTGTCCTCCAACATATCAGAGTTCTGGGACAAGCAAACTCTCACAATTTGTATGATAGCTGGCCTACCTTTACTTTTTTATGAGGGAGGTGTGGCTGGTGAATTTGTGTCAGAAACACGGACAAATCTTGCTCAATGAGTTCGAACACAAGTGTCAACTTCATCAGCTCATCTGTCCGAGAACCAAGCTCCACATTAAATAACCTGAATAAAAAAAGGAACAATTTTTATTCAGAGAAAGTAAGAACTGCCGATGCTGGAGTCTGAGATAACACAGTGTGGAGCTGGAGGAACACAGCAGGCCAGGCAGCATCAGAGGAGCAGGAAAGTTGACATTTCAGGTTGGGATTTCCCTGCTGCTAAACTCTTTTTTTTGGTAACACTTTAATGAAGCACCTTGTGACGATCTAACATCTTAAAGGTGCAATTAAGGACACACAGTAACTTAATTTGAGAAACTGCTACAGTCACTGTGGGAAAAAATAGACCATTAATGTTAGTCAAATGCCTGATTTTGGCAAATTATTTGTCCACAGATGCACAACTTATGATGAGACACAACCCAAAGTTGATTTGATATAGAGTTCACAGTTAAATAAAAGCAGACACTTTGGTCTAAAGGTTGATGCTGTTGATTACAGTCCACACAAGCTTCCTCTAACTTTTATTCTCCTAACCGTATCAATGGGTTTTTTATTCCTTCCTTGCGCGCTTATCTAGCTTCTACTTAAAGCTCAGTTCAGAGCTTGTGAGCACAAGATTTTTGATGAACTGTCAAAGTCAGCATCATGCAGAGTTAATTGTAACTGTCATTACAAAAATTTGCTGATTGCACATTGACCAAATCAAGGGGGACAGCATCAGTCAAGCTTAAGGCAATGGACGGAGCTATACTGATTTTGTTCAACTGATGTCAGTTATAGCTAGACCAGTGCTACTAAAGACAAACAGGAGTTATCTCGATCTTTAAAATGCATGCATGCGTATGTGTGGCCATTTTTTTTGATCAGATACCTGAAAAACCTTTGACCTAGGGCGTACCTCCATGAAATGCAGATCACTGATGAGAGATATGGACTAAGTTTAAGACGAAATCAGAAACTCCGTTTCCATTTAGACAGCTAAACAAACTCTCCTGCAACTACACTGAATTTAAGACAATGGAGTCAAAAGCAAATGAAAACAAAAAATAGCCAGTCAGGCAGCATCAGTGCAGAGTGAGCAAGCTAATGTTTTGAGTCGAGATGAAGAGTTAGCTTGCTCGGTCTCCACAGATGCTGCCTGACGCACAGTGATTTCCAGCAGTTTCTGTTTTCAGTACAGATTCGAGCTTCTGCAGTAATTTGCTCCTACACAGAGTCAATATGTCTTCCCCAAGAAGCCATGAAACATGCAATTTTATACATATGGTTTGTAACTCAACACAAACTGTTTACAATAAATAGAACTGTCTGCCCGAACATACAGAATGAAATGTTTTATGATGATGTCATTCTCTGGTCTAATTAAAAGTGATATTAGCCCCATGTATGGAATGACTAGCTGTCTTCCACAGAACAGCTCAAGGCTAAGTGCATCAATTTATCAGAGAATAGTTAGTCTATCTGACAGTGAGCAGCCAGAGCAGAACAGGCAGAATGTGATAGTAGTGGGATAATTATCGTGCAGAAATCTAGCTATATCCACATCTACCGGTGAAGTTCTGAAGTTGGCCATTCCATCAGGAGAGCAGAAAATTCGGAAGGACTACTCCCTTAGAAACACTGCTGCACTAGCTCTAGCAATGGCTTGGAGATAAACAGAGGATCAAATCAGATATACACGTTGTTCTTCCTTTCCCATGCAGCAGAGTGAGCATTGATTTGGTTTGATTAAATCAGGGAGAAAGTTTAGCTCCCCTTGCTTGGTTGGAGCTAATGTAACAGGTTAATAAAAATGAAAGACGTATGATTTAAAAATAGCAGTCACTTTTCAGGCTTCTGTGTATTAAAGAACTCCAGATGCTGGAATATAACTGAAGTGACCCCTGTTTAAAAACACTAAAGAAGTGTCACTGGAGTCAAAACATTAACTCAAAACATGAGATAACAAGGCTTGGGGCTGGATGAACACAGCAGGCCAAGCAGCATCATAGGAGCAGGAAAACTTGACGTTTCGGGCCTAGACCCTTCATGGGTTTGCAAATCTGGAACTTATTCTAGATAATTTTTTTTCTGATGAAGGGTCTAGGCCCGAAACGTCAAGTCTTCCTGCTCCTATGATGCTGCTTGGCCTGCTGTGTTCATCCAGCCCCACGCCTTGTTATCTCGGATTCTCCAGCATCTGCAGTACCTTTCATCTCTTTAACTCAAAACAATTTTTCTCTCCACAGATGCTGCCAGACCTGCTGAGTTTCTGCAGCAATTTGTCTTTTTGTAATAGGTTTCTATACCTTGAGTTAAGAAGCTCACCTTTCGATGAAAACAAAAGGTAACAAACTGGGTTTGCAAATCTGGAACTTATTCTAGATAATGAATTTATCTGCATCATCTGGGACATATTTACTGCTAAATTGTTGCTTCTTTTGAAAATGTTTCTCATTCATTCTTTCTCTAGTGTCATTACTTAAAGTCCCAACAATGTTATACTCATCCTTCTTGAAAAGATCAGTTGCCCAAGCCTCTGAAAAAAGATGTGCAGGAAGCAAGGTGATCTATCCTACGCTCTCTTCATCCTCAATGACAAAAGACCCAAGGCTTTAGTCAACATACGGTTTTCAATGCACTAGTAACCTCACCTGACAACATTTGGATGGTCAAAGACTTCTAACTGTTTCAACCAGGCCACCTCCCGAATTACTATGAAAGGGATACCTTCCTTCGTTCTTGGAATCTCAATCCTTTTCAGTGCCACAAACCTCCCATTGTTTTCCAGGTCTCTTGCTTTGTACACTTTTCCGTAAGCTCCTTCTCCAATCTCAGCCAGCAGCTCATATCGCTCAGAATGACCGCTTTCCATTCTTATCAATAATCAGTCCAAAGGCTGAACAGCACCACCTGGAGTAAACAAACCTGTTATCAATAACATGGAGACAGGAAGGACTGCAGATGCTGGAAGCTAGAACCATTAAAAGTGGAGCTGGAGAAGCACAGCAGGTCAGACAACATCCAAGGGGCAGGGAAGTCAATGTTTTGGGCCAAAACCCTTTGTCAGGACTGGGGATGGGGAGAGGGAGATGGGGTGGGGCAGGGTAGAAGGGAAGGAGATAGATGGATGCAAATGGGGAGTTTTTGTGGTTATAGATTTTGAATATTGGCTTCACCAGCTTCAAAATCTCTCCACCCCAACATGTCCAGCTCCTGACTCACCTATCTGCTCTACCCTTCCCACTGACCAACCACAACCACGCCCACATCCTACCGGCATCTACCTATCTCCATTCCACCTACTCTCACCCTGCCAGGCCCCCCCTCCCTCTATTTATTTCTGGGCTCCCCTCCCTCTCCCTAGTCCAGACGAAGGGTTTCAGCCTGAAACGTTGACCTCCCTGCTCCTTGGATGCTGTCTGACCTGCTGTGCTTTTCCAGCTCCACATTTACTGATTCATTATCAGTAATATCCTGACAAACATACTCTTTCAAATCATAGAATGTCACAGTACAGCACAGGAACAGGCCCTTCCTACCCCACCCCCCCAATGACTGTGCCAACTATGGTGCCATTCTAAACTGATACTATTTGCCCAAACATAGTCCGTATCCCTCTATTCTCAGCCTGTTCTTGTGCTTCTTAAACGTTGTTACCAATCTCTAAAAAAAACTTTGTGAAAGCAGATTATCTAGAATTACTGCTTCAAATAAACACCATCTCACGTTTTTCATTTGTCTTCAATAGTTATGTTTGTTTTGTCTATCTCAGAATGGGGGTAGATTGATGGAGGCTGCAGAGAACATTTCTTCCTAAGATAATAAGGAATTTTATGAAACTAAAAGGGGAGTTGAGCCAATCCATGCATTATCCATGTGAAGAGGTTCTAAAAAAAGCATAATCTTTTATGTAAAGGGTTTAGCTGATGATAAACTTCCAAGGTTGGGGTTACAACAAAATTAATTTTTAGTTCTTCTCAAAAATGAACACTATTTTAATGTTGTTTCAGTGAGAGACGTCTGTCCTTTGAAGTTCTTTTTCTCACTTTTACCACTCTGCTCTTGCTATACAGCTCTCTTAGTTTAAGGCACTGGAGCTAGGTACAGAGCTAAAGATGCCCCTGAACTTGCTCAATTGGTTCTTTTGAATTCAACCCCAAACAAAGAGCATCTTCCACTGTATATACACAACCGTGAATCCGCCCATTTGCAAAAAAAAACTGCTTCCTGCAAAGACAGCACATGAGCTACAAGTTCACAGAGCAATATCAAAACAATACAAGCAATGCAACCTATTGAAGGTTCATCTGACAGAGAATATGAGGATGCTGTCACAGAACTGAATATTCACTCACATGATGTTATTGCGGCTATTTGCACACATGCTGAATGATTGAGAGTGGATGCGTATTTAGATTTTGACGACCAAAACACACACAATCAAGCAGAAGGAATTCTACATGGAATACCTGTATTTCTCTCCTATGCTGATACTGGGGTTGTACATGGGTAGGGCGCTGAAGTGACTTGCTCTACAACAGTATGTAGCCGGGTCGTTGCATTCTTGCACTTGTTTGGTTGGTGTAAGTTGTACCAAAGGTGATGACTATGAGGGCCGCTACAGAGTGGGATGCACAGTGAAAGAAAGCTGTAGGTCTAAATGTAGCATACAGTATAAATCTTGTGGGCTTTTTTTGACAAAGCAAAGCCTCTGTGGACAATGCTTTGCAGTCAAATGCAACAAGAATCCTCCTCCCTGTATTCATTAGTCACGATCAAGGTAAATTTCATCAGTCAGGAGAAAAGCAAACAAAAGCATACTTTTATTCACAGCAGAAACTGAAGAAGCTTGTCGGCTTAAATTTATTTCACCTAACAAACCTGGATACTGGGTTTACA
Source organism: Ginglymostoma cirratum (assembly GCA_024137785.1). Classification (NCBI taxonomy): domain Eukaryota; kingdom Metazoa; phylum Chordata; class Chondrichthyes; order Orectolobiformes; family Ginglymostomatidae; genus Ginglymostoma; species Ginglymostoma cirratum. Next base: position 9,774,757 of record JAHRHZ010000055.1, on the reverse strand, counting down.
CTGATGCCACTGCCAATCAATGAAAATGAGACTGAAAAAGAAGTTCAGGCAGAAAGAATTAGGTGGCATCAGGGATAATTCTCTCAATCATGACTGTCCCAAAGCTGGGCAAGAGACTCTGAAATCTCTACCTGGATCCTAGATCTCAGAAGTGAAAGGAAGTTTTCTGTTATCTCTGTCTCCCAAAATTAGTGATTTGTCCAGTGACAATACAGGCAATGTAACGCAAGTAGGTCACGTGTACAACTGGCAATAAAATAACTTTGTGACACAGCACTTTAATTAAACTGGGTCATATATAAAATTGCAGGACTTCATTATATTACTGACAGGTACCGACGGAGGAGACAATGAACTGTGATGACTGAGGAAATAATACATCTGTAAACTGCTTCACACATCTAGGAATTGCTGATTAGCAAACGTTCGCCATGTTCCCAAAGTCACCCTGAAACATCCTTAATGTGACAAGTTTAACAGCTACCCATAGTGCCTGACTCTGACGGAGCTCAGCTGCAGGGCTGTTTCCAGCATGTGGCCTAGCTCCATGACAACTGCTCTGGTGGATTAAGACACTCTGCAGACACTAGGCCTCAGGCAAATGGAAATTTACGTCGCTCTGTGTGTTCCAGTCCATGGATACTGCTGGGTGACAGCTGGCTGCTTCAGGCACAGTCAGATATTCCTTCAATCCCCCTGGTCTTCTCCAAAAAGCAAGAATATTGACAGGCATTCCCAACATGAGATGTGGTCAAAAGAAAAGGAAGTTGCAGATTTGAAAATAAAGACAATGACTGAAAACACCTCAGGCAAAACCCAGGGATGGAAAATTTTTGCAAAGGCCTGAAGAGGTTACAATTTCATCAGAGTTGCTTGGAATTGATTTCCATCAGGAACTGAGGCTATCGTATCAATTCAATCCTGATCAAACAATCAAAGTGCTGCCAAAATAAAAATTCAGCATAATGCATCTCACCCAGTGTATCGACTGGAAATAGAGAGAGAAGGTCATTGAAGTTAATCAACTGCTAAAGGGAGTGAGATAACAAGGTGTAGAGCTGCATGAACACAGCAGGCCAAGCAGCATCAGAGGAGCAGGAAGGCTGACGTTTCAAAGAAGGGCCTAGACCTTTCCTGCTCCTCTGATGCTGCTTGGCCTGCTGTGTTCATCCAGCTCTAAACTTGTTATCTCAGATTCTCCAGCATCTGCAGTTCCTACTATCTCTGCTAAAGGGAGTGGTTGGGCAATTATTCCAATAATACTGATTCCTGAACTTTAGCCTTCTCTTGGAATCCAAGCAGGATTAACTCTTTGCCCACATATGGCTTCCAGCACGAACTCAGTTAGCAAAGTTTGGAGCTGGATGAACACAGCAGGCCAAGCAGCATCAGAGGAGCAGCATCAGAGGAGCAGGAAAGCTGATGTTTCCGGTTGGGACCTTTTCTGAAGAAGGGTCCAGTCCCAAAATGTCAAGTTTCCTCCTCCTCTGATACTGCCTGGCCTGCTGTGTTCATCCAGCTCCACACCTTGTTATCTCAGACTCCAGCATTAGCAGTTCCTACTATCACTGACTCAGTTAGATTGCTCTGGGTTAGTTAACACTGCCTGACAGGACTCAGAATGGAGACAGGGACCTGAACCTTCCCAGTCCCTGAACAAGGTGGGCATTGGCAAGTCAGCTAGGAAAATATGGCGAGGTCGAAAAATGATGTTGAGGAAAAAAATGTCTGATTTTCCATCCGAGGTTTGTAAGGTGAGATGAAAATGTTGCTGGTGAGTAATGAGAAGCCTATTTGCATTCACTTACGTCTTATTTATATGCAATTTGCTATTCTCCTAGGTGATGGAGATGGCGATAATTCCTGATGTGAAAGTCAGAGCAGGTACCTGGTGCCCCATGGAGCTCCCAAAATTTGACATGTTTTGGTACAATACAGCTGTGGAGATCTGCCACCAATGGATGATTGCAAACTTGACTGGGGGATCATAACAGCAAAGTGGATACAAGGTTCTGAGAAGCTAAATGCTGAGAAATTCCTTAAGCACCACCCACTGTGACGATGGCTTCTGGGCTTGGTGGGGCAGTTAGGATCTCAAAGGAGTAAAACATCATGTCTTCCTCAGTCTCTGTAACAAGGCCTATCATACCCAGTCCTAGAGGGTAGCTGGTAGCTCCAACTCACCAACTGTTCCTCTGGCCCTTTACCTTGGCCAGTATTCCCCAACATCTCAGGGCATGCTCCTTGGGCAAAGACTGTCTGCACATCCTAATCATGGAGGTTATCATTCGATATTCACCAGGCCCATCACACAACTCATTTGAAATACTTTTCTCTCCTTCAATAATAAACTTTAAGGAGTATCAGCACCTTACTTTATATGCTACCAGGATGCTTTGTGCATAGGGATAGGCCCTCAAACCCACCCAATGCAGCATGGTGCATCGCAGATGCACATAGCCTCGCCTTGTTGTTTTCATACTTTGCAAATCCTTCAGCACCAACAGGCTCATAGTACTCAGAGATAGTAAGAAGCGCAGATGCTGGAGTCAGAGATAACACAGTATGGAGCTGGAGGAACACAGCAGACCAGACAGCAGAGGAGCAGGAAAGTTGACTTTTCAGGTTAAAGAACAAAGAAAATTACAGCACAGGAAGAGGCCCTTTGGCTCTCCAAGCCTGCGCCGATCCAGATCCTCCATCTAAACCTGAAGCCTATTTTTCAAGGATCTGTATCCCTCTGCTCCCTGCCCATTCATGTATCTGTCTAGATACATCTTAAATGACGCTATCATGCCCGCCTCTACCACCTCTGCTGGCAGCACATTCCAGGCACCCACCACCCTCTGCGTAAAGAACTTTCCATGCATGTCTCCCTTAAACTTTTCCCCTCTAACCTTGAAAGTGTGACCCCTAATAATTGAGTCCCCCACTCTGGGAGAAAAAGCTTCTTGCTATGCACTGTGCCTATACCTCTCATGATTTTGTAGACTCTTTTTCGGGACCCTTCTTCAGAAATGGGGGGGGGGGGAAGGGAGCTCAGAAATAAATAAAGAGAGGAGGGTTGGGGCGAGAAGGTAGGTGGAATGGTAATAAGTGAGTGCAGGTAGGGAGTGGTTAGGATTGGTCAGTGAGGTGGGAGGAGCGGATAGGTGGGACAGACCCACCTATCTGGTCCAGGCTCATAGCATTTCTAGCTTTTCCAGCAACTTCTGTTTTTGTTGCTGATTTACAGCGTCTGCGGTTCTTTCGGTTTTCATAGTATTTCTATCTGGCTTTGCTACTTAATACAAACACAAGGCTTGACAGTTGCCATGACTGTCAGCAGTGACTGGTAAGGGAGAAGACATGTTGCTGTACACTACTGTGCTGTATCAATGTCACACCCAAGACCATGTACCAGCAGCTCACACAGCAAACTTAGTACAGGTACCTCAGTCAAACAGCCATGTCTCAGTGTCTAAATGCTCCGTGAGGCCAACGGGCACTGCCATCGGTTAGGGGTGCTGTCACAGTTCAGTTAAGGGCAGCGTCTGATCTCAGTCCGGCGGGGGGAGGGGTCAGAGGTTCTGTTACTATTAGTCTAAGGAGTGAGCCACAGACATTCCTGCAGTACAACCCATCAGGGGATTAGTATTAAGTCAGTCAGGGAGCTGCACAGAGATCAGTCAGCTGTCTTGTCACTCACTCATCAGTGGAAGCCGTCCTTCTGGGGGTGGAGCATGGTCAGTCCGTACGGTCTGCTCACTGAAAGTCCAGGGGGCACTGCTGTGGTGGGAAGTCAATCGTGGGAATTGGAGACAGGATGCAGAGCGGAGAATAATTGTGAAGAGGGAAAGTCAACATATATGGTGGGGGGGAAACAACAGTGCATCAGAACATGTGTTACTGTGGGGGGAGCATCATTGACAGTTACAACCACCCTATAACAGAGGGGCAATGCAGCATCCAACACAACAAGCCAGAGGGGACTTTAGTGACACCAGGTTCCAACAGCACTGAGCTGGGTGAAGCGATCATTCAAAGAACAAAACAGCACAGGAACAGACCCTTCAGTCATCGAAGCCTGTGCGGACACATTTTGCCCTTTTGTGCTAAAATCATCTTCACTTACAGGATCCGTATCCCTCTATTGCATTCCTGTTCACGTATTCACCCTGGAGTTTCTTGAATGCTGCTATTGTGTCTGTTTCCACTACTTCCTCCAGCAGCATGTTCCAGGCACTCACCACACTTTACGTGAAAAAGATGCCTCATACACTTCTTTTAAACTCCACCCCTCTCCCCGCACCTTGAACCTGTGTCCCCATATAATTGGCCCCTCCACTCTGGGAAAAAGCCCCTTACTTTCCACTCTATCTTTGCTACTCATAATCTTACAAACTTCTATCAGGTCACTCCTCAACCTCATGCCTTCCAGTGAAATCCCAATCTATCCAACCTTTCTTCATAGCTAAAGTTCCCCCATACCAGGAAACATCCTGCTAAACCTTTTCTGTACCCTGTCCAAAGCATTCACATCCTTCTGGTAGTGTTGTGACCAGAACGGTATGCAATATTCCAAGTGTGGCCTAACCGAAGTTCTATAAAGCTGCAGCATAACTTGCCAACTCTTACACTCAACGCCCGCCCCAATGAAGGCAAGCATGGTATAGGCCTTTTTTACTATATTATCTACCTGCGCTGCCACCTTCAGTGATCTCTGGTCCTGCACACCCAGATCCCGCTGCATATTAATACTCCTAAGGGTTCTTCTATTCATTCTATAACTTCTACCTGTACTTGACCTTCCAAAATGCCTTAACTCACATTTGGCCGGATTCAACTTCATCTGCCATTTTTCTGCCCATACCTCCAACTGATCTATATCCTACTGTATCCTCCAACAATCCTCCTCACTATCTGCAACTCCACCAATCTTTGAATTGTCCGCCAACTTTCTAATTAGCCCAGCTACGTTTTCCTCCAAATCATTTATGTAGATGATGAAAAGTAGAGGTCCCAGCACTGATCCCTGGGGAACACCACTAGTCACAACCCTGCATTCTAAAAAGCATCCTTCCACTGTTAGTACCTGTCTCCTATGACTAAGCCAGTTGTGTATCCATCTTGCCAGCTCATCCCTAATACCATGTGACTTCACCTTTTGTGCCAGTCTGTCATCAGGACCCTTGTCAAAGCCCTTACTGAAGTCCATGTAGACAACATCAGCTGCTTTCCCCTCCTCAAAAAACTCGATCAAGTTAGTAAGGCATGAACCCCCCCAAACGAAACCATGCTGTCTATTGCTAATAAGACCATTTGCTTCTAAATGCATATAGATCTTGTCCCTGACAATCTTTTCCAATAACTTCCCTACCACCGGCGTGAGGCTCACAGGCCTGCAATCTTCTGTATTATCCCTGCTACCTTTCGTAAACAATGGGTCAACACTGGTTATTCTCCAGTCCTCTGGAAGCTCACTTGTGGCCAAAGAAGAAACAAAGATGGCTGTCAATCTCCAGCAATTTGTTCTCTCGCCTCCCTCAATATTCTGGGATAGATCCCATCAGGAATGATCTACCGTCATACTTTTTAAGGCGCCCAACACCTCTTCCTTTTTAACAGCAACTTGGCTTAGAAATTCAATATTCCCTTTCCTGAGATTATCCTCCACCAATTCCTTCTGTTTGGTGAATACTGACACAAAGTATTCGTTTAGGACCTCATCTACCTCTTCTAGCTCCACACATGGATTCCCTCCTTTGTCCTTGAGCGGGCCAACCCTTTCCCTGACTATGATCTTGTTTTCCATAAAAGTCTTGGGATTCTTCCTTATCCTGTTTGCTAGCAACTGTTCATGACCCCTTTTTAGCGCTTCTTGTTTAAGTTCTTTCCTATTTTCCTTTTATATTTCAAGGGCTTTGTCAGTTCCCAACCTCCTAGACCTTACCTATGCTGCTTTTTACTTTTTGACCAAGGTCATAACATCCCTGGTCATCCAAGGTTCACATAATTTGCCGTACCTGTCCTTCATTTTTGCAGGAACATGCTGCCCCTGAACGCTTATCAACTTCGTTTTGAAATACATGTCTGATATAGATTTACCCTCAAACAGCCGCCTCTAGTCAACATTCTCCAGTTCTTGCCTAATATTGTTGTAGTTCTTTTTCCCCCATTTTGACAGATTCACCCGAGCACAGCTGTAATCCCTATCCACGAGTATCTTAAAACTCACGGTTTTGTGGTCACTAAATGTTCATTGAATGTAAATATGTTGCAGCCCCTGGTGGTTCCCAGAAACAAATGTAGCTTTTTTTGCTTAGGAAGGCTGACGTTTCGGGTCTACATACTTCCTTCCTGCTCCTCAGATGCTGCTCGGCCTGCTGTGTTCATCCAGCTCTACACCTTGTTATCTCAGGTTCTCCAGCATCAGCAGTTCCTACTATCTCTGAATAGCACTTGTGTTTTTTTTTCTTCGTTTTTGTCTTCAACAGTTTGAAGGTTTTCCAACGTGTGATGCTCTTGCTTTTAATAATGACACGATGGTAGAGTATACTGGGTGTGAGGGAGAGAATGACACTCTCTTAGACAGAGGTCCAGATACTAATGATGAGGAGTGTGTGCTGCTCGATTCTTGTAGCTGCAGTTACTAATATTCAGGCAGCTAATGATACAGAATATCAGTACATTTTTGAATCTGGGAATATATTTGCAATGAAATGTCACCCATGCTACTTATATGCCTTCAGCAGCTTTCCTTTCTCAGTTCACTGTGAAGGGCTCTTCCTGACTGCCAATGGTACACAGCTGGGCTTTAAATATGGCACCAGCTACTGAAATCCCAGCTGGCCACGGTGATTCCTTCTGCCGCTGGTGTGCACGATGCAGAATGGGAGAGGCACCATGCAGACATGGTGCGCACAAGATGTCAGGAGCACGAAACCGGGTGAGCAAACTCACTGGAGCTCACAGATAGAGACCCTCCATGAAACACCCCAAAATTGACACTCGGCCGATTTTTGGTACAATTTGCCTGTGGAAATCTGCTCCAGGTGGATGGCTGCAAAACTGATTGAGTGAACATAACACTAAAATGTTATAAAAGGTTGCAAGTGTCTGAGAGGATTAATGCTGAGAAATGCCTTCAGCATCACCCTCACGTGGACCTGCTGGGAGAATATCTTAGGATCTTCAAGGAGTGAGACCTAACATCTGGCCTTTCTCAGTCTCAGTCACAAAGTCTATAATATCAGTGTGACTTGTACCTAGCTGCTATCATGGAATAACCTACAACCTGTTTAAGACAAAAGCCTCTTCTCATTAGGCTTCCAGCTGGTTTTGCTGTACCTCAACAGATCAAACAGGTGCTACAAATCCTACCTGGTCGCAGCAGTGGTACAAACAGCTCAGACAACACAACGACCAACAGAATGGATCACTCACACACAGTTACAAGTAGTCACCTCCCACAATGCTAGCAGTGGTCAGAGTCAAAGATTTCTTCAGAACCAACTTTAAGAACGCTGCCTGTGCAGACAGTGAGCAACTAGAAGAACTGACGAAAACACTACAAATGAGAAACTTATGGCACAGCCAACTGGATCAAGCTCTTCAAACCCAGCAGCAGGGGAGTGTTCAGAATTCCACAGAGCTGGAGTAGTAGTCAATCCAAAACAGTTGCAGGTTGCATCCAGTGCCACTGATCTGGATACTCATACGTTGTCAACTCCATGAGTAGAAATGAAATCCCCAGGCAAGGGAAAGCTTTAAAAATATGGTGTTTTAAAAGCTGGGAAGGCAAAATGTCAACAGAAGTACTTAGAACCCACATTGAATATCAACAGCACAGTGAACAAGACTTTCCTCGATTCACTCATGGGATGTGGGTGTTGCTGGCTGGGCCAGCTTTTATTGACCATCCTTAATTGCTCTTGAGAAGGTGGTGGTGACCTACCTTCTTAAAACCACTGCAGTGCACGTTCAGCTACAGTAAGATAAATCAAGAGCCACAAAAAAAATGTATTTGTGTAAAGTTACAAACTTATGAACAACACAAGGACAGAATTAAAGCAACAAAGGGCAAAGTCAGCAGTTTAATAGAACAGTAAAGTTAAGAGACTGTCGAGGCTTTAAAAAAGGTGGGAGATCCTTTACCTAAACCATTATAAAGACAGGAAGCATTTACTGAGAACCATAAACAGCAGGATTCATTCAGGAAAAAAAGCTATGAAAGCAACGGGAATTATTATGTGGAGCTGCGGTCAGCAGGAATTATCTACATAAAAAAACTGAAAGAAACACAATTCATCTTACAAAGCTGAAACAGCAGGAGTCATTTACTGAAACATGACTAATACGGGAATTGTGGTTTTTAAAGCTGATGGCAGCCAGGTTCATTCAGTTTAATTTAATTCAAATTCATTTAAGCCATCAAGGAAATAAGAGTCATGTACTTAGGTTGCAATGAGCAGGAATCGTCCAGAGAAACGCTGGAATCCTCCACTTTGACCACACAATCTGGAAGAACAATGAAGCCTCCAGACTACCTGAATTTGTAAAATCAGAAATATCTCTAAACACAAATGTATAAGTATTTATGATAGGGAGGAGCTTGGGACAGAGTAGATGTTGATCAAAGGTTTGAGGGTCTGAGAAGTGTCTTAAGCATCACCAATTACAATGATGGCATATAGGCTCGGGGGAGTACAGCTTTTGAAGGACTAAGCCAACCATTTGTGTCTTCCTCCTAGCCTTGGTAACAACATCTATCGTATGAATATAACTAATACCTAGCTGCTCTCATGCAATAAACTATGTCTCAATTAAGAAAAGTGTGTGTGTGTCCTAGTCAGACTGCCAAATGGTTTTACTCCATCGCACCAGACCAGGTAGGCCCTGTAGATCCCCACCCTGAAAGGTGATGGTGGCAACAAGTCTATGCTGTAGTGAGCAAAAGGACAGAGAGCTCATACAACATGCTGAGCAGCCGCATGGATCACTCAAATAACATGGTGCATGGCTGTCTGCTTTTAGGGCAGCAGAAAGCTGTTCAAACAAAGAAAAATTTGATTTCACCCATTGGCCAAACAGAATCGATTTAGATGAGGGGTGGCAGCAGGACACTGAAACTCCACACCCCAACCCCTGCCATCCCCTCCCTCCTAAGCCCTGTCCAAACCTGGAGTTCACCTGTAACAGAACGCCCCTAGTCCACAGCCACTGAGGTGTGCTCACTGCTTCAATCATCAGCTGATGAAAATCCTAGAGGGCTGCAGAATGACAACTCTACCTAGAATGATTCCTTCGCTATTGCCACTGTGTGGTCTTCCACTGAGGCAGGCAGTGAGCAGAAAGATCCAATTCCTGGAGGGTTTTTCGGTTTTCTGTAAATTGTGGGAAAAAGACTGGTTAAACTATAACACATCATGAAGTAAATAAAAGGCATACTTGCAACAGCCAGCAGTTGAAAGGAATGATTGACACATGAACTAGGCTCCTGCATTTCCGGGGACATTCAATAAACAGAAGGAAACCACGGTAGGAGTAGTAAGAGAATATAGAGGCGTTAACAGAGGCTTTCTTATCTCTACCTGTATCTGATTTTCTAATTGCCCTTTTCTGTACCTTATACCCGCTGTGCAGTTTGCAATGATGCCTTCGTTACTAAACAACATGCAAGATGCAGCACAAATTATGAATTTTAATCACGCCAAAGCATTGTAATTAAGAATTTCACATCTCCACTTAGTTTTGCAAAGTTGTAGTTTAATTCTTAATACATTGCAATTTTTGTTTGCAAAGTAAATCTGCATCCGATGCATAAAGAGCATTTTGTGTTCCTTACCTTCACTGAAGGAAATGTTTCAATCGCAGGATGATTTGCGATACAGATTTCTCTTTTAATGAATGATCTTGAATTTGCAAAACATAATTAAGAAAAGGGAACGTCACTTCTACAAAATCAAAGTGCAAATACCCTATTCCCAGGACCAACCACATTTGGAAAGGCGATGTTAACAGTTTCCCAGTTCCATCTTTGTTGCTAAATTTGCAACTATTAATCACCACAAAACTATCATTTCCATCCGACCTCTACAAATATTTCAAATTGTCACTCACTGCTGTATTATGCCAAGATTTCAAGGCTAGTTAAAAGTAAACGTCAGCGTTTTTAACCCAAAAATAAGATTGCCCCATTAAATTGCAAAAAGTTTACTCCAGTGCTAGAGGTTTGCATTCTGATCGTTTTGCACAATGTTCACCAGTAAAAAGTGATTCATCACAAATTTAGATTGTTAAAAATAACTCTTTAGTATGAAATAAAAACATTAACCAAGGCCAAAACCTTTCAGCAAATTAAGGGCTACGTAAATTGTTAGCACGACATTTTTAGCTACTCAGATAAATGAAAATAGTTGTAATGCAGCATTTCGAATTTGCAAAATATAATTATTAGGAATTTGAAACCAGTCTTCAAGAACAAAGTTCAATCAGCAGCAAAGTCTCAAGTAAACCACTACAGACTAAAACCAACCGCTAAAGATGTCCTATACAATCGCCAAGCCTTCAAAACTTCACCGGCGATTCAAACTATCTGCAATGAAAGCGGAGTATTGCCTTTAACAGAGCAAGTTCATCTCCTCACCGACCCCTCCCTCCTATTCCACGTGTCTAATTTATCTCCATCTTGTTGAAGTGGTTAAAATAGATATTTTTGTGTATGGAACAGTCACTGAAAAGTACCTGGTTCAGCCTCAGTGCCAGACAATTACATTTCACGCAGCAACAGAAAATTTAGACTACCAAAATCAAGGTGTGATATTGTAAATGCAGTTTAAACTGTTCATTGTATACGCTGTCCATAGGAACTGAATTCCCATTCTCTCTGGAGGAGAGGGAGTTCACAATTATTACAGTATAGAAAGAGGCCATTTGACCCATCGTGCAAGCAGTTCTATTACTGAGCGCCAATCTCCTGCCTTTTTCCCTTATCCTTCCACACAATTTCTATCCAAAAAAAAACACATTTCCTGGCAGTGCATTCTGAACCCTAGAAACTGACTGCATGAAAAGGCTTTTTCTCCCCCACATCACCCTTGCTTCATTTGTACATCACTTCAGAAAAAATTCTTATTCATTGTTTTACAAGCAGAAACAGCTTCACTCTGTCCAGTCCGTACATGATTTGTAAAACCTCAAAGATCATCTCTCAGCTGCCTTCTCTGCAAGAACAGTCCCAAATTTTTCAATCTATCCTCATGGCTGAAGCTTCTGATCCCTGGAACCAATCTAGTAAATCATTTCTGCATTCAATTCTGATGCTTTCACATGTTTCCTGTAATGTGCCACCCACAACTGTACACAATAGCTGAGGTCTAACAACTGCCTTATACAAGCTCAACATCACCTCCTTTTTGTGCTCCAAGCCCTTTTAGTAAAGCCAAGAACACTGTGTGCTTTATTTACTGCTCTCTCCACCTACTTTGTCACCATCAATAATCTGTGCCCATATACAATCAGGTCTATCGTACTCGTGCACCCCCTTTGGAATTACAGCCCTGTTTTATATTCTCTTTCAGTGTTCTTACAACTGAAGTGCATCATGTCACATTTCTCTGCATAGCTCGTTATTTGGCACCTGTCCGCCATCTCCACAAACTGTTAGAGTTCTGTACTATCCTCATCACAGTTTACAATTCTTCCAAATTTAGTGTCACCAGCAAAATCTGAAATTGTCCCTTGCACAACAAGTCCCACATTATTAATATATATCAGGAAAGACGAGGGTCCCAATACTGACCCTGAGGGAACTCCAGTACAAACCTTCCTTCAGCCTCAAAAAATTTCATTGTCCATTACTCTCTATTTTCTACCACTCAACAATTGAGTATCCATGTTGCCACTGAACCTTTTTCACCATGACTTACGACTTTTTTCATATGTCTATTGTGAGACAAAGTACCAAATATCTTCTGGAATTTGTGTATATTACTTCATCAGCATTACCCTCATGAAATCTTTCCACTACATCTTCAAAAAAACGCCAACAATTTAGTTAGATTCCCCCTTGAGAAATCCATGCTGACTTTTCCTAATCAACCCACCCTTTACTATGTGACTACAGATTGTACCCCGCATAATTGTTTCCAAAGGTTTCCTCACTCTTGAAGTTAAACCAACTGTTCTTTGATTGCTGGGATTAGCCATAAAATATTGCAGCAGAATTAGATCATTAAGCCCATCGAGTTTGCTGTACTCCATGCATCTAAATATATGTACGTTAATGCTGTTTTGAGTTGAGTTGATCTTTGGTTAAGTGAAATTGAGTTGATTGTTTGTTTGTTTTACTCTGAAGCAAAAGGCATCTCAAGCAGAAGATAGCCAACTTTTGCCCCCTCAGTGATTACAGTAAGCTTTGCCTCTTAACCAGTAAGGCTGACACATTATGGGTGGCATGGTGGCTCAGTGGTTAGCGTCGCTGCCTCACAGCACCAGGGACCTGGGTTCAATTCCACCCTTGGGCAACTGTCTGTGTAGAGTTCGTACGTTCTCCCCCTGTCTGTGTGAGTTTCCTCCCAAAATTGTGTAGGCTAGGTGGAATGGCCATGCTGAATTGCCTGTAGGGTTCAGGGATGTGTTGATTAGGTGGGCTATAGCGGGACGGCTCTGGGAGGGATGCTTTGAGGGTCGGTGTGGACTTGTTGGGCTGAAGGGCTTGTTTCCACACTGCAGGGATTCTATGATTATGTTTGTGAACCAGCCTCCCTGTACCTTCAACAAGCAAGTTAAAGTATCTGGAGAAGGAGAATCAAGGCACAGCATGTCTTGGAAAGCCAAAAGGACCATCTCAGCAGACCAATGGAACAGGGACAACTAAACTGCCTTCCCAGTCTTTCTCAGCACCCATAAGGATCAGTAAGCTTTACACGGTGAGGAAGGAGAGATCACATCCAGAGTGAGACACAGCCCAAGTGAGTATATAGTTCGGGGACTTTGGAGGCAGTGTGAGAATTCAGTGCAGAGGGGAAATGGTGCATTTTATTTGTTTTTTTAGATCATAGTTTGTAAAGTTTTTTTTAAGAAACAGAATAAATTGAAGACCAGGATCAGGGGCAGAGAAACGGCAAAGGGACTTTAATCTGGACAGATGTGAGGTGATGCATTTTGGAAGAACTAAGGTAGGAGGGAAGTAAACAGTAAGTGGCAGAACCGTTTGAACAATTAACATATAGAGAGAGCTAAGCATTCAGGTCCACATTTCTCTGGAAGTGGCAATATAAGTGGATAAGCTGGTCAAGAAGGCATATATCATGCTTGCCTTCATCATTCGGGGCAGAGTGTACAAAAATTGGCAAGTCACATTGCAGCTGCATACAACTTCAGTTAAACCACATACAGAATATTGTGTACAATTCTGGTCGCCCCACTACCAGAAAGATATGGAGGCTTTGGACAGAGTACAGATAAGGTTTACCAAGATGTTGCCTGGTTTGGAGGGTATTAGATATGAGGAGAGATTGGACAAACTTGATTTGTTTTCACTTGAACATTGGAGACTTTTGGGGGGAGTGGGGGGTAGGGACAGCCTGATAGAGATTTACAAAATTATGAGAGGCATGGATAGAATGGATAGTCAGAGTCTCTTTCTCACGGTAGAAATGTCAATTACTCGGGGTCATAGGTTTAAGGTAAATGGGAGAAAAGTTTAAATGAAATGTGAGTGTCATGGTTTTATCTTAAAACACAGAGGGTGGTAAATGCCTGGAATGTGCTGCAAGAGGAGGTGGCAGAAGCAGATACAATAGCAACATTATCTTGACAGACACATGAATAGGCAGGGAATAGAGGGATATGAACTCAGTGGAGGCAAAAGGTTTTTAATTTAAAAAGGCATCATGTGTTGGTGCAGGCTTGGTGGACCTAAGGGCCTGTTCCTGTGCTATACAATTCTTTCTCCTTTGATACTACAAATGACAAATGATATTCCTGTGGCAGGTCAGGTTGGAGTATGGGAAACATAGCTATCAATAAACAGGCATTTTACATGGTCAAGACTTCATTGAGACTTAGTGCAGTTCTGTACAACATATCAAACTTGTCAGGTGGTAGAAGACCTCAAGATGTAATAAAACCAGTGTTGTGATACTCTCACTAATTTTGAAGACCATTCGGTTGAGTGTTAGTAAACCATTAATGAAAACAAAAGCATAACATCGGTAGTTCCATACAATTACCAATAACATGAAGTCCTCCTTCTCAAACTTCCCCATTAACTAAGGTGTGGTGATCCTCAGGTTAAACCACTAGCAGTGTCGCTCTCTATTGAGACAGCAGATATATGGTTTTCTGGGACTATGGTGACTTCACCATACTTAAGATACAAGCTGATTCCCAGGATCTATTCCTTTAAGGGCAACGATAACGAGGAAGCTAATAGAACATAATAACAAGGAGCAGGAGTAGGCCATCTGGCCCCTCGAGCCTGCCCCGCCATTTAATAAGATCATGGCTGATCTTTTTGAGACTCAGCTTCACTTAGCGCCCCGCACACTATAACCCTTAATTCCTTTGCTCTTCAAAAACGTATCTAGCCTTGCCTTAAACACATTCAGCAAGGTAGCTTCAACTACTTCACTGGGCAGGGAATTCCACAGATTCACAACCCTTTGGGTAAAGAAGTTCCTCCTACCTCAGTCCTACATCTGCTTCCCTAACGGAAAGGTTGACACAGTTTTTCCTCCCCCTTCGATATGGACTATGAATTGAGATACAATTTGATACTGGTTTTAATTTTAAAGCTTTCTAAAAGATTACTAACAGCATGGGTGTAAACCAATTGAAGTCAACTGTGTACTAACCACAAAGTGTGTTTTGGAGAGGTATCATAAGACTCTCAAAACCACAATTAAGGCTTACTGTCATGAATACCCATAGGATTGTGACAAAACAATCAGTTTCTCACTATTTGCTACCAGCGATTCAACAAATGAATCGACTGGATTTAGTCCGTTCAAACTGATCTATGACTGATCTTATAACATATGAGGTCCATTACAACTGATTATGGAGAAGTTCCTAAACTAAAAAGTATGAATCCTCCACGTTAAATCACCTGTCCATATTTTGAGAAAATCTTACAGGATCATGTAGAACTTTCAAATGTTTCACAAGCAAAATGAAAGAATGGGCAGAAAAATGAAGTATTGATACTGTAGCCTTTGCAAGATTAACCTCAAAGTGAAATTCAGTCGTACACACAGTAGTTAAGAGGGTTATTAAAGTGACTTATCTAATAAATGCACCTGATCATAGCATGAAGAATCAATTATATCAAATAAAGATGCTGAATAAGTATCAGTGTAGGAAAGCAATGTCAAGACTTACTGGGGTAGTGAGCTGGAAGTCAAGTTCCAGTATTCCTGGTCTCTTATGTGTGTGTGTTCAGGGGAGTCTCTAAGGGGGTTAGAAATTCAACTAGTGAAGTTACACGTTGATGGATCAAATTATCCATTATTTGAATCTATTTATTTGTAATAAATACTCATTCTTGTTAAGTACAGAAGCCTGGTTCGTGCTTCCTTTCAACCTGGGTTAAAAGAAAGGTAATTTTGGGGGATTTTGCATACTGTTATAAAATTTACAACTTTTGTGATGTCTCAGGAACAGGAGGGCTTGTACACTTGTAGTGTAATCAGACACTTGGAGATAACAAAAAGGTGCCTGCTTCTTTTGATAAGTAATTGGGTTTGTGCCCTTTTCCAGTTAACTCACCAGATCTTTTATAAGAGATAACAAGGTGTAGAGCTGGATGAACACAGCAGGCCAAGCAGCATCAGAGGAGCAGGAAGGCTGACGTTTCGGGCCTAGACCCTTCTTCAGAAATATTGGCTTTAGGTTTATTGCTGGCAAGTTAATTCTTAAAGCAAGTTCAAACAACAATACAGCATTTAGAAGGAATAACATTTTTAGATCATTTACAATTAGAACCTTATGAATTCTCTGCACCTAGTAACATGACAAAAAGATCACATTTGAATTTCCTGATCAATTCTAGCTAGTGTGGAGTGTTTTCAGTACTTTTTATATTTCAGCTGTGTGGTATATCTCTATACTCAGCACAACTCTTTCAACGTCTTCACTGAAAAAATGCTTGGCCCAACCAAGTCTATATTAAACTGTCTACTTAACAAACCGCTGTGCAAACCATCACCATTAATCCTTCATTCCCCAAGATTAATTGTTGTTCAACTCAGTTTTTTTGCGAAAATCATTGTAATTCATATCACGTTATTAACAATCTTGACTGCAAATTTGATTCTGAAGCCGACAGCGCAGTGGTGCCAGATGTTGGATATTTTGAGTTAAAAGATCAATTGTGTACACACTGCTAATAAAACAAGTCTCCTGATGTAAGTGATTGAGTTCTAGTAGCATTCAGTTCACAGTCCTGAAAAAAAACTTTATCACTAGCTCTCGTCTAATATTGTGAAATGGTTGGCCTACAAATAAACGTTTCAATGTCTCTAGCTGCAGAAATTGGAACTCAATGTAAAAAGAAATCACAAAACCAATAAGATAGAATTTCAACAGCTTTGTTAAGATTCCTTCTTTTCTTTTGTTTTTTTCATTTTCTTCTTAAGGTTCTTGATGTCATTGTACAAATTGCGATGAAGAACTCTTGCTGCACAAATGAGGCCTCCGTGGATGGCTCCCGTAAAACCACAGGAAAATATATCCTGACCTGGGATGATAAAAGCAAGAAACAGGGGAATGGATTACACAACAACATGAACAAGAATAGCCATTTCTGATTTCTGTATTTACACTCTCTTTCACTTGTTTTCTCTCCGCAATGTATAAATTACATAAAAGACCATAAGATGTAGCAGCAGAATTAGGCCATTCGGTCCATCAAGTCTGTTCCATCATTTAATTATACCTGATGTGTTTCTCAACCCTCCTCCTCAAAACCCTTGATCCCCTTACCAAATCAATATTCTAAAATTTACCCAATGACTTGACCTCCCACCCTTCTGTGGCAGTGGGTCCACAGATCCACCACCCTCTAGCTGAAGACATTCCTCTTCCTCTCAGCTCTAAAGGGTCATCTCTTCACTCTGATGCTGTACTCTCGGATCCTACTCTCACCTATTGCGGAAACATCTTCTCCATGTCCATAATTTCGTTGTTGGGACTATAAACTGAAATGAAATTTGTACCGCTATAACTGAAATATCCAGAGTGTTTTGCAAGTTGAACATCAAATGCTGCTTTTTTTTTAAGCTGTGCAACGCAATGTTGCTGCTTGAAGCAGTGACAGGAAGAATGAGACTGAATGGCATGAAGAATCTTTTGAGTTAAGGGAATGCTATCTGATAACGGCCCTCAGATTGGTTGAGCTTCAGGATGTTAAAAAGCTGCAATTGCCAGGGCAGCAGAGAGAAAATAAAATGGTCAGAGCCTGCAGATTGAAAGAATCCCTCTGTGAGAAAAAAGACAGAAAATTAAAACAAAAAGAAATCTAAAACAATAAATGAACTAAGTTCACCTGATCAACCATCAAATCGACCTCGTGTCATCATTGCTAGTATCAAAAGGAACATATGAGAAAATAATTTTCCAGCTTTTGAATTTCTGATCAAGGAATTTTGTTTACCCTTCTGTATTCTTCATACCCATTGTATATCTGTTAAACTGCCTTTTATCTGGCTTAATCATGATGTGTTATATTTGTATTTAGGGGTTTTGAAGGAGTGTAGTTTATGGCACAAACTCTGAAATTAGAATTCCTGTCTTTCTCTGATTATTGTAACAAACGTAACCTTAACAACAAAGTTATTCACCACTAATGACAAAACCCAGTGTGAATTGTTTTTGTCTTGAGCAGCAGTCAGCCACAGCTAAATTGGTCATTTCAGCGGACCCACTGGAATTTTATACATACATACATACATACACACATTTTACGATAGCTTGTGAAACAATGGAGCATGGTTATTGGTGCACTCTTCCCATTTACATTATGACAAAAACAAACAAACTTCAGCAGAATCTTTGAATTAATAGTTTTGTGATGGGTTTAACAATATTTGTGAAATGTACAATGGTTCAGACGCCGAAATATTTTGCTCTTGGGTTAGTTTTTTTTTGATTAAAAGAAATCTGCAAACCATGGTCTTCACTAGTTTTTATTGCTAATTCCTAACTGCCTAAACTGGGTGGTTTGCTTAGCTATTTCAGAGGGCAATTAAGTGTCAACCATATTGCTGTGAATCTGAAGACAGACCAGGTAAGGATGGCAGAGTTAAAGAGTACAAGTGAACCAGATTATGACTTCTTTTATTTTACACAACAATCCAACGGTTATAAGATCACCGTTACTGATAAATAGAATATGGAAATGGCATGTATTAACTGAATCTGATTTCTTCAGCTTTGCAACGGGAGTTTAATTCGCGATCCAGGTCATTAGGATAATAGCAAAAAAGTAAAGCTGAAGTTACCATAGTTTTTACCAGACTGTAGGGCTGCTCTTTCATTAGAGAGAGCGAGAGAGAGAGAGAGCGAGAGCGAGCGCGCGCGCAAGAGAGAGAGAATCATGTCATAGAATCATAGAATCCATACGGTGTAGAAACAGGCCATTCGGTCCAACAGGTCCACACTGCCCCTCCGAACAGCATCCCACCCAGGCCCATTCCCCTTGTCTAACACACCTAACCTAAACATCCTCGCACACTATGGACAATTTAGCCTGGCCAGCCCACCTACCCTGCACATCTATGGACTGTGGGAGGAAACCAGAGCACCCGGAGGAAACCCGCATAGACACAGGGAGAATGTGAAAATTCCACACAGACAGTTGCCTGAGGGTGGAACTGAACTCGGGTCCCTGGTGCTGTGAGGCAGCAGAGCTAACCACTGAGCCACTGTGCTGAGAGAGAGAGAGAGACAGAGAGACCAACTGGTGGTGATTTAACCTGAGGATCACCAGGCCTCAGATGAGGGAAGATGTTGAGGGGTGTTCATGGTAACCTCAGCCACTGTGGAAATTGAACCCATGCTGTTGGCGTCAGTCTGTATCACAAAGCAGCCATCTGAGCTAACTGACCTTAACATGTTGCTGTTTCCAGTAACTGCACACGAGAAATGTTGGAACATATTTTAGACTTCTTTACTCTAACTGATTTGTATTTTAAAATTCAGCAGTTTTTTTTGGTCAGATAGGGATTTCTTATATAACAACAGCATATGGAAGTTCAAAACAATTTACCTTAACATAATTTCATTTATTACAGACAAAAGGATGCTTTACAATCTAAAAAGGACACCTTTGATCTCAACATTTTGAATGTGTTGCAAATCATACAAATCTTGAAATTATTTTTTGAGATAAATGGATAATTCGTAGCTAAAATTGGGAGGATGCTTAGGAATTTTGAACCTAATTTATTCCACATTATAATTTCAAGGCCATAGTGATTTCTCTAACATATCCAATTTAATAAAATTTCCTATTTTAAATTTTGTAATAAATTAGGCTTAATCCAAATCTTGCTTAAAATTACATTAAGCTGTTTGCTGGTTTGACCAATTTCTTTCAGCATTTTCATTAAATTATAATTCTTTACCTTGTCACCTTCTTATTTAACTATTGGCTGCAACTAACAGTTTGAAACTGCTGCCTCTAATAGCCAAAACTTTCTAAATGTTGTTAGCAAGGATGCATTTTAGGTAAATGTATGCCTTTTGATTGTGCTGACAATTTTTCTTCTAAGACCATTGTTTACAGTCAAAATGCCCGCATCATTATTCCCGTCCACACATTCCAATTCAGACTAGCCACTGGCCTCACCAGCAGTTGCAAGTTTCAGGAAATTGTCCTATCGCTAACAATTTAATGCCACAACTTGGCAAGCAACACATTCGATTAAACAAGAAATTTTCAGCTTCTGTTATGCATTCTAAATCCTCTTTATTGCTTCATTTAGGGTAACATACCTGTCAGGTACAAGTTCTTGATGGGTGTTCCCGCTCTTAAGGAAGCGATAACTTCTGGTTTAAAACGCGATACATCATGATTGGCACCATAAATTTCTCCACGAGAAGAAGCTATGTAGAACTCATGTGATAGTGGAGACCCAACCCTAATGTACTCAATCTGTGGAGCATTCAGACACAAACAAGTCAAGTTAGCCAAAGGAAACTGAAATGATTTTTTTCACTCGTTATAAGCAATTATAAGCTTAAAAGTGCAAAGGAAGAAGAATCAAATGATATGATAATAAGAAAGGAATATCAGGTTCAAAAGTTACTTCCTTGTAAAACACAAAGAGAAACATATTTTCTCACAAGAAGCAAGCATGCAAAATGCCATATGGTCAACATACTTCACAACGATGAGAAAATGATTTGCTGATAAGAAAACACATACACCTCAAAGATAGTTATTTTGGGATTTATGTTTTTCATGTACATACCAACTTGCATGCTTTTTACGCATGTTTTTAATTTAATTTGTTTCACTTCATTTTCTGTAACAATAAGTTACAGAACCCACCTCTCATTCCCTTTCTGTGTGGAAATAATTAACTGAGCAATTTGACAAGACCCTGACAAAATTACAACCTGGCTAATATTTACGTAAAAATAAAAGGTTATCAGGAGGAAGGTAATCATGTTGACTGGCTCTTTACCTTCAAGGAGAGATTTATCAAACTCTGCAGACCCAGTTAAGTGTACTTAAATTCTGACATGAGACGACGAAAGGGGGCTAATCAGGAAGCAGACCTGATCCAGATTAGCCCTAAAAGGGAGTTTAGGATTTTAACAGACCACACAAGAAGCACTAAAGCCATTTCAATCTCTGACTGTAATACAGACTCCATTCCATAATGTAACTTTTGACTCCTGCAAGATAATGCCAAACAAGACTTATTTATCATGCTTTTCATACTTATTTGTTGATGGAATATGGACTTGCTGGTGATTGCAACATTTATTGCCCATCCCTAGTTGCTCTTGAGAAGGTAGTGTTGAACTCCCTTCTTGAATTGCTGCAATCCATGTGGCGTATATGTATCAACAGTGCTATTACGGAAGGAACTCCAGGATCTTGACCCAGTGGCAATGAAAGTTCCAAATCAGGACGGTGTGTGCCTTAGAAGGGAACACGTCGGTAGTGGAGTTCCCACATCCTTCTGGGTGATAGTGATCATACTATTGAAAAGTGATGTCAGAGGAACATTTCTAATTTGCTTCAGTGCATCTCGTAGTTGTTAGATGATGTATGTTGTTGTGGAGGTCAGGAATAGTTAAGGTCATGGATGGGGTATCAAACTAGTGGGCTGCTTTGGCCTAGATTATATCATTAAAAGAAAGCTATGTGACTATATATGCTGACAGACATACCCTGTCTTTGAGTTGTGGGAAATAGTCGATAACTCGGTCCATCAGTTTTCTGGCAATATCCATTTTTAAACTTTCATAGTCTTCTCCTCTCTTTTTCACACGTTCGTCCTTCCATTCTTCAAACCACTCGTAATGTGCCAATGTCACAATTACCATATTAGACTTCCCTAAAGAGGACGAGTTTAAATTACACCCCTCTCCAACACAAATTTCACAGCACTAAAACAAGTACATTCTTTTGAACTATTTTAAGGATTAGAAAATCAAGTTGTTACGTATGATGATCTTGTTTATGTGAAAAGCCGAAGAAATTTTGGTCTTTTTAGGAAGGACACCAAGAATGTGGAGAGGGAATTTAGAGAAGAGATTTACTACAATGGTACCAGGAATGGGGTCATTCACACTGCAAAGGGTGCAGAGGTTGGGGGTTCTTCTCCTTAGAGCACAGAAAGTTAGGAGAAGATTTGGCGGAAGTGTTCAAGATCATATGTAATTTGTCGGGGTAAATCGGAGAGAGGTTTTCAGTGGCAGATAGATGGATAACTGGGTTCCAGGTTTAAGGTGATTGGCAGAGGGACCAGGATGACATGAAGAATAAAAATCTATACAGCGAATGAAATCAGGAGTGCACTGCCTAAACAGGTAATGAAATCAGACTGAATAGTGATTTTAAAAGGGATAAAAACTTAAAGGAACAATTTGTAGTGACTGGGGCAAAGAAAGTAAGTAGTGGAACTAGTAGGACAGAAGTCAGCCTGGACATCATAGCCCTTTATTCTGTGCGGTATGCTTTTGTGAATATTTGTATTCTTGTCTTGCCCAAATCTTTCACCAGGCTGGAGAAGCTCCTGCTATATGATCTAAAGTTGGTTTCTTGGTAATTGTCTGTTAGAATGGGAAATTTGGCATTTTTTTTAAAATTGCAAGGGCAATGCCTTTTTGTTCCAGGTTTCTCCCTATTGTCATCCTTTCGTTACACCAAAAGTATTTTAACTCTAGCTGGGCTATGTTTCCATGGTCATTGAGCACCCTCTCATTACCTTCTTTAAGTGGTTACTCCTCATGCTTCAATAAGGTAGCTAATTATAGTGACAGCACACTGAGACAATCCTGTTCTGACTGAAAGTCCAACCGGGCACATTTTCTAACATGGATTCATGGTTAGCAATCCATGGAAAGCAATTAACAGATATTAAGTACTAGACCCTAAATGATTTTTCTCTGTTAAGCATTCCCAGTGCCCAAGTGATATTAACTAATTGAGTGCAAAAGGACACTTGACCTGGAATATTCTGGTCTATTTTGGCTCAGTTGCTTATTTCTTCCTGAATGAGATTCTAAGGGAAAAGAGAATACCGTGCAATATTGACTTTAATATTTTTGATATATGTCTGCTGTTGTTTACCTGTGTAACGCTCATCCCAAGCTGGATCCTTAGCAGATGGGAAGGAGACAAACATGAAGGGATACCCTTCAGTGATATCTTCTTTGCTGAGTGTGCAGTATTTACTGAAACTTAAATAATGGCAAGTAAATGTTAATAAACAAAGCAACTAAATTGTGTTCCAGAAAGCAACTTAAATGGAGAAATTACACAGCCATATGTAATTCCAATATATAAATGCAAGTTCCTTCTTTCTTCCTACTTTCCAGCTTTCATCAGGACATTTCAGTTCACATTATTCCAACTACTGTGAAGTTCCCGCTAACGATTGCTCCAATGTGTTTTTAACTGGGAGGACGACAAAAATGGGGAAAAAAAGTGTCAGGGACACAGGAACGGGAGTAAACCATTCAGCTCCTTGAACCTGTGCCATTCTTCAATTAGAAGATGACTGAGCTGCACACTGATCCGTACTGCTTTGCATCCCTCGATACCCTCGTTTAAGAAAAATCTAATCACTCTCAGTCCTGAGAGCATTAGTTCACTCAGTATCCACAGCCTTTCAGGCAGTGTTGCATATTCTACAAGTTGAAGAACTGAACTGCAATTGCATATTTTGCCCTTGCTGGTAATAAGTCAATTACCTGCCAGTCATTAGGATGAGAATGATGTATGGTGGAAAAGGATCGGGGGGTGCCTAAGAGGATGAGACAAGGCACTAGGAGCCATCACCATGACACGCACCATCAGTTCTATTTATCTTCAGCACAGAAGATGGTGTATGGTGTTTCCTGGAACTGAAACTTTACTTGAAATTAAGACAGAAAGTTAATAGTGACAATTTATGAAAGATGGATGCAGAAATGTTGCCAACTCTTCCTGGACTTTGCAGGTATCAGAACTCCCTGGAGCAGAAACTGACTGATGCTGGGAGCTTGAATCAGCAACTTATTTATCATCATTCCAATTTGTATTTTCTACTGACTTGGAAAATATTCAAGATTTTAAATTTCTAACCAAGTAAAAGAAATCATGGAACTATAAAAGGAGTCTTCCAGATAGGCCTAAACTTTTATTCTGTGGACTTTAATGGAAAAAGGTTGGGTGCAGTTAGAAATTAAAAACCAATGATGATTGGCTACAAACCCTTTGACTTGCTTCTGGAAACGCATCGTCTCATTGTTCTAACTTCTTAGACTTTGCTCCAAGCAACTCAGGCAAAAAGTCATGAGTGCATTGAAAGAAATTGTTATCTTCCCACATTTTCTTTCAATGTTTTCAGCCATTAGTTACAAAAATATTAAAGAAACAGAAAAAGGAAAGATGGTTTGCTTAGGCTGCGACAATGAACTCTATAGAAATATTCCTAACCAGGACTAGCACATATTAAGTGGAGAAAAATTGAGGACAGAAAATGAGAACATGCGATCCAGATATCAACAGCTAGAAATCAAGGGAAAAAAATCAAAAAGTAATGTTTGATGGATTAGATTTCATTATTCTTTGACTGTTAACAACTGTGACTGCCAATATAAAAACACTTTCCTTGGATCCTTAACACTGAAAGACAGATGCTTCCTGCACTAAGGACAAACCAGTTTCAAATTACCATAAACAGGAAACTTGAATGGTTGAGAAAAGCCAAGTCATGCTTACCGAGAATATTTGGTAACATGGGGACAGATTTGGAGACTTTTTTTTTGATACATATTATTCATTCAAGGGCTGTAGGCTCGCCTTTATGGTCTAGCATTAACTGCAGCCTGTGTGAAGAAGGGTCACTGGACTAAAAACGTTAACTCTGTGTTTTGTTCTCTCCACAGATGCTACCGGAGCTGCTGAATTTCTCCAGCACTTCCTGTTTTTGTTTCAGATTTCCAGCATTCATAGCTTTGTGTTTATCTGTGGTTCTTTGTCTTATATTATTGCAGTCTGTGTGACGTAGGTCTATCCCCAGCGTTGTTACATAAAGAATGATGGGATTTTTAATCCAATAATGAAGGAACTATTACATATTTCCAAGTCAGGATGATGTGTGGCTGGGAAGGGATCTTGCAGGTGATGGTGTTTCCCGTTATCTGCTGCTCTCGGCCTTTTATGGGTAGGCTACAGGTTTGGAAGGCATTAATATAAAAACAGATTATAGATGAAAGAAGCATTAATAGAGGATGAAGCAGAAAACATAACTAAAACAATTAGAAATACACACAACAGTAGAAAATAGTGTAATACTATGGAGTGGCATCATGTTATTTTACAAAGCTGAATGCAACTAATTAAAAGGTGGGTTCTCATGCACTGGATGCTGTGACAGTAAGTTTAACGCACTACATGAACTTACAGCTCGTCAATGTTGTTCCCTTGATAAAACCAGTAGTTTTGTGCTTTCAACCCCAACTCCTCCTTCGAGCCATCCAGCCCGACAAAAACGCTAAATCCTCCCATTCCATGCCGTACCATGCTGAGCTGAGCCTGGATGGCTGTGGGGCCAACAGAACGATCAATAACCATCAGAATCCATTCATAGCTAAAGAAATAACTTACACGCTCCTGAATATCAGCATAAATATAAATAGAGAATAAGTTCTGACATTCTGAATTGTTGTACTATAACTTATGATTCTCAAAAGAGATTATTATTGTGTACAAAAACAAAGTTGCTGGAAAAGCCCAGTAGGTCTGGCAGCATCTGTGAAGGAAAAAACAGAGTTGACATTTCAGGCCCAGTGACCCTTCCTCAGAACCTACAGATCCTTCCTCTGAGGAAGAGTCACCGGACCCGAAACGTTAACTCTGTTTTTCCTTCACAGATGCTGCCAGACCTGATCAGCTTTTCCAGCAACTTTGTTTTTGTTCCTGATTTACAGCGTCCGCAGTTCTTTTGGTTTTTATTATTATTGTGTACTCTGGTGATCAGCTGAAGAATCCAATCAGTCTACACTCCTTAGTCTAGTCAAGCATAATGAAAAGCAGGCGCCCAATCGTCATCATGTGACCTTAGCATTGTTCACCAAGCAATTTTACGATAAATTTTTCTTCCCCTTTTTCCATTTACTATTTTAAAACCCACAGGGTGAGATAAACTCGTGCCAACTTTCACACAAGCTTAATTTCTGTTCCAATGTGGCCAAGTACTGTTGTACTAAAATACCACGAGACTAATATTTGTGAAAGGCTGCAGAGGCTTCTGGAACATTTTCCATCTTGTCTTCCTATCCTGTTGCGAGAATCTAACACCATCTTCTATTCTCTCCACCCTGCCCATAGCTTTCTTCAGCCATGTCTTCCTCTGGTTGGGTCCAGGATGAAGGTACAACAAGAGTCAGATAATTAAATCACCCTCTTGACAACACTTCCTCAAATTCCAGTCACTACCCTTTGTGACACTTGGTTAGATTTGGAATTCTATTTTCCATGGGATAAACGGCTGAACTGAAAATAGGTTTGAAATAGAGAATTGCAACCATAAACCTTCTTTCCATCTGCTTTAACACTATCATTTTGTTTCATTCAAAGTAAGGATCTAGAAGATTGCTAGCCTTCTGATATGCCCCTCCAGCTAGCCAGAGGATCGACAGTCTGGCTGTTTAATGAGTCATCCTCCATTAGGTTGATATTTTGAAAACCTCACTGCCAAATGAAAAAGCTCACTCCTGTGCATTACACCTCTGAGTAGCTTGGTTGGAGTAACATATTTGAAGAAATAATTGATGAGTGTCAATGCTTTTTTAAAAATATTTGTTCATGGGGCCTGGGCATCATAGGTTAGGCCAATTTCCCATCCATAATTGTTCACAGGGGGCAGTTATGATCCAGCTAGATTGATACAGGTCTGCAGTCACATGTAGGCAAGGTAAGGGAGGCAGATTTCCTTCCCTGAAATGAACCAGATGGGCCTTTATGATAATTGACATTGTGATGATTAGACTAACGTTTAATGGATTTTTAAAAAAAATTAAATTCAAATTTTAACCATTTGGCACGGTCGGATTTGAAGCCACGTCCCAGAACCTCAGCCCTGGTTGTAGATTACTAGGCTAGTGACATTACCACTACACCATCACCTCCCTCTAATGATTAAAAGGCTTCCAGTTCTGTAAGATTGTTGATTGCTGTAACCTTTACATTTACTTTTAGGTAAAGACAGGTGAAGTGCCGGAGGACTGGAGAGTTGCTAATGTTGTCCCCCTGTACAAGAAGGGTAGTAGGGATATTCCAGGTAACTACAGACCAGTAAGCCTGACGTCAGTGGTGGGAAAGTTGCTGGAGAAGATACTGAGGGATAGAATCTATTTATATTTGGAAAAGAATGGGCTTATCAGTGATAGGCAACATGGTTTTGTGCAGGGGAGATCATGCCTTACTAACTTAATAGAGTTCTTTGAGGAAGTGACCAAGTTGATAGATGAAGGAAGGGCTGTAGATGTCATCTACATGGACTTTAGTAAGGCGTTTGATAAGGTTCCCCATCGTAAACTAATGGAGAAAGTGACGTCACATGGTGTACAGGGTGTTCTAGCTAGGTGGATAAAGAACTGGTTGAGCAACAGGAGACAGAGAGTAGTAGTTGAAGGGAGTTTCTCGAAATGGAGAAAGGTGACCAGTGGTGTTCCACAGGGATCAGTGCTGGGGTCACTGTTGTTTGTGATATACATAAATGATCTGGAAGAGGGCATAAGTGGTCTGATCAGTAAGTTTGCAGATGACACGAAGATTGGGGGAGTAGCAGAAAGCATAGGGGATTGTCAAAGAATACAGGAGAATATAGATAGGCTGGAGAGTTGGGCGGAGAAGTGGCAGATGGGTTCAATCCGGGCAAGTGTGAGGTGATGCATTTTGGGAGGTCTAATTCTAGAGCAAACTATACTGTAAACGGAAGACCCTTGGGAAAAGTTGATGAGCAGAGAGATCTGGGAGATCAGGTCCATTGTACCCTGAAGGTGGCTGCACAGGTGGATAGAGTGGTCAAGAAGGCATATGGTATGCTTGCCTTCATCAGACGGGGTATTGAGTATAAGAGCTGGCAGGTCATGTTAAAATTGTACAAGACTTTGGTTCGGCCGCATTTAGAATACTGTGTACAGTTCTGGTCGCCACATTACCAAAAGGATGTGGAAGCTTTGGAGAGGGTACAGAGAAGGTTTACGAGGATGTTGCCTGGTATGGAAGGTGCTAGCTATGAAGAGAGGTTGAGTAGGTTAGGATTGTTTTCATTAGAAAAAAGGAGATTGAGGGGGGACCTGATTGAGGTCTTCAAAATCATGAAGGGTATAGACAGAGTTGATAGAGATAAGCTTTTTCCCAGGGTGAGGGATTCAATAACGAGGGGTCACGCGTTCAAGGTGAGAGGAGAAAAGTTTAAGGGGGATACACGTGGAAAGTACTTTACACAGAGGGTGGTAGGTGCCTGGAACGCGTTGCCAGCAGAGGTAGTAGAGGCAGGCACGGTAGATTCATTTAAGGTGTGTCTGGACAGATGCATGAGTAGGTGGGGAGCAGAGGGATACAGATCCTTAGGAATTGGGCGATAGGTTTAGACAGTGGATTTGGATCGGCACAGGCTTGGAGGGCCGAAGGGCCTGTTCCTGGGCTGTAAGTTTTCTTTGTTCTTTGTTGTAAAATGGAGTAAAAGGTGTCATGTGACTGGTTCCAAATGCTGCTTTACAATGAACCTGGTTTAGTTGCTAACGGGAACAAGAGACTCCAAGTCAAGGAACTTGATGGGAGATGAGAAATTCTCACAGTTTGGATGAAGAACCAGAGCAGAGAGTAAACTGGTTTCAGAGATAGTAGGAACTGCAGACGCTGGAGAATCTGAGATAACAAGGTGTAGAGCTGGATGAACACAGCAGGCAAGGCAGCATCAGAGGAGCAGGAAGGCTGACGTTTCGGTTCTAGACCCTACTTCAGAAATTCATTTCTGAAGAAGGGTCTAGGCGTGAAACATCAGCCTTCCTGCTCCTCTGATGCTGCTTTGCCTGCTGTGTTCATCCAGCTCTACACCTTGTTATCTCAGAGAGTAAACTTGTTGGTTCCAGGATTCTTCAGCAGAAAAAAAAGACAGAGAGGACAGATCAGATGGAAGAAAAGGCTCAAAAACAGAAGTTGCTGGAAAAGCTCAGCAGATCGGACAGCATCTGTGAAGAAAACATCAAAGTTAACATTTCGGATCTGGTGGCCCTTTCTCAGAACAGTTCTGAGGAAGTGTCACTGGACCCAAAACATTAACTCATTTTTTTTTCACAGATGCTGCCAGACCTGCTGAGCTTTTCCAGTAACTTCTAATTTTGTTCCTGATTTACAGCATCCGCAGTTCTTTCGGTTTTATTTGGAATAAAACGCTGCTTGGTTTTGCAAGCTTCCACACAGCCAGGTGTGGGAAGGGGACAGACTCTACTCGAAATAACACATCCTGCAGACTTCTAAGAATTCTAGGAGATTTTTCTAGACGAGTCAAGGGGGAAGAAGAATCAACAAAGCAGGCGTTACCCCTGATGGTAGATTTGAGAAACTCTCCGAGAACTGACCAAAGCACTTGAAGACGGCCTCTGAAAGTTATTTCTCAATGAAGCAAAGTTTTGGGAACCCATTGGAGCCTGTGAGCTACCTTGAACAGTTTGCAGGACGCACTCTGTATGTGTGGGTCCACTTAACAAAAACGTCCCTGGGGTCACCCAACCAAACCTCCAAGGTCGATGAGATCCATGCTGGGCAGGCACCCAAGCTGCAGACCCTAGGACTGCATTACAATGTAGTGGCAGGGAAAGGAAGATGACGACACTCTGAGGGCACATAGGTGGCATGGGTGACTCTTCATTAGAGATCCATTCTTACATTAGTAAATATATGTTCACTGTTCATCATCAGTTGTGATTGTGAATGTCTTTGTAGCTGCAACTACAACAGTAAAGGTTCACAGCCAATCATCCTTAATGTCACACCATGTGTTTATGGTCTGAGATTTGATCTGAACAAATGCTACACCATATGCAGGCTATGGGAACTTGGAAGGCGATTGCCACTTTGACAGCTAGGGTTAATCTAGACTGCAATACATTGCTTGTACACACAGCCTTTAGTGGGACTGATTCCTGATGCTACATAATGTTGTCGAGGGTGCTTGTAGATGCAGCTAGAAAGATATTCACTCTCACAACTGAAAATGACTGGTGAAGATATATTTACTTGGGCCAGGACTTGGACTCCACACAGTAGCCTAAGTGCTCGCAAGTATCTTACACCTGTACTGTATGGCTGTTTATTTTATGCTACTGTACTTTGAAGGGCCTGACACTGGGTGAAAGTGAAGTTCCCTCTCTCAGAATGACACACTTCCCTGACCACTCTGGTTATAGAGTCCGCCATTTTCATCTCCACTGCAAACCCGATGATAGGAAACATGATTCATGTTGTGAGTCACATAGTCAGCCTCTCAGTCTAGGTAACCATCTAAATCTTCACATTCCATTCTTGTTAGCGCTTGCTGTCAACTACATCAGCTTTGATATTCCCTATGTTGTGACCTAACCCCATTATTTTACTGCTCATCGCTGCACTTTACTCCGAGCCTCAGACACATTGAGTCATTGTGCCAAATGTAGTAGCGCAATATACTCCCGTCAAAGCCAGAATGGTGCTGACTGTCAATGGCCTAGTCCCTCCTGCCTTACCCTTTCCCTTCCATGCTCTATCATCTCCTCTCCTTGTATATTGAGTTGCCTACCTTAACAATTGTTATGCCTTCTGCAAACCAGCAAGCTGCCTCTGATCCCCACAAGTGAGTTCCCCAGCTTCTTTCCTTCATAAAGCCCCTTGACCTTTAGTGGCCTGACCATAGCCCACTCTCTTGACCAATTTGGATGAAGAGCTCCAATTGGTTACTGACCAGATACCTGATTGATCCTCGTGCAAATCCCCGATTGATGTCATGTGACTCCCCATACTGGTTGCACTGGATTCACAGGGCTGACTGACACCATTCCGTGGACTGTAGAGGCATGGACCCTATGAACCTGACAGTCCTGATCTACTGACTGACCTGTGCTCAAGGTCATGTACCAATATCAATGCTGCCTTACACCTACAGTGCAGTGTTTCCCTGACAGGAGAATGGCTGTCTGGACCTGACTGAGGATTACTCTGTTTAGCCTTTGAGACATGACAATTAGGTTGAAGTGCTGCATACCCTGCTGGCACATGGTACGGGTAACATACTGACATAGCACATCATCATGCAGCAACATGTCTACCCCATCACTGATGATTGCTGCCAATTACCACAAGTCGCCTCCTGCCTTTTTATCCACTCTAAACATCAAGTGAACCTTTAAGCTTTAGCTTAAGGAAAAAAGCTCAAAAAAAAAACAAACAGGCAGGGCAAGGCAGACATTCTCTGGGCATTGAAGTTAGCAGAAAGTGAGAACTCATCATTCTTTAATCATCGAGCGACAGATTAGCAACGTAATCAACCCTGGTTTTGGTGCTCTTAATACTTCATTGGAAAAATAATACATTGCAACAGTCACACACCTGGTTTACTTTGCAGTTCTTGAGGTAACAGCCGTTCATAGGTATTAAATATTCCAGCATCAGAAATCACAACAGGAGCAAACAGGTTTATTTCTTCTTTACCCTTCTTCACTGTCACACCTTGCGAGAAAGAGGACAAACCTAAGTAGCAACGATTAAATATGCTGTCTCTTGATGCATAGACCAATGAAAACATTTAATTCAACTTACCACAGGCCTGACCATCTTGATTTATTAATATACGTTGGACAGGTGCCCGCATTAGAACATCACCCCCACTTTTCTTAATAATGGGAATTATGTGAAAGGCAATCTCACTGGCGCCACCCTTTGGGTACCAGGCACCGTTCTGGTAGCTCTGGACAACCAAGGCATGCATCATAAAGCTGGCCTCTTTAGGCATGACTCCTGGAAAAAGAAAACACATTTGAAACATAGGGGGCAGTTCAAACAGAGCATAAACAATGGGTTTACAAATTTCAATTCTAAAATACAAACTATTTCTCACTGTCTTCTCTCCTGTACTCACATCAGAGGGTTAGGCCAATGGACATCCATGGGGTTGGTTCATGTTTACAAGTCAAATGCTTCAGTGGTTTGCACACACTTCCTGCAGCATGATGGAGCAGGAGTCTTTCTCCAAGCTACCACCAGGCATACAGGAAGGATTTACAGGCTGATTCTTATCCACCAGTCATGCCACATGCCACAGTGTGGGCAACAAGCCCTGGGGTGGGACTCAAACCAACAGCTACTGGTCCAGAGGTCATGATGTTACCATTGTTTACCAGGAGAACTTACGGTGCAATTTACTCATATATGAACACATGCTTGACTTAAGTTTTTAAATTTTTGAGCCAGAATGTAAATGTCCTTTTTCTAAATGCCCATAATACAAAAGAGGTCTCAACATCAATGTGACACCAAGCAATGATAAAATAAAAATAAATCATATAAAGACAGTCACATAGTAGCTTTGGTTATTCACTGCAAGAGAAGGATATCAAAAGTAGCATAAAATATATTGAAGAAGGGTCCCGACCCAAAACGTCAGTTTTCCTGCTCCTCTGATGCTGCCTGGCCTGCTGTGTTCATCCAGCTCCACACTGTGTTATCTCTGACTCCAGCATCAACAGTTCTTCCTATCTCTAAAGTATATTCAGGCAACTTTGCTCAAACCTTTCTTAAAATTAATTAATTACCTGGAGATAGCTCTATGAAAATAAATTTAACATATTTTCTTAAAGCAGAAATTATACAAATTTAAGTTATTGTCACCAAGATAATAATCAGGTCAGATTCAGTTAATGTTTAAATTCCTGGTGAGCTCAGATTGTGCTATCAATCATCATATAAATAATCAATTAATTTTGAAGTTCGATATGGGAGTGAGGAATTGATTTATGATGAAATTGCCAAACTAAATTAAATTGAAAGTCTAAACACAAATACTGAATTTAATCAACAGATTTTTAACAGCGTAGGCAAAACTATGTATTTTTATTACGAATATCAGAGCATATGAACTGGGATCAGGAGTAGCCTATTTGGTCCCTTGCATCTTTTTTTTCCAATCAAGAAGATTATGGCTGATGTCCTACCTCAGCTAACCCTTCCAATACTATCTCAATATCTATTGATTATTAAAGTTTATGTCAGTTATCCAAGTAGGGACAAACAATTTCTAGTTTGAGTGTTTGCCTAGTTGAAAATTAATGAGAAGTAGCCTGAAACTGGCACTAGCTCAAATTTCCTATTAATGATGCAATTAATTTGAGCAATACATTAGGCTAAAAGCCAGAGTTTTTCCCCCCAAACGGCACGGTGGCACAGTGGTTAGCACTGCTACCTCACAGCACAAGGGACCCGGGTTCAATTCCACCCTCAGGTGGCTGTCTGTGTGGAGTTTGCACAATCTCCCTGTGTCTGCGTGGGTTTCCTCCGGGTGCTCTGGTTTCCTCCTAAAGTCTGAAGATGTGCAGGCTAGGTGGATTGGCCATGCTGAATTGCCTGCTGTGTTCAGGGATGTGTGGTTATAGGGGGATAGGTTTGGGTAGGTGCTCCGAGGGTCGGTGTGGACTTATTGAGCCGAACGGCCTGTTTTCACACTGTAGGGATTCTATGATCTATGATCAAATGTGATCTATGTTCAGTTGGGGAAATTTCCCACTTGATAGATCTGCCTCATTTTAAAACACCATGTTAGACCCTAATTTCGCAATGGGAGGCATGCAAATGATTAAATCTGGCACGCTCCCCTTCTCCCCGGTCCAATCCCAGGGACAGATCATCAGCAGACAATGGAGTGGACAAGGGAAGCTGCAGCACTGTCAGAAGATTCACTTTTGTTCTCTGGTAATTTTTCACAGTTGCTTTAGACACTTAAGTGAGGTCTAACCTTCACTGTTGCACCTTTATCTGCTCTCCTGCCATGGCACCTTAAAATTCCCAGGTGTCCTATAAACACACCCCTTGCCAACTACATGTCAACCCACGTTGTAAACATGTTGGTGCAAACTTCACGAGTCACGTTGAGATGGTTAAAAAGATAGCTTCTAAGAATCTAATAAAACTCTCACTCAAACACACTTCATTGAACAAGAAATCTCCCATTGAAGAAACACAAAGTTGCGAAGTCTCAATTCATTGATCTTTTACAAAAACAAATATACTTTCATTTATTAAACATCAAATCTTTTCTAGACTCTCTAAACCATCAATAAAACTGTGAACTCAGAACCTCTAGCTAAGATAAATGCAGTTTTAGAAACTCAGTGAAGTATTCAAAATGATATGATAAAAGTTCTTTGGGAAATGTCAACAAAGACCGTTATTGGAATTGCAAGGTCAGGTGGTCATTTTTTAAACCTCTACCATTTAGTCTGTCAGCCTAGCACTGGCAGTTTAAGTTCATTTACTTCACATAAAAAGGAGATTTTAAAAGAAACTCAGATGGTGACATTAAACAGACCACATCCATCCTTTAACAGCACTTATACCGACTATAAATTTATGATACACACACTATGGGTTAAGAATATAAGAACTAGAAGCAGGAGTAGGCAATTTAACCCCTTGAGCCTGCTTCGCCATTCAATATGATCATGGATGATCAACTCCACTCTCCTGTCCCCTCTCCGTAATCCTTCAACCCGTTACTAATTAAAAAATGTACCTCCTCCTTAAATTTACTCCATGTCCCAGCATTCACAACACCCTGGAGTAGTGGATTCCACAGATTCATGGTCCTTTGAGAGACATAATTTCTCTTCATCTCTGTTTTAAATCTGCTGTCCATTATTATGAAGCTGGAGAGGTTTCAGAAACAATTTACCAGGATGTCGACATGTATGGAAGGTTTGAGTTATAAGACCAGTTAGGCCAGGACTTTATTCAGTGGAGCGTAGGATGTTGAGAAGCGGCCTTACAGAAGTTTACAATTTAATGAAGGGTATAGATAGAGTTAATGGTAGATGTCATTTCCCTAGAATTGGGGATTTCAAAACTAGAGGGCACATTTATAACGTGAGAAGAGAGAGGTTTAAAAAAAGACACTGGGGTAGATTTTTTTTAAAACCACAGCTGGGAGTTCACGTGTGGAATGAACTTCCTGAGGAAGTGGTGGATACAGATACAATTATATAGTTTAAAAGACATTTGGATAAGTACACGAATAGGAAAGGTTTGGAGGGATACGGTCCAGGAGCAGGCAGGTGGGATTAGTTTAGTTTGGGATTATGGTTGTCATGGACTGGTTGGATCAAAGGGTCTGCTGTCATGCTGTATGACTGCACTCTACATAAACTATGACCTGTGACCTCTCATTCTTGATTACTCAACAAGAGGAGACATCCTCTTTATGCCTACATTGTCAACCCCCTTTATCATCTTATCTCCATCAATTAGATCTCATCTCATTCTTCCAAACTCAAGAGAGTTAAACTGTTTAAACTGCAGTAACAGGCTTAAACTGCTCAATCTCTCTTCATAAATAATTAAGGCCCTGGCTATCGCTAGAATGAGGTCTGTTTGAATTAAGCACCAAGATGAAATGGAAAAATTTGGGTTTCATGCCCGTGTTGAATATGCCTCATCCCCTTTCCCCACCGACAGCAACTGGATGTTGAGACATTGCATTATGATGCCATGTGAGATGCGTGAGGCACAGATTCAAACAGTACAGCATATTAAGAGCAATGCCCCACCATTGGGATCATACTGGGAGCGCATTAGCACCCCATGTATCTTGTGTAAATCAGCTACCTCAGTACCATAGGAATCAAGCACAGAGCTAGAGGAATAATGGAGCCAGAATTGTTCATTAGAAGCTAAACTTCAGGCAACCTCCAGGCAATAATATGGTAGACCTATGTCACAAGGTACACGACCATCATATAAAGGCTCATTATTCATGTCACTGTGCCAAGGTAAGCAGCTTAATGCCCGAATTTCTGATCCAAATGATCCCCTATCCAATTCAGAACCTACACAATTCTTTGACTTTGTGCACAATAAATTATTGGAATAAATGTTAACATTTTCATAATGCACTAAATATGCAATTGGGAGCCAAAAAATTGAAACTGAAGAAAATAAATCACACAGCACTATACTGCCTGATTTACTCCCATGCCAACCCTGACTCATTCTATGCCAAGGTGAATGCGGTGTCTGTGAGTCACTTAGCAGCTCAGTGACAGAGGTCTGAATAATGTTTAGAGTGAATAATTACTTATCAGAGTTGTAACGATTTCCAAGGACCCTTAAGGCAGAGATAATCAAATGGAAGAAAAAAGCTCTGCTTGTAGAAGCGGATTTGGTACAAGAGCATGAGAAAATTCGCGAGGCCACGCAGAGGAAAGCCCTCCCTGATACTCGATAAAAGAATGACACTTTGCCGATTTCTACTTTTGAAGTTGTACAGTGCTCCAAAAACTGCTCTATGATCTTCAGAACAAAAGGCTGTGAGAAAAGCAAGTTTAGATTAAATTTTCCACTTACTTCATTAATCAAAAATATCGTACAGTGACATAATGAAAGCACATTACCGTAATCCCCACAGACATAGCACATGACTGTTCGAAGGTCTTTATTTTGTGTCAGCTTGTTAACCACATCTGAAAGTGGGGTGGATGCCAGCTTGAAAATTGATGAGATCCAGTGGATGATGCCACTCTTTATCAGGAACCTTGCCAGTGGAAGAGGGATCATTTTAAGGATTACCAACAACGATGCTTTTTTTGAGACCATCTAGAGTAAAACAGCAAATGTGGGTCAACAGTGAGAAAGAACAAAAGTGTCCTCCTGTTTGTCTAACACAGATGAGGAGAAGCCCATGTCACTGAGCCAAGGTAAGCAGCTTAATGCCCAAATTTCTGATCCAAATGATACCCCGTCCAGTTCAGACCCTATACAATTCTTTGACCTTGTACACAATAAATTAATGGAATAAATGTTAACATTTTCATAATGTACCAAATATGCAATTGGGAGCATATTTAGAGCAATCTGCTCTCAGATCTTGTTGCCATTTATAATGTCTTCCAGAAGGTCCTACTACATAAAACATTTATTTTCCACATCATTGATATTAGGCAATTCTGGTTGAGGATATTATTTGAATCTTGAATGTGATGAAAGCCTTCCTCTTTCATTTTGTAATGATGCAAAGTGAACAACATTTAAATAAGGAAAGGGCAAGGATAGATCCTGAGAGAACATGATACCTTACATCAAAGGAAACTGGGAATATGCTGGCTATTCCTGATAGAAGTAAAATTTGCAGTGGCAGTCCCACTAGAAGACAAAATGGAGCAGAGCTGACAGAGATGGTAGGAGCAAATTACTGCAGATGCTGGAATCTATACTGAAAACAACAAATGCTGGAGATCACAGCGGGTCAGACAACATACACGGACAGAGAACAAGCTAACATTTTGAGTC
This sequence comes from Ginglymostoma cirratum, assembly GCA_024137785.1. NCBI lineage: Eukaryota > Metazoa > Chordata > Chondrichthyes > Orectolobiformes > Ginglymostomatidae > Ginglymostoma > Ginglymostoma cirratum. The sequence continues at coordinate 9,737,511 of JAHRHZ010000055.1, read as the reverse complement.
TAGATGACTCTACATCAGAGCTGAAGTGGTGTGGAGGGGGGCACCATTTATGCTATAGTTTGGCCGGGGGGAGGGTGATATGTGATGGTGGTGGGCATAGAGAAGATGGTGGGCATAGGTGGAGAAAAGATGTGGATAGTTCAGATTAAGTGATTAGAATCTGAGAATTGCAGAACAATGGTGAGTCTAACTGCCAGGCGTGAAAGAGAAGACAGTCCCACTTAGGTGGGGGGGGAGGGGACAGCGGACAGAGAACGTAACAAGTAAAGCTAAAAGAAAGGGAAGCAATGGGAGTTGGTTCACAATTTGAAGGTGTTGAACTCAATATTATGTCCAGAAGGCTGTAAAGTGCAGAGACCGAATACGAGATGTTGCTCCTCCAGTTTGCGCTCTGATTCACTGGAGGACTGCAGCAGGCTGAGGACAGACAAGTGGGCATGTGAGCAGGACACTGTGTTAAAACGACAGGCTATGGGAAGGCTGCAGATGGTTAGCGTGGTCACTATCTCAAACACTGCATCAAGTAATGGCGGAGGTCATTATGGTTTTGGCCAGAGGATCCCATGTTTTGGGAAAAGTTGAAGCGGGAAAAGAGAAATTTATCCATTGAACATTGAATGGTGGGCACAGAACTGAGAGGCAACAATGCATTCAAAGACTTTGCAAAGAAAATAAAGAAGGATTATAATTTTATCATGAAGGGCAGCAGGTTTAGTGGAGTTTGAGGAAAAAAGACATTTTCACTCAGAGAATCATGTAATCCCGACAATGTGGAAACAGGCCATTCGGCCCATCAAGTCCACACCGACCCTCCGAACAGCATCCCACCCAGACCTACCCCTGTAACCCTGCATTTCCTATGGCTCATCCACCTACCCTGCATATCCCTGGACATTATGGGCAATTTAGCATGGCCAATCCACCTAGCCTGCACATCTTTGGACTGTGGGAAGAAACCAGAGCACCCGGAGGAAACCCACGCAGACATGGGGAGAATGTGCAAACTCCACACAGACACAGACAGTCACCCGTGGGTGGAAGTGAACCTGAGTCCCTGGCACTATGAGGCAGCCAGTGCTAACCACTGTGCCACCATGCCCACCCAAGAGGATGGTGGCAATCTGAAATGTACTGCCTGGCAGAGCTTTAGAGGCAGGAAACCTCATAACCTATGAGAAGTACAAGGATGAGCACTTGAAGTATTATAACATTCAAGGCTATGGACCAAGTGCTGGAAGGTGTGTTGAGTGTAGATAGGTCAGCACAGACTCGATGGGCCAAACAGCCTCTTCTGTGATGTAGGTTTATGACTTTGAAAGTTAGAGATGGAGGTAATTGTATATCACAAAGATATTTTTAAAAGGGGAGGCATATACTAAGGTTGACAGCTTGAATGAGGGACAGAGAAACCATCTGAGGAAAGAGAGACAATAACAAAGAGAATCAGTCAGTGAGCCCAATCAGAATTTAAACAACGATTTGATAAATTCTCAGAAGCCTGCTAAACACATTCACAAACAATTTAGAGAGCCTGTTTTGTGGTTGAATTGTTTTGTGTGGCCTTCAGAAAACTTAAACATCCTGACAGATTACAACAGTTTAGCAAATTAGAATGAGATGCAATTTGTTTGTGATTTTTAATCTCTTATGCGTTGTAGCAGAATTAAGGAACTTATTACGAAACTAAATCCTGAAATTTTTCAACACTGACGCTTTGCCAGAGACGTTGTTACCTAGCAGGGTGACCAAATTTTGCAACCAAGCCCACCGGCTCAGCGAGCATGTCTACAACCTGAGCCACAAATCTTATCGAAAACTTTGCAATACTTTTCTTCTACCATGGGCAAAAATAAATGCATCATTTCTTATGAGGCTGGTCAAAATAATAATTATTTAATTCTCACAACTGGTTGAATGACCTATTCTTTGCTCAGCTGGACAGATATAATTGAGAGCGCAGAGCTACACTTTGACAAACACAATGGAGTTTGCAAGATCACTACGCAGTTGGCCTGGTCTCCCATTAGTTGACAAACTGACAGTGACACTGCATTAACAGCTGCATCTCTGTACTGCAAGATCAGGGGAGACACTGTCTGTACATGTGCAAATGCTGATTTGGAGTTAGTGTTGCACCTACTGCATGCTCCATCCTAAATTTCTGCCTGTAAACACAGAAAAGGATAACATGACAAGCTAAGAAGAGATAATGCCAATGAGAAAGTAGCAGCAGCGCCAGCAACAATGACTGGTTCCCTGAGGGCTAAATCCAATTAACATCCAGCTATAATATTTCAGAATAGAATAAATCATATCTTCCAAAGAACTGTGCTTAAACTAATCAAAAAACTCCTTGCTCTGTTAAATGCTTACAATTCATTCCATCTATTGGATGCTTTTCATTCTATGATTTTACAATTCTAAATACATCAAAAGGGATCCCCATTATGTATATTTTTTCAAAAGTCACCTTTATATGCTCCAGGAATTGATCAATTGCTTCTGCTTCCTGAGGAAATTGCATCTTCAAACAACTTCGATAATTTTGATTCCCACCATAGACTTGATATGTTCGCTGGGTCTGTTGGTCTCCCAGGATTACATTGTCGAAAAGGTCATCCATTTTCACCCATTCCAGCTGGCCATCTGTAATCTGTTCTAGTAATGTCCGCAGGAAGGATCGTTCATAGAGTTGCCCTATGTAATGAATCCCTGAAATAGTGCAGTGTGGACAAGTGGTTAACTCTCAAAAGAATGACACCTAACATTTATGGTCATATATACACTGTACAACAACACAATTTATCTTTTATTTCTGCTCTCACTCAGTCAAGAGAGCAGCAGCTCATTTGTCACTAAGCTAATACTGACATCTTGAACAACCCTGATATTAATCACTTCACTATTGATCAGTAGCTGCCTGTATTCCAAGCTCTGGAATTCGCTTCCACAACCTCTCCACCTCTCTTTTTCAATGAAACACTCATTTGCAAACTGTCCTATTGACCAAGCATTTGGTCATCTGTCCTATTACTTCTTTATGCGGCTCTATGTCAAACCTTGTTCAATAACACTAATATGAAATACCTTGGGATGTTTGGTTGTTTGAATGGCACTGTGTAAATATAGGTTGTTGTTTCTGCCAGCCTTTTCAAAAGATGTTCTTTAACTGTGAAACTCCATTAATCCATTTTACTGTCCTGCCTTACAGAGATGTGCCAAATATTTGGGTTCTCCAAAGGGTCTGTTACCTTACGTGCCCTGCTGTGCTTTCGGCATGCGGTGTTTCAACACACTCATCAATTCCCTACCCAATATGCTCACATGAATGCTAAAAACAAAAATACTATAATACAACGATATTTTTTAAAAAAACTATAAAAGTGTACATATCTTTTACAATTATATTAAAAGCAGAATACATCAACAGTTTTAAAGAGGCCGAGACATACATAAATCCATCACAATGCTTAGTACTTTCCAATCCAAGTTACTAAATAATCCACATCGCTACAGTTTCTGTTTGCCAGGATGGAGCACGTACTCCACTTATCAATATCCAGTAAATGGATATCAAGGTTAGCAATTGCCCTCAGGGATATGGCTTGCATTTAACCAGGTACAGACTAGTTACAGGGCAGTAGTAAACTTGCTACCAATGCTTGTCCAACCAGGACAATCTAGCTATTGAAAGTACTTGGCCTACACAGTTACTTGTAACTATATGGGCCCAGAAAAAAAATTATGGTTAAAGTTCTACTGATTGAGCCAGAGTAGCTAGTGAATTAGGGCCTGTAATTTATGGTACTGTGGGTCTGGCTGGCACAGCTAGCAGATCACCGAGTTTGTGACAGGGGCATTAAATTAGTTCTGAACGTCTACTGCCAGGCAAGTCATTACACAGTCACCTCAGTTCTGAAGATATCTAGCTTCCCTTTGCCCCGACCAGAACCAAGGAAATAATCACTAGAGATAAAAGGTACTGCAGATGCTGGAGAATCCGAGATAACAAGGTGTGGGGCTCGATGAACACAGCAGGCCAAGCAGCATCAGAGGAGCAGGAAAGCTTGACGTTTTGGGCCTAGACCCTTCATCAGAAAAATTCATCAGTCAGCCAGCTTTCCTGCTCCTCTGATGCTGCCTGGCCTGATGCGTTTATCCAGCTCCACACTTTTGTTGTCTAAGAGCATTCTCACGATGTTTTGACCAATACTTGTCATTTAACCAGCACCACCAAAAACTTATCAACTGTTATATCATGTGTGGGACCGGTGTGCAAAAGAGGTTCTATTTTGAAACAACTGTGAACCTTATTCCAAAGTAATGAACTGGCTGTAAAGCCAATATTTCTGATGAAGGGTCTAGGCCCGAAAGCTTTCCTGCTCCTATGATGCTGCTTGGCCTGCTGTGTTCAGCCAGCCCCACACCTTGTTATCTCAAATAATCACTAGTTGGTCATTAGATGACTGACAAGTTTGAACCCATCCCATTTAGACTGCAGATAACTGACATGCAGGAGCAGACTGTAAGCAGTCATCAGGAGTTTGAGTGACTTGACACCAACCTCCTCACAGAAAGACCCACAGGACCACAAGTTACAGATCATAATTCATATGAACACATTCAGAAGTTGAATGGTTGCCTCCATGTCAGGAACCAATTCCCACTCCAGAGCTTGTACATATAATCGAGGTTGTTATCTCAGGGTAGTGCAAAGGGAGTACCTCACTGTTTGAGGTGTCAGAACACATTCCTCATAAAACAATGGAGATGAAGAGCTTCAATGGTAACTGCTTATCCCTCTGTAACTCAGTCACGATAGGCACTGGGACCAGAATACAACGAAGCAATTGCTCTTATCTGTCCTATAATCAAATCTCTTCCAATGGCCATTGTACCAACACCCATCCTACATGATCAGCATTACTCTCCAGCACAATGGAAGAGCGTATACGAGCACCACATCAGTACCTTGTATTTTAGATGTCAGACTCAAATGTCGTATTCATTAAAAATTGTGGATGAATGTGAAATGTTCATACAGCACTATCTGCATAAGGGATGTTGGTGATTCTTTAATTCTAGCTTCTTGTGCATCCCTGATGTTAATCACTTCACCATTGGTATATGTGCCTTCAGTCGTCTAGACCCTAAACTCTGGAAAATCCCTCGCTCAAATCTTCATTTCTTCCTGCGACCTTCTTTTAAGACAGTCCTTTGAACAAGCTACTGGCTACATGATCTAATGTTACTTGAAGCTGTACTTTGTTTTATAATACCCCAGAGAATGCTTTATTATGTTAAAGCCGTAAATAAATACATCATTGTTGTGAGGGATAAAAGGTACTGTCAGGCCAGCAGGTCTCTCGATAAATGCCATCAAAAGAGAGATAAACCTCAGGTATTTATGGGATCTTACTGCATATAATTGGCTGCCAGACTGACTGGTTGGTCTTAAAAGTAATTCAGTGATTGTAAAGTATCCTAGAATATAGTAAGCTATTCTATACTTGCAAGGTTTATTTTCCTGCAATGAATAGCACTCAGCTTTACAACTAAAAGTACTTGACTTTGGGACTTCCCACATTTGCAGCCAAGAACAGAAAGGAAGCCAAGAATAGCACTTTTTGTTATTAGTTGAAGAATCACCATTGTTGAGATATTAAAAGTGAAAGAAGAGAAAAGGGTCCACACCAAATAAAGAATATTATTTTGCAGTACAGTGGATTTCAAATCCAAAGCTCTTACCGACATCAAACTCAAAACCCTTCTTAATGAACGTGTGACAACATCCTCCAGCTTGGTCATGCTGTTCCAGCACCAGGACACGCTTGCCAGCTTTTGCTAATATTGCTGCTACTGAGAGCCCTCCAATTCCACTGCCAATCACAATGGCATCAAGGTTTTCGGGCACTTTATCTGCAGTAAAGCCTGAATAAGATCACAATGACATATTACACACAATGAAAGGTTAGGCGTCCCCAAATACATCATTCTCCAGTAAACTGATACCGATTCTAAGTGACAAGTTGGGCAGAAAAGACATGGCAAGGGATACATTTAATAAAAAAACATGCTCACAAAACTGACCTATAGATTGCTTTTAAAGAGGGCATACACAAGTGTTCAGTTTGGAGGGACGGGGACGAGGCTGTTTGAGATGGGTACCATGCTCCCGAAACTGCCGTTTACATATACCTGGTTTAGGGGTCGTCACAAGCCTCGTAAACAAACTCAGCTCAAGACTATGTGACCTTCCTGGCGTTATTAAATATTAACTGAACAGCTAAAGCTGCAAGAATGTAGACTTTGGACAGCTTTTCTAATGCAACAATGTATGACACCTTTGTGGATAAGCCGCTTCCGGACTTCTCGATCGGTGACCAGAGGCTCCGGTGGTCTCCTGGTGTCCCTGGCGAAAGGATTCAGACTCGGGGAGGAGCGACGGAAAACTTTGTGGAAGATAAAGTACAAAATCAACAGCAGTCCCGCATACAGATACAGCCACAGCCACATCCCCTCCCCTATCTCGCTCCGCTCACTTAAAGGGTACTATCTACTTCCTATTCCGTTTAAAGGATCTCCGGGCAATTAAAGGGAAAGTAACAAGATCACTTTCAACCTGCAACAGTGAGCGCTGAAAGTCCCACTTTTGGTTGTAACCCAAAAATTTGAGTCAAAAACATTTTAAATGGCAGTGAATATATATTGGAGCTCAAAAATAACAGGATGGCATAGGAATGCAACAAAATGGGGATCACTTTCTAGAAGAGTTGACACAATGCACTAAATGTTTCTGTGGAATTCTATAATTTTATTCCATTGTATATATCATTTCTCCCGGCTGAAATTGGATGAAAATATTCTTGTGCAGACTATTTTGAGATAGAAAATTCTATTTCCTTTAGAATTCAGGTCTCTTTTTCTCTTTTGAATGTTGCTACTGCATTTTACATGAAGTTCTGTTATTAAATTTCTAATTAAAAAGGTTTTCATTGAAATACTTGATCTCTACCCGCTACCTTAATTGAGTGTATGATATTATTCATTAATTAATTTGTAGACAGTAATTTGATGCATGATATTGGAAACCTGGCTCTCTTCTTGAGTGTGTAAAAGACTAATTGTGTAGAGGCATGAAAGTCTATTGGTAGTAAATGCACTCAGAAAGCGTGCAAGATGTTTCCTAGGCTCCATTCTGTGAAATAACTATCTGTGAGGTTATGCTGGGACTGCACACTGCGTATAGTGACTATATCCAAATTTTTCAAACTGCTTTGACCCATCAACAACTCTGACACATTAGCATTTCTTCATGATTCAATGAGCCTTTTAATGAGTGAAACCTAGTATGAACAAAAGATCCACATTCTGAAGTAAGGTAATGAATTGAATTAATGATCATGTTAGAAGAAAAATAATACCCAATCTCAACTTTTTAAAAATAATACGATATTACATGGCAGCATCTCCGCAATACATGTTAGGTAAATATTCATTCAAGAATAACATTAATGAAAAGACAGAAATGTTTTGACAGATGGCAAACCAGTTAATTAGTGAATCATTGTTTGCTAATATTCAAATGACACATGCAGACACTGACAGAAAACCATTTTTTTGAGATGGAGTAATCTTCTCAAAACATTTAAATATTGGCAGCCCAATAGTTAAATGAGTTAAATAGCTGACACAGCAGAGTGGTAAATTATAAAGACCAGGAAGGTTTCAAATTGTGGACCTTATTCATGTGAAGCTAACCTCTCTCAGATGATGCATGTTTGAGATATTGCAGATGGTCTCAGGTGAGAGAGGAGCTCCGATTGTTATCCAGAGACTTCTGCTAGAAAGTGAATTGCTTGATCGATATAAATATGAGATCAGGTTCTGCTGATGCTCCCAGTGGTTAGAAAATGCATAAAAAGGAGCCTTATAGACAAGGTGCCACTCAACTGCATTGCCTGTCACACTCTAGCCCAAGGTATGCTAGCCTGGACTTTCCACTGGCCAGACAGCTGTATTCCAGTGTTAATGGGAGTTGCATAAGGGGATCCCGTGGAATTTTCCTCATAACATACTCTGAAAGAATTGCCTGGGAAATTGAATTTTCTTTTGGACAATTCGTTTCTGCTTGGAACCCTCTGAAAGTCTTCATCTAAATCTAAGACTTCTGATGAAATTTAGTAAAACAGTTACGCAGGGAAAGTTGGACTGTTAAATACATAGTCTAAATCCTGAGCAACTATTAAATTAACCCTATACTTTCCTTACACACAATCAACTACATATCCCCGAGACCACTACACCACAAGCAGGGATCAGACAACACCCTTCTCCGCCTTGCATGACCCAAGCCAGCAGCCTGCAGCTGGACACAACCAAAACCACCCACCCCCCCAACTTTGCCAGACTGGGCTCAAACTGCTCCCTAACCGCTGCTGGATCCGACCCCATGCTGCCAGACCTACACCCAATTCAACCCACTCCCAAACCCATTGCTGGACCCGACCTCATTTTTGTCAACATAATGAAAATGCAACATGCATGAGGACCAATGAAGTTAAACATATATTTACAAGTGTGTTGCACATATACAATGAATGTCACCTTTGTGGCTTTATAACCTCTTCATCTTTCTCTCCTGCACCTCAGTGCAGTCCTGACCTGCACATCTGATGAGGAGGCAGCCTGCTGACTGCTCTACTCTGTTACATGAGATGACTTTAACAGCTGTCTTTTGACAGTCCTAGGCTTTAACGGCTCTGGCCTTTTGAGGTCCTCCTCCACAGATATAGGGAACCTGTGGAAAGTCCCAGAACAAAGTCCCCGAGTTGCCTATCTGGCTCTCGTCCTCCTTGTCTGTGCACAACGGGACCTTCCTTGAAGAACAAGTCGAAGTGCCTTGATCCCTGTTGCATAGCCACTGTTGCCATTGACCCACAGCCAGTGCAATCGAGTGCAAGTTAGAGTGCATATCCAACATCTACTGACTGTTCTGCTGGACCTGGCTCTCCAAGGCACTTGCCACTCTTTCAGTGGAGGCAGCCAAGATACAACTGTGATAACAGTCAGTACCTAGACAGAATGCTTCTCTTTTCACTTAAGCATCTCTGCCAGATATTCTTATCACTCTGCAGTGATTATAAAGTGCCATTTACCTTGGTGGACTTTGCACTGCAGACATGTTCTGAAGTGGGCTCTACAATCACAACTCTGACTGCGACATTCATCCAGCCTACTTTGGTCAGGCAGAGGGCCAGCTGCTGCTGTTCGTGGGGAACAGGAACTCCTGCCTTTCACATTGGTGTACTTCCATGTTTGGAATTCTGTCTTGCTTGGAGATGCCTGGTAGATGTCTGAGGCAGTAGAGATGGAAGCTGTTTTGAGTAACCTGCCTCTGCTTCCCTGCTAGAAAGGAGGGCGCTGAGAACATAAGACTGACACACATTCTGCTTTGTGTTTTAGCTTCTATTAGTTTGCTGTTGTTGACTTCTCAACTTTGACAACCATGGTAATCCTGATTTCAGTGTGAAGGGTTAGTATACTGGTTTCGATCTGAGGTGTGTGACATTGTCAACAGTGCACAGTGAGTCTGACAATGTTGTTGGAAAGTGAATTCTCTATGACCTGGCTCATAACAGTGATCTCCCTGAATTTTTTCATGATAACTAATTTAGAAAAAGTCTGCAATCTAAATTTTGAAACTCAGGTTACTTAGAGGAGGGAGAGAAGTCATAGAATTTCTGACTTTATCTGAGGAAGTGAAATAATGAAAACGGAACAGTTTTAATTTTCATTAGGCAGGAGCTATTCATTCTGACAGGTTGCTTCAATGTTTAATGTTGAATAACATGGAGATGGGTGATTAATAATTGGACCTGTATTGTCTAATTATATTTATAGCTATTGTACCCTACAGTTTGAAGAATATTAATAAAACAATAATTGCAACCAATGTGGTTGTGTTATGTCTCATAGTCAGAATGCAGCATACTGTCAAGGGACAGGCTTATGATATTACTACTGTATCATAGCATGTGACCTCAAGGTATAAAGGTCTCAGATACAGCTTACTTGTGATCACCTGAAGCATGATACTCTGTTGGAAGCGTTCTATTCTTTTGTGATCCAACACCTTAATTTTAGCCAAGACACTAAATGTGCCTGTGAATGTAATATTTGTCTATATTACTGAGCTGCAATAAATGTTTCTTGGATATTTCAATAGCAAGCTGCTATCCATGCCTAGTTTATTATGTTATGAGGAATAACCTAGGCATTGTTACTCAATATCCTGCTGTAGCCAGTATGCATATCACATGCTACATTTTTGTTCCGTTCAGTTAAGATTTCAAACGTTTTAAATAATGTCAGATTTGCAAACTCCATGGTTTCATTTAACATTAAATATTTTTGTCTTTTTTTTCTGGTGTATGAGAGAGATACACGGAATGTAACTATTTTCAACTAAAACTTTTGACAACTTTACTGAGTCCTAGGATATAGATTTGTTGCGATTCTTCAACAGAGCTTTTTACTGTACTTTGGTACATGTGACAATCAATCAATTGTACATTTGCCAGACATTTGAAAAATGCTTTGGGAGATTAAGCCCTCAGCACCGATTGTGAAATACCCTGGTCATGTATATGCATAAGATTAGGATTTGTTTCTATTTCTTATGATTAAAGTTCTTACATTCTTCTTTCATATAAATAGCTTGAGGATTTGTGCTGCAGCAATAAATAATAAAATGCTTTACACTTTAACGTGTCAGGGCACAATTTAGTTGAATGTATGAATTAAAATCTGCGAAAGTCCAGGATGTGGGGTGTAGGATGCATAATTCATTTTTTTTCAGTTCCATTTCTTGCCCTGTTGTGAAATAAGATAGTGAAAATAATCATGAGGTAACGAAATATGTTGATGATCTCAGGAGAATGCAGTTAATGACCATATGATAAACAAATTGATCATCTGGCAATTTGTTGGCATTCTTATATACAATAATACTTTTTATGCCATAACGAATTAAAGCTCAGCACGTAATTAAAGGCCCATAAAGATTTCGGGTTTTCTTCAAAATTTTGTAAAGAGAGTCAAGTTTAAAAGGATCAACTAATTTATTTCTCTATTCAAGGAATAAGAGTGTACAGGTGTCCCGAATCCAGCATGGTTGGGATTGTGCCAGATTTCAGAGGTTCCCAGGTTTTGGATTACAAGTTTAAATCACACAGTTTTGTAAGAAACTAATCAGTCAGAAGAAGCAACCATTTTGGTCAGTTTATCTTTAAACACTTTTAACACTCATCCCTAACCCAACTATTAGCAGTCATTTTGATCTTAGTCTTTGTACAGGTTTGAGATGAATGCACTTTTACAAGTAAAAATCAGTAATAGGAACAAAGAATGAAAGAAATTCATTCGTGAAGGGTCCCGACCCGAAACGTCAGCTTTCCTGCTCCTCTGATGTGGCCTGGCCTGCTGTGTTCCTCCAGCTCCACACTGTGTTATCTTAGACTCCATCATCGACAGTTCTTACTATCTCTGAGTGAGTTGCCCATCCTTAGTTGCCTTTGAGAAGGTGGTGAACGAGCTGCCTTGAAATGTTAACTCTGTTTCTCATGCTGCAGATGCTGCCAGATCCATTGTGCTTTGCCCACACTTCCTGTTTATTTATTTCAGATTTTCAGGACCTGTACTATTTTATTTTGTTTTAGGATAAATTGTAAAATACATTTTAAACATTGGGTGGTACGCACAAAAAACAAATGATCAATTTATGGTCATTCCTGTTTCCAACTTGTTGGATTTGGAGTATTGTACATGCAATACCATTTCTTCTTCTGTACTTCTCATGAGGTTTTTTGTGCCAAATGCCTAGTAGCCAAACACAATAAAGGGTTCTAACCATAAGTTTACTATTGAAACATCAAACAAGACGAAGAAATAATTCAGAGATAGTGGGAACTGCCGATGCTGGAGAATCTGAGATAACAAAGGGCTCCTTCTGAAGAAGCAAACTCCTGAAGAGGGTTCCGGCCCGAAACATCAACTTTCCTGCTCCTCTGATGCTAATTGGCTGGCTGTGTTCATCCAGCTCTACACCTTGCTATCAAAGAAATAATCCATTCTATATTTCTGATAATTACCTTATCAAGTGAGAAAGATATGAGTTTAAGAAAATGTTGCTTACCTTGGGTAGGTTTGAAGGACCGTTTTCCATGTCTGTCATTTTTGTATATTTGTTTCCAGTTTCTCATCAATGCATTTGTAAGACCCTGAAGATGGGGTAAAAGAGAAGAAAAAATGCATTTTCTTAGTGTGATGAATGGTACGATTGTGTTTCCAGGCTTAGCCCAGGAAATGAGCGTGGAAGAAAGGTTCAAAGTACTTTAAAAAGAACAGTAATAGAGCCACACAGAATACAAGCTCATTTCTAATCCTGTGCCATTGTCAATTTAAGCAAATGTCCACTAATGTTATAGAAATGCTGTCTTTCTTACCCAAATCCCCTGCTGTGTGATGGAAGCAGCAATTGAACAAGTAATTAGCATGTAATTTGTTATTGCAACCAATTGAGAGCTCTACCCCCACCATCTGAGAGAGTTGTCCTGCTGATTGTCACTGGGATAGTTGGAGAAATTGATAAGAAAATGAGTCCTTCCCATTCAATGAAATTTATTAGGCCACATCATCCCTGTAAACAACCCACAAAGCATGCTGAGGTTTTTAAAAATATATAAATGTCTTCTCCACATTGCCTTTCAACTGAGCATTTCTTTTTTTCACTTCAGGCTCACTACCTTAAGTTCTATGGAACAATTTCACAAAATGTATGGAACAATTTCACAAAATGACTGCAGATGTTTCCTGACAAATTTTCTGACCCAAGACTTTTGCTGTGCGGAGGGGCATGCTCCTGGGGGTCCCCAGGTTTGTTATTGGAGTCATTGGTTTTCTTGTTGCATGTAAATTGGATTTTGGAAACCATTTCAAAATTTGTGAATGGTACAAAACTTGGTAACAATAAATAGTGAGGAGGATAAAAGAGGACTTACATAGGCTTGGGCTGGTGATGTTCAATGATGTCACAGTTCAGTATGAGGCCATTCAGTGCATCATATCTGTGTGAGCTCTTCATTTTAATGCTGCATCCCAGATTTATTCTCTTGATCTTTTTGAAGTACACATTGTTTTGAAAGTCCACGGGAATTTGCTTCCACCAACTGTGGATAAGTGTAAAGTGAGGCACGCTGGGAGGAATGATGTGGCAGAAGCCACAGAGTCTAAATGGTACATTTTTGAAGTGGTGTCAGAGCAGAAGAACCCAGGGATTAATATTCACAAACCTTCAAAGGTGCTATGGCAATGTGATAAGACATTGAAGGAAATGCACTGGCTTTGTAAATAGAGACATTAATTTCAAAAATAATGAATTCATGCCAAATATTAATAAAAACTGAGTCTCAGTTGAATTATTAAGTGGAGTGCTGGCTATTATACTTTAAGAAGGAAGTCAAGGGCTTGAAATTGCACAAGAGAAACTCCACTGGGATTATATCAGAGATATGGGTCTTCAGATATTTGGAAACAATGGAGAAACTGTGATTGATCTTCTCAGAGAAGGTTAGGAGAGATATTTAAAATTGCAGGGTTTTTATGAAGATAAGGAAAAACTAATTTCCTGGCAAATGTCTTGATAACACAAAGTCAGAGGTAATTAAAAGGTATTTAGCCACAGTCTGTATCTCTATCCATTAGAGAGATGATTGGTTTTATGTGGCTTGAGAAGCACCAATCCAAAAGGTAGGGGAGGCAAGACAAGGAGGCAGATCTTTCATGATCCACCACAGCCAGTACAGCGTTGAACCCACATCATTGGCATTCTTCTGCATAACGCTGTAGACATCTAGCCAACCGAGTCAAAATTTAAAATAATCAGCAAAAGAACTGGAAGAGAAATGCTTTCACACAGGTGGCTGCTAAAATCTGGAACATATCTGAACGTTGGGTGGAAGCAAATTCCAGTGGACTTTCAAAACAATGTGTACTTCAAAAGGATCAAGAGAATAAATCTGGGATGCAGCATCAACATGAACAGGTCATGCAGAATTGATGGGTTGAATGGCCTCCTACTGAAGTGTGATACTCTAAACTGAGATACACTATATACTTGAACTCAGGCAGCCAGGAGAACAAGCCATTTTAAAGCAATCAGGTTCACATGGCCTGAAAGTAAGATAAATACCTTTCTTGCGCTCACAATTGATTTTTCGGTTACATGGCTAATTGGTCAGTGAAGACGTGAGCAAAGTAAAGACAGGCCTGTAGGAAAATACAAAATGCCCAGTGGGTCTGATCAAATGGAAGACCAGATACCTCCTGCAAATTGCTGTTTTCATTTTAACTGGCAACAATCACATCGGAACTTACTAAATAATTCATGAGCAATCAGAGAGACACGGAGAGACTTAGTCTAGGATCATATGAACATTGAATTGATGCAGCCTGATCAACATTAAGTCAGTGTAACCTTTTAGTCCCTTAGGCCTTGTGTAAGAAAGCAAAATCAGTTATGAATAGATTTTCATATATACCAACTATAATATTCCCAGACTGAATGGTTTCTAATATTCTTGTCTGCTGGTCTCTCTGACTTCATTCTACACAATTTTTATCTCACCCCGAACTCCTCTATCTGTACCACATACCATATTAAGTATTGGAGACTTATTTATTGATCTTAGAATCATAGAATCACAACAGTGCACCAGTGGTCCAGTTATCTTTGCTGGATCTTTGAAACATTATTCATTATCAAGGGCTAACAGAAATAATGTGGTTAGATGGAGTCAAAATACATTTATTACTAAAATAAAAGAAAGAATTGCAGATGCTGGAAATCAGAGACCATAACAGAAATTGCTGGAGAAACTCAGGTCTGGCAGCATCTGAGGGGAGAAAACAGAGTTAACGCTTCAAGTCCATCGCTGAATGTCTTCCCTTTCAACTTTAGATAATGCAGCAAAACAGCAACAACATTCACTGAGATAACAAGGCGTGGGGCTGGATGAACTCAGCAGGCCGAGCAGCATCATAGGAGCAGGACAACAACATTCACTATTTACTAGAATGATTACCAGGAATGAAGACTTTTAAATTGAAGGAAAGATTAGAGAGGTTGGGCTTATTCTCCTAGGAGCAGAGAAAAACAAGAGTTGACATTATTGAGATGTTCCAAATTATGACATTCTGTTTCCACTAGTTGACATGTCAGCAACTCAGGAATACAATTTCAAGATTGTCACCAAGAAAGCTAGGAGTGAGATGAGGAGAAACTTCTTTACTTAGAGAGTTGTTCAGATTTGGAATGTGTTGCCTGGGAGAGTGGTGGAGATGGATTCTGCAGGTGTAGACTCTCTTTCAAAAGAGAGCTGGATATATATGTAAGAGTGATGAACTTAGAAGGCTGCGGAGATTGAGCTGGAGAGTGAAACTAGCTGGGTAGCTCCTTCAGGTACCGGTGCAGACATGATGGGTTGAATGGTCTCTGAGTATCAGAGAACAGGTTATTATTGAGCAAGTGCTGCTTGATAGCATCTTGATGACACTTTCTATCACTTTGTTAATGAATGAGAGGGCACGGATAGGTTGGATTGGTCCTGCTTTTCACAGACAGGACCTACCTCTGAAATTGTCCACATTTCCGGTTACATGCCAGTACTGAGGTGTACTTGAACAGTTTTGCTAGGAATGCAGCTAGTTCTGCAGCACAATTCTTCAGTACTCTTAGATAACAAGGCGTGGGGCTGGATGAACACAGCAGGCCAAGCAGCATCATAGGAGCAGGAAAACTTGACGTTTCGGGCCTAGACCCTTCATCAGAAATGGGGGAGGGGAAGAGGGTTCTGAAATAAATAGGGAGAGAGGGGGAGGCGGATAGAGGATGGATAGAGGAGAGGATAGGTGGAGAGGAGGCAGACAAGTCGAAGAGGCGGGGATGGAGCCAGTAAAGGTGAGTGTAGGTGGGGGGG
>JAHRHZ010000055.1:9711315-9721374 GCA_024137785.1 Ginglymostoma cirratum | reverse complement strand
GGGGGGGGGTAGGGAGGAGATAGGTCAGTCCAGGGAGGACGGACAGGTCAAGGGGGGTGGGATGATGTTAGTAGATAAGAGATGGGGGTGTGGCTTGAGGTGAGAGGAAAAACAGGTTAGGGAGGTGGAGATGAGCTGGGCTGGTTTTGGGATGCGGTTGGGGGAGGGGAGATTTTGAAGCTTGTGAAATCCACATTGATACCATTGGGCTGCAGTGTTCCCAGGCTGAATATGATTTGCTGTTCCTGCAGCCTTCGGGTGGCATCACTGTGGCATTGCAGGAGGCCCAGGATGGACATGTTGTCTGAGGAATGGGAGGGGGAGTTGAAATGGTTCGCGACTGGGAGGTGCAGCCCCCCACCTACACTCACCTTTACTGGCTCCATCCCTGCCTCTTTGACTTGTTTGCCTCCTCTCCACCTATCCTCTCCTCTATCCATCCTCTATCCGCCTCCCCCTCTCTCCCTATTTATTTCAGAACCCTCTTCCCCTCCCCCATTTCTGATGAAGGGTCTAGGCCCGAAACGTCAAGTTTTCCTGCTCCTATGATGCTGCTTGGCCTGCTGTGTTCATCCAGCCCCACGCCTTGTTATCTCGGATTCTCCAGCATCTGCAGTACCTTTTATCTCTTCAGTACTCTTGTCAGAATGTGGTCAGGAGTTTTAGCCTCTGCAGTATCCAGATCCTTCAGTCGCTTCCTGCTATCTGCACATCCACTGCTCTTGTAAGCAGTGTTTCAGCTCATTACCACTCATTACATAGTGTCCTTCATTAACTCTGTTCCCTACACACCCCTAACCCACTACATTCCTTGCCCAAATCCTAAAATCTGTGTCCCATCCTCTTTGCAGTGTTAATGTTATTTTGTATACCTTATCTAGACCAGTGATAACCTTGCATACTTCTACCACATCTCCCCTCTACCTTCATTTTCATAAGGGGATCAACCCAAGTTTTCCAATCTAACTTTATAGCTAAAATCCCCATTTCCTTCTAGTACCATCTGGTGAATTTCTGCTGCATCCTTCATAAAATGTGGGAATAAGATCTACGCATTATACTCAAGGTTGGGTCTTAAAGAGGGCTTTATAGAGGCTCAGCATGACTGCTCCACTTCTGCAATCCATCCACTTATGAAGCCCAAATAACATCGCAACAACGATCACGTCATTTTAACGACTGAGAATGAATTGATGTAGTCCCACCATCTCCCTCCTGGTGGCAGTGATGGACTATTAGAAATCATATGAATGGCCATCTATTTCCCTTACCAATATTTAGCCCACAGTGTATTTTCAGCTTTTTTTTACTGCAGAGCAAGTGCTCATATACAGGTTAAATTCAAAAGAATGAAACACCTCTTGGATTTTGTCCATCTGCCAATGATTAATTGAATGAATTAACTGAAGCACAAAGTATACACTAAGGAGCAGTACCTGCATTGCTTCGGTCATGGTCTGATAATTATTGCTGAAGAATCAATCTGACCACTACCCAATGCCCAGAGAGTAGGGTGCCAACACCGCAAATGCATTCACTGGGGACAATTAGAGAGTTTTACAAAAGAATAGCAATACCCTTAAAGGGGAGGGCAGTGCATAGTGATAGGGTCATTGGACCAGTAATGCTGGGCTCATAGTCTGGGGACATGGATTCTTTTGTATCCAGAAGTACCCTTACACACAACTGAATGGCTTCTCCCCCATCATCAAATCACCCAGGGTATTTTTTTCATCTATTCACCATCACCAGTAAATCACCTGTGTTTCCAATTGAATAATTTCCGTGCTAAGCCCATTAAAGGCAATGAAAATCATCAAAGGTGAGGGAGAAGTAGGAAGACAGGTGAGGGAGAGGACCATCACATCTGATGAATTTTGAATTCAACAAAATCTGGAATAAGAGCTTACAATTGTTGTAAAAGCATATAAGACCATAAGACATAGGAGTGGAAGTAAGGCCATTCGGCCCATCGAGTCCACTCCGCCATTTAATCATGGCTGATGGGCATTTCAACTCCACTTACCCGCACTCTCCCCGTAGCCCTTGATTCCTTGCGAATAAGACCCACCACAATATGATTGGTTCTTAACTGCTGATTAATTCAATAGTGCTACCAACGGATATCCGCTCCACTAAAATTTTATTTCACCTATTTTTACAATTGACCTTTTCAGAGATGTTATTACAGACCTCTGGAGCAGATGGGACTTGAATCTAGTCCTCCCAGTCCAGAGGCAGGGACACTACCACTGCAACATGAGGATCCTAATGCCCTCATTATCTGGCCTGGCCTACATGTGTGTCCAGACCCACCACAATATGATTGGTTCTTAACTGCTGATTAATTCAATAGCGCTACCAACGGATATCAATTGTCCACATCCCATACAAATTTTTAAATAAAGTACGAAAGACAGCCAGCCAGCTAGCAATTGGGTTGGGGAGTTGTGGGGGGAGGTGTTGGAGGGAATGCTACAAAAAAAGGTCACGTGATTGCACTGTCACTACCTTTTGATGTTCCTGCAAGAAACAACAGTAACTAAGGTGCTAACTTGAACATTGACCTTGAGGAACCTCACTTCTACATGAACAAATATTTGCAGATGGCAGGTTTTGATTCCTTAAGCACTTCCAGTGTTGAACCACCTAACACCTGGGTTTGGAACATTCAATTTTCAAAGTTAAATACTAGAGGCATGGAATAGTAAAGACAATTGATCCTTTAGCAGATAAATTTAAAAGCAATCTCTAAGGAAGTTCAGTTGCCAAACCAATCTTATACTAGCTCTCAGAGATAAAAGGTACTGCAGATGCTGGAGAATCCGAGATAACAAGGCGTGGGGCTGGATGAACACAGCAGGCCAAGCAGCATCATAGGAGCAGGAAAACTTGACGTTTCGGGCCTAGACCCTTCTCTCATCTGTGTGGGCTATTAGATAGATTGGTTAGTTAGAGAGCTGTTAGCTGTATCTTAATTGAATGTTCGATTGGCAGTGCACTGCAGACAAAAACATGTTCTCACCTGGCCCTTTGGTAGAAGGTCCATCAAACAATGATGGCACCATTTGTACAAAACAACACCACTTTCATTCTTCATCTTGAATTTATCTGGAGTCAAAAGCTCAAAGTTTAAAAAATAACTTTATAAGACAGAAACTGGAAAGATTTTTTCTTTATTTAAATTTAAACATTTTTAAGTTGTACGATGGTGATCAATAGAAAAACATATCTGTATTATAATACTTGTGATTTTAACAAAGTTACTTGAAATTCTCATAATTTTACTCCTATTTGGCATGAAATTCTTTTACATGTTCCACAAAACTACAATGTACAAAATAAAAGCTACAAGCAAAACCATCCATCCAAATTGAGAATGCAACTTTGGCCATTTTTATTCCATGCAAGAGCAGCAAATTAAATTCCTTTTGAGCAATGGAAATATTTAAGCTCGAGGAAGTACATTTTCCATTACACATTTACTGAAACGTAACAGAACATAGACACAAGTGACAGCCATGAAGCAGGTTCATTGGGTACATGGAAGTGTCTCCCTTACGTATGTTTTTAAGATTAGTGTAGAAACTACGCCATCTCTGAAGGGTTCTTTGTTTAAAGTTTGGTTCTATTTTGTGCAGAGGTGATCTCCAAATTGGAAAGCATAGTACAAAGCTCAAACCAGTCTCCTATCTACAAATATTCAATATTAATCAGAGCCTAAATGGTGTCCCCTCCTTTCCCTCTACACTTTCCCCCAAAAACTAAATTCAAACAATGTAACCTAGCACTGTTGCAAGTCTTTCAACGGAAGTCAAAAGAAATCTATACAGCATTCAGAACCCATGACCTATAATAACTACATCCATTAAAAAAAAATTTGTGCTCTAATGTAGCCTTAGTAATTGCTCTATGCCTCAGTTGTTGGCTACTTCCAATTTCCCACTGAATACTCCCACCTCATGAAGCAGTTAGTTCTTATCCTTGGCAAACAATAATATACAAAGTCTGTTTATCGGCAGAAGAGAAGGCAAAGTGCAAAGCAGAATGAGGCTAAGCAGAAAATGACAAGGAGAGACAAGACAAAACCTAACTTCCACGTAAAGAAAAAACATAAACCCTAACTAAAACTCAAAACAGATTAGATACAATCTGCTCGTGCAGTGAAAGCTGGAGTACATTTCAGTTCAGTAAATTCATTTCCATTTCTGATAGTCATTCTTTGTATTGCAAAAATATATCATTTATATAAGGGGAAAAATAGTCACATCTTTATTTATAGGCTGTTCCATTTTGATGTAGAAACAAAAATTTTATACATGCACAAGCTTAAGTATTTCAACAAACATGCTTTTAAGTTTACATTATTCAATTATTTAAGACACTTAAATTGAATATTGTAAGGAAAGAACCATTGTTTTGAGGAAGGCTCTGCAGGAACCTGGTCTACATCCATTCATCAACAATAGGAGATGCCAACATTTGGATTTGGAATCTAAAGTTCCCAAGGACAAACCATTGTTTGTGTGCTTTACTTGTCTAATCTTTGGAGTTATTTCCTATAGAATGAAAACTGGAAAAGGTTATTGAGCTTCACTGTTCAATAACACTTTGTCACAACATCTCCTACCATTGAGCAGTCAAGTGCTACTAGTGCTTGTCATTTGTTTAATATCCTGTAACAAAGGTCAGAGAGAAAAGGAATAGAAAAGTGCCCAAAACCCTAAATTCCACCAAACAGCTATTCAGAGATAACATTTTACTCTGGTCTTGAGCTACCAGTTACTGTAACTCAAGCCTTGTGCAGCCGGTTGCTATATTAAACTAAATCAACCAAAGAAAGTCTGGCAGCCTGTAAGGTCAATCTTAAAAATCTGCTTGGTTGCAGTCAGTCTCTGTGGGCCCATAAAGTTGCTGCCCCAGCAGTAACAATGCAGCATGAAGTCAGTGTGTGTGCGTGCATCACTATTCTTGGTCATGAGATCATTTAGTTCATACATGCACGCTAGCCAAAATGTCATGGTCAATCTACAAGTGTTTCTATGGTGCAGCCAGTTTATGGGGAAACCACACGTTACAAATATTAATCATGGCAAGCAGTAGAGTTAGTCCTGTCAGTCCAAGACCCAGAGTGCAAAAATAAAGTAGCTTTTAGGACGAGGCAAACTAATTATTACTGGATAATAATTAATGATTGGCATTTCTCAGAACACAAGCTAGTGTTTACAATAATTTTTCAGCATATTAAAAATCAAACTTAACAAAAGTCTTTTTGAGGAAAAAAGAATCAGAAGGACTGTCTAATTTATATGCAAAACTTAATACCACCACTTTTTGCTTGGCAAAATTATTTATGCTTAGATTGCCAAACATGGAAAGTCTTCATTGAAGAAAAATAGTGAAGAACCTAAAAATCAAAAAATACCGAAGAATTCAAAACAGATTAAAACCAAAAACAAGACTAAATATACATCTTGGAGTATAGGCATCTCCCCAGTGTATTTACAATTTACATCCACATATTCGATCAGTAAAATGTGCAATGTTTTTAAAAAACATTTTAAGGTGGAAATGTGTCCTCTTCAGTTGGCTGGTAGTTGTCGGCATGCCATTTCAGACTCTCCTCCTTCTGGTATTTCAAGTCACAAATAGTCAATTCCTATAACACACTAACCAACATTTTAATCATAAATTAGAAGATTTGCTTTAATTTTCCTTTACTTTGCTAGGTTTAAAATGATTTTATTTGTTAAAATTTGAAAGGAAAGTCCCACCACATTCCTTTGTGTATTCCAGCCCAAACAAAGACAGCAGCACAATATAAAAGAGCCAGTCATTGAATACTCATGAAAACTCTACGAAAATTATACAACTATGCCATTCTAAAGAGGGAACACTTAGTGGTGTGACTGAGCAACCAGCTTAAATACATTCAAATAAATGTTAAAATGCTGTAATTTTGCAGCCACTAAAAGGGATGCTGAGATGTGAAAAGCAAACTTGAAACTTGTTAATTTTATACTAGATTTAAAAAGAACTCTTGGACGCAACGATCAGCTGTAGACTCCTGAGCATCAATGAACAACGTCCTCCTACTGCAACCATCTATAATATTGTGTTCAGCACAGTGTAACAGTTAGCTGATGAAGGAGGGACCTTTACATTTGGTATTATGGTTTGGAGATAATGTACTGAAACAGTTGGTAAAAACAGAAGAAAAATTCTACAATTTATTTTCAACACCTCATTACAAAAGAAAAACCTCTGGGCGCTAACCAGTCAACTGCTACTGCCACACCCTACCCCACTACCTCCAATGCTACCCTGCCATTCCCACCCTCCCTATTAAGTCTCTGTGCTCTCCTTGGCTTTGCATGGTTATATTTGGAAGAATAATCTGTTTTGTTATGGTGTTAGAGAGAGAGCGGCAAAGGTGATGTTCCAATAGGTTAATGCTGGAAGTTGTAAGTCCCTCGTCTGACATTTTAATGGCCAGAAAAATTCGATTCTTGATTTGTAGATACTAAATTGAAGATTTTTGTTTCATAGTTGCCTCACTAAAGATAAATGTCCCAAGAATGTGGTTTAAAAAATTTACAAAATTCCACCTTTTTCTTCCCCTTCCCCACCCTTTAAGCTTGCTGTGCAACATGCACAGAAGCACAAACATTATCAATAGTTGAAAGAATATCTGCTTCACCCTCTAAAAATCAATCCCGCTCCATTTACAAATATTCAGGCTTTTTCTCATCACTGACATAGTATGGATTCTCTTGACCCTGGCAAAGATAGGTGTACCGGGACTGTTGCTTCCCTTTAAAGGTCTTCAGGTCATCATTTTTGTCAGGCTGGAATACAAACAGACAAGATACCAATTTCAATTAGGAATACTGACTGAATGCGCACTTTATGATAATGTTCAAATACATCTTGATACCTTTTTGCTTTTAATGCAAACGCACAGGCTGCTGAGTGAGGAATGAGTGACATTATTTCTTGTAGTTTAAAGATAAAATCTTCTAAAGGAATGTATTTTAGAAACAGGAGCAGGTCACTGAGTCCCTCAACTGGATCATGGCTGATCTATATCTTAAATTCCACTTAACGCTTGGTTCCATAACCCTCAATGCCCTTAACTAACAGAAGTCTATTAATAGACTTTCTGAGTACCTGCCTACGGACCCGGATCATCCCCAACAGACTACAGTCTACATTTAAGCCGTCCCAATTTGGCCCCAACAGTGACGACCGCTACTTCAGAACATTGATATCCTACAGAAGTGTCTCTCCCTGCGACTCCTGAAATACACACTCGCTGCAATGTGCCGGCATCTCCAGATAATACAATTAAGCCTACCCCAGCTCAGACCCTCCCTCTCCCAGACCTGCAAAGGACCTCGCCTGTTTTTATTCTTCGTAAGATCCACAACCTGAACTCTCAATTCTACTCGGCTTTATTGGACACTAAAAACTGAAAGTACTTTAAACTTACTGGTGCCTGCCACCCTACCCAGGATCTTCCCCAGCATGTGCCCGCTGCCACTGGCCATGTGGCCACCTATGGAGCACCAACGGTTTCCACGAATGTGTCACATCTGCCGCCGCCCGGTACGCCACTTCCAGTACAGCTAACGCCATCGATACCACTGCTGGTGCCGCTGCCTCCATTTCCGAGGCCAACACCACAGACATCGAGGACGCCGCTGCCACCAACATCCAAAATTTACTGGCCTATGTTGCTCCGCCCACCACCGACATTGCTCCGCCCATCACGTCCACAGCCAGCAGCTCCAGAGGAGACTGTAGCACCCAGCCCTGCCAAGTCTTCACCATCCTGCCAGGCCTCCCCCTTACTGAGGACGAACGGCCAGTCCTCAGTAAAGGACTCACTTTTGTCTCCCTCCACCCAAACATCGACAAATACAACTCACATTTGGACATTGAGCAGTTTTTCCGCCGCCTCCGCCTCCGCACTTACTTCTTTAACCGTGAGCCTAACCCTCCCTCTACTGACCCCTTCTCCCACCTCCAACACACCTCCTCCTCCTGGACACCACCCCAAGGCCTCCTACCTCCCTTGACCTCTTCATCTCTAACTGCCATCGAGACATCGATCTCCTCAACCTCCCCACCCCTCTCACCCACTCCGACCTCTCCCCCACAGAACGTGCAGCCCTCCGCTCCCTCCATTCCAATCCCACACTCACCATAAAATCCATGGACAAGGGAGGCGCAGTTGTAGTATGGCGCACTGACCTCTACATTGCTGAGGCCAGGCGCCAACTCTCCGACATCTCCTCCTACTGCCTCCTTGATCATGATCCCACCCCCAACCACCAAACCACCATCTCCCAAACCATCCACAATCTCATCACTTCAGGTGACCTCTCACCCACAGCCTCTAACCTCATCATTCCCCAACCCTAATCCTAACCCTACCCCTAAGCCTAACCCTAACCCTATCGCAGCCCGTTTCTATCTCCTTCCCAAAATCCACAAACCTGACTGCCCTGGTTGCCCCATTGTCTCCGCCTGCTCCTGCCCCACCGAACTTATCTCCACCTATCTCGACTCCATTTTTTACCCCCTTGGTCCAGGAACTCCCTACCTACGTCCGTGACACCACCCACACCCTCCACCTCCTCCAAAACTTCCAATTCCTGGTCCCCAACACCTCATCTTTACCAGGGGAATCCAGTCCCTATACACCTGCATTCCCCATGCAGATGGCCTAAAGGCCCTCTGCTTCTTCCCGTCCTGCAGGCCTGACCAGTCCCCCTCCACTGACACCCTCATCTGCTTAGCCGAACTTGTCCTCACCCTCAACAACTTCTCTTTCAATTCCTCCCACTCCCTACAGACAAAGGCGGCCACGGGTACCCGCACGGGCCCAAGCTACGCCTGCCTCTTTGTAGGATATGTGGAACAGTCCTTCTCCCAAAGCTACAATGGCCCTATCCACCACCTTTTCCTCCGCTACATCGATGACTGCATCGGCACTGCCTCGTGCTCCCACGAGGAGTTCGAACAGTTCATCCACTTCACTAACACCTTCCACCCCAACCTTAAGTTCACCTGGACCATCTCTGATACCTCTCTCTCCTTCCTGGACCTCTCTGTCTATATCTCTGGCATCCACCTGGAAACTGATATCCATTTCAAGCCTACCGACTCCCACAGCGAGCTAGAATACACCTCCTCTCACCCACCTTCCTGCAAAAAGGCCATCCCCTCTTCCCAATTCCTTCGCCTCCACCACATCTGCTTCTGAGATGAGGCATTCCACTCCCAAACAACGCAGATGTCTTCGTTTTTCAAGGACTGCAACTTCCCCTCCACAGTGTCTCTCGCATTTCCCACAACGCATCCCTCACACCCCCTAACCGCTATAACAACCAAAACAGAATCCCCCTCGTCCTCACGTACCACCCCACCAACCTCCGAATCCAATGCATCATCCTCTGACACTTCTGCCATCTGCAATCTGACCCCAGTACCAAAGACATTTTTCCCTCCCCACCCTTATCTGCTTTCCGGAAGCACCACTCTCTCCGTGACTCCCTTGTCCGCTCCACACTCCCCTCCAGCCCCACCACACCCGGTACTTTTCCCTGCGACTGCAGGAAGTGCTACACCTGCCCCTACACCTCCCCCCTCACCCCCATCCCAGGTCCCAAGAAGACCTTCCACATCAAACAGATGTTCACCTGCAAATCTGCTAATGTCGCATACTGTATCCGCTGTTCCCATTGTGGTCTCCTCTACATCGGGGAAACCAAGCGAAGGCTTTGGGACCGCTTTGCAGAACACCTACACTTGGTTCACAACAAACAACTGCACCTCCCAGTCGCGAACCATTTCAACTCCCCCTCCCACTCCTTGGATGACATGTCCATCCTGGGCCTCCTGCATTGCCACAACGATGCCACCCGAAAGCTGCAGGAACAGCATGTCATATTTTGCTTGGGAACCCTGCAGCCCTAGGGTATCATAGGAGCAGGAAAGCTTGACGTTTCGGGCCTAGACCCTTCATCAGATTTCTGAAGAAGGGTCTAGGCC
>JAHRHZ010000055.1:9699965-9710915 GCA_024137785.1 Ginglymostoma cirratum | reverse complement strand
AAGCTTCAAAATCTCCCCTCCCCTGACCGCATCCCAAAACCAGCCCAGCTCGTCCCCGCCTCCCTAACCATTCCTCCCACCTCAAGCCCCACCACCATCTCCTACCCACTAACCTCATCTCGCCTCCTTGACCTGTCAGTCTTCTTTGGACCGACCTATCCCCTCCCTAACTCCCCACCTACATTCACCTTTACTGGCTCCAACCCCACCTCTTTGACCTGTCTGTCTCCTCTCCACCTATCTTCTCCTTTATCCATCTTCTATCCGCCTCCCGCTCTCTCCCTATTTATTTCAGAATCCCCTTCCCCCCTCCCGCATTTCTGAAGAAGGGTCTCGACCCAAAATGTCAGCTTTCCTGCTCCTCTGATGCTGCTTGGCCTGCTGTGTTCATCCAGCTCTACACCTTGTTATATCAGATTCTCCAGCATCGACAGTTCCTACTATCCCCAGGAGTCTATTAATCCCAGGTTTTGCATTTCCAATTGTTCTGGCCACAGCAGATTTTTTTTTCAGGGACAGGATTTCAGACTTCCACTACCCTATGTGTAGAGGAGGTCTTCTTGACGTTTCCCCTGGGTGGAAAAGTTCTTAAACTTTAAAGTCATACTCCTTTGCTCTGGGTTCCACCATGTTTCCTCATTGTGTCGAGATTGAAATTTCTGTCTAAATAACACCTGTTCTGATAAAATATTCCTTTCTGTTCCAGATACAGGCTGATAGCATAGGTGGACAAGAAACCCCTGCAACTGATCAGATTTGACTCTAGCTTTTAATAACTTACAGTTCATCATTTATGCAAAGAGGTTGGCCAGTTACCGTAGACAATGCATGCATGAAGAGAAATTGAAGAGGTGGGAGTAGGTGCTGTACCGACTCCGAAAACTGTCTAGGCACAATGATTTGTGGTGAAGAGGAAATTAACAACCTAAATCTTACTTGTATCATTATTAAGAAACAAGCAAAGTAAAATAAAACATTTTGTACAGTGTTGAACACAGCTGCTGAGCACAAGCCATCCACAGTAAGGTCATTCTAGTCATTAAATGCATCACCTGATGTTCAACAAATTTCCTCATCGTGCAATAATTTTTGACAAATGGAACCATAGCCGAATTCATGAGTACATTGAAAAGAAGTTTAAAAAAAGTTTTAAAGTATTCTGACAGAAAAGATCTTAAGTTGAAGTTAGAAGTCATTGTAACCCAGTACAAAGTCTGTCATTGTGTGAAACAGCCATTCCACTATTATAATGTACATTTTAATTGCAAGCAGATTTGAGACTGTGGTTATGGAAGAGTTAAAAGGATAGCAAAACTTTAGGAAAATTACTACATTTTTGACTCTTGAAATAAATGCTTGAACATTAAGCAGCAGGCACTTACGTGAAGGGCACTGAGAGAAGCAATTGCTTTCATTGTGAAAGTATGAAGGAAAGAAAAGACAGCCATTATCCCAAGATGGCTCAGTAGTAAACAGATTTCAAATAAACAAATCTCATTAGTACTACTTTGTGCAATATTTTGTGATTATTCGCCAATGCTGTAACACCCACCTATTGTTTCTGACTCCCAAGGCAACTGATTTGAGAAGAGATTTTTCAAAATTCAGCACATAGTCTCTAATACTTTCCCTTACATTAGAGTTCCCAGCAGCAGCACAGGTCAAAGCAATTTGTGATGACTCTCTTCCGCTCATCTGCAAAAAGCCTTTCGTTATTGAAAAGGCTCCCTCTAGAACTAAATATGACAAATTTCCCAATGAAGCCAAGACTTTCAGTCTTTTCATTAGGCAGTTTTGTGGCAGACTTGTCTCCATTCCATCGTTCATGTGTATGAGAAGCAACTTTCAGTTTTAGGAATTAAAGTGTTAAATGCAAGATGAATGGAGACATGGAATTAAAGACTAATAACCGATCCAAAAGAAATACAATTGAAACAAGCCTGAGTTAATAACAATTAAAAGGTCACCTGTGTTAATCTTGCATTGTCAGAGTTGGTTGTGAGAACTTGGATAAAGGTACGGGCTAGCATGGAGTCAGAATGTCAACCTTTGTCTTAATAAGATATGTAAATTGTTGGTGCAGTCCTCAGAGGAGAAGAAGCTAGAGGCAGTTGGTCAATGGGGAATTTCTTTTTGGGACCAGTACTTCTTCGGAAGAGGATCATAAACTCCATTAAATATAGAAATTATTCACATTGGTCACATGGGGTTGTCTTGAAGTTAAGATAATTAGCTTATATTTCTGTCATGAACTTCCTAAAGCCTGCCACATTGCCGTGGAGATGGTATTTGAGGGTAACAGGTCCTTTTTTCAAATGTTATCCAACTATAAAGTAAAAAGGTTGGTTAGCTCAATTGGCTGAAAGGCTCGCTTTTGATGTCAATGGCATGCGTTCGATACCTGCACTGGCAGAAGTTACCATGAAGGACTCTCCTCAAACTTAGCCCTTGCCCAAGGTGTGATGACCCTCAGATTAAACACACCAGTTGTCTCTCTCTCTCAAAAGAGAGAGCAGTCTGGTGGTCTGGTAAGTATACAGTGACTTTACCTTTGCCTTTTATCCAGGTATCCTCAGAAGGAAGCTGCAGATCTGTGCAGGTTGCTATTCACTTGGAGTTGATGATTGGGGAAAATAAAGTCAGAGGATTTGCCTAATTTGGAGCTAACTAAGAAATCTCCAGTGAAAGGTCTTGTTGAAGCAGAAAGCAGAGAATGCTTTAAAGAAATTGTGGGAGGGCAAGCTTAGAAGGAACAGAGTTTCCAAAGTC
The DNA here is from genome assembly GCA_024137785.1 of Ginglymostoma cirratum. Classification (NCBI taxonomy): domain Eukaryota; kingdom Metazoa; phylum Chordata; class Chondrichthyes; order Orectolobiformes; family Ginglymostomatidae; genus Ginglymostoma; species Ginglymostoma cirratum. Next base: position 9,708,146 of record JAHRHZ010000055.1, on the reverse strand, counting down.
TGGGTGAAAAGCAGTGGAATCCTTGCAGAATAAGAGCTCTAGAAGTCTCCAAGTGCATGACTATGAAACTAAGGAGAAATCAAACATCAGTTCTAGATGAAAAAAACCCCAAAGAATAGCAGATTCTAGAAATCAGAAAGTTCACAGTCCACAGATAGTCAGGTTTCAATAAATTAGGAATCTCTAATGGATCTTGATGTGATGCTTGGTTTCAGTTTCACAATTGCAAAATGTTCTCTTCTACTACCCTGTGAAGTTGACTTACAGCAAAAAAAGGTGAGAGAAAAGCCAAAAGAAAAAGCACAAAGGCAGACTGTGAAATTGAACTGAGTAAATCTGGTCATTTACGGAACTGGCTCTAGGTCAAAGTCACCATGAAAGCTACTATTTTCAGTACACATGAATGGGATAGTTAAGATGACATATGGGACACTTGCTTTCATCAGTGGAAGAGCACAGTATATAAGAACAAAGAGATAATGCTGGAGTTGTACACAGCATTGCTTTTCGACAGCTGGACTACTGTGTGCAGTTCTGGTCACCTCACTACAGGAAGGACACGATAGCACTAAGAGGGGGTACGGAGGAGGTTCACCAGAATGTTGCCTGAGATGGAGGAATTTTGCGATAAGGAGTGACTACATAAACTAGATTACTTTCTTGAGATCAGAGAAGGCTGAGTGGGTCATGATTGAGGTATATAAGATAATGAGGGAAACGGGGACAGGATGACTAGGGAACAGCTGTTGCCCTCGGTTGAGGGGTCAATCTCAAGGGGACATAGTTTTAGGGTAAGGGGCAGGAGCATCAGAGGGGATTTGAGGAAAGAAAATCTTTTTTGTAGGGTGGAGAGAATCTGGAATGCGCTAACTGTGAAGGTAGTGGAGTCCGAAAACTTTACAAAGTTAAAAGAAAATTTGGATGGGCAATTGAAATATCATAACGTTCAAGGATATTGGACAAGTGCAGGAAATTGGGATTAATGCACCTTTAGCAGTAGTTATTGTTGGTGCAGACTTGATGGGCTGAAGGGTCTTTACTGTGCTGTATGAGTCTATGACTTGTCATAAAAAAACAGAAATTGCTGTAAAAACTCAGCAGTTCAAGCAGCATCTGAGGAGAGAACTCAAGAGTTAATGCTTCGGGTCTAGTGACCCTTCTACAGGATTGTGATTGGTTGTGGCATACAGAGTTGGTCCCTCAAGAAATGAATGAGTCTTCTAGATTTTGAAAGATAGGGGAATTCTTAGGGGAAAGTAAAAGTGGATTCATAGTATACTTAATTATAAGTTAGTGTTAAGTTTGTTGTATCTGCTTTCTTTAAGTATTTACTTAAACAGTAAAGTTATTCAATGAAACTGCGGAATTTTGTAGCATAATTCTTTCAGTTAATGACAAATTTATTTTAAACATTAACAGTCCCTTACAGATCTGAACAACATGTACTAATATTCCTAAAAAGGAGAAGATGGACATTCTAAGTTCATTCCCAGGGGTAGAGAATTAGAGCCATTCACTTGTTATTTAAGTGGTTGCCATTAATATACCTTCGGAATTGGGCCAGTGTGAAACGCAAGTGACATTATTAATCAGATAGGATATCTACCCATATCAAAGTCTTTTAAAGGGGAAATACCATTTAGAGTAACCGAACATTATTTGGTAACAAGTCTTTGCAGCTTTACAGATCCATTTATATTTGATGCTTGCCAATGAGATGGCCATGCACCAAACCAAATGACCTTTCACCCTTTACAATGGCTAGCTTGCTGCTAAATAGTAACAGTACAAAATACATTTCACAGGCAATTTGACGTTTGTTCAGGAAATGGAACACCAAGTTCTGATCATGTACTGGTTCTACAATTTTATGAAGCAGTTTTGTTCCATGAAAAGGCACAGAGGTTTAGACTAGGACCAGTTAAATTTATGATGTCCAGAGATTCTTTTGCATTAAGTGTGCTTTACTTATGAAGTGGACTTTCAGGTAAACCGCAGTGGAGACAAGAAGTCTAGAAGCTTGATAGGGGGAACATTAAAAACTCTCTAGCTGCATGAAGTTACATGGGCTAATTGGCCTCCTGTATCTAAAATTGTGATCAGTAAAAACATTCCCACACTGAAGTTACCATTCCAGTTCCAAAGTACAAGAGTGTTTGTGAAAAATTGGGCAGCAATTTTTGAGATAAATATAAAATTCAAAAGACTATTTTGAATGAAGAACTTTAGACACTGTTGTGTTTTTGTGTCAGATTAACTACATCTGTTTGGCCAGTAAGCTTCACAAAATTTCGGGATGAACCAGAAATTGTTTCCAATTCTAAAACAAAAGTCTGAAACCGCTTCATTGAATGACATGTGTGTCTGGAGAAGGATGTAGGCCATCAAAGACAGAATGTGCAGAGGGAAGTCAGAGACAAAACCAGACATCAACATTTGCCAAGAGTATCCACTTTCCAGTTCTCAGCTGGGAGGACCTTTGTTAATTGTATTGGTGGCTAGAGAATGCTGGACAGCAATGGCTTTACGAAACCAGCAAGGATAAAATTGAATCAAAGTAAAGGCCCAACTTGTACCCATTTTTTATTTCCCCACCCTCCACTTTCTAGTTTTAAGTGCACTCACTGCTCTCCCAGCATCCCGATGGATATCGTTTAAACTGCTGGTGCTTCCGTTCTCTTGCATTTCAAGCTGATTGCCATCCCAGTGCATAGTAGCACGAGGAATCTTTGGCATCTCGGATTTGGGCCACATGACATAATCGTGAGAACCAGATGAGGAACCGCATGAACCACTCTTGGACCTGTAAATAAGTCAACATTGCTTTAGCTACACTTCCAATCTGAACATTTGACAATATAATTTCTGTAACTCTATAACAGGATTACATTCTGCAATTAGAGGTATGCAAATCTTACATTACTCAAATCATAGTTTAAACCCACGCATCTATCCACAGATGTTAACTGTGTGTGTGTGTGTATATGTGTGTGTGTGTATGTGTGTGTGTGTGTGCGCGCGCATGTGTGTGCATGTGTATGTGTGTGTACGTGTATGTGTGTGCATGTGTATGTGTGTGCATGTGTATGTGTGTGCATGTGTTTGCGCATGTGTATGTATGTGTGCGTGTGTGTACATGTGCGTGTGTCTGGATGGGTGTGTGTGCGCGCGTGTGCGTGCATCTGGGTGTATGTGTGTGCGCACACTCATGTGTATTTATTCTCTTCCTTCCTACCTACCTCCAATATGCCCAAATAGAACTGAAGCTTTAGAGATAGTATAAATCGCTGCACTGTGTTTACGTTCCTCCTTGCAATAAAGTTGGTTAATAACTAATTGAGGATGTTGCTTCAAAATGACTTTTGAGTAGTTTTGATTAACCAAGGAGTATTTGTACTGAGGTATGACTAACCAAAATATCACACTTCCTTTAGTGCAGTGAAGAAAGCATTAGTATTTCAATAATTAAATTATTTTTAACACCACCTTTTAATAACAGACAATGATGTGCACCAGAGTGACACCTTCACTGTCATGACTAAGAACAGTAAAAGAAACTAGCTGTGAAGACTTATTCCTTAGAGATAAATTGCTAGAGCAACAAGTACAGAAACTTAAATCATTCTGTGTCACTAAGCTACCAATTTGTAAAACAAGGAATCACTCTGCTCTTTAATTCACGGTTGAACCTGGATCTCAGTTCCACTTTTCCACTTGATCTGCATATCTCTAAATTCCTGTACAGTCAAAGAGTGGGACAGAAAATAAGTACTATAGCTGTGGGTAAGGTTAAGAGATATGCAAGTTGCTGACAATGGAGAGGGTTTATACATGATGCACACAATGGGAAAATGACAATGTGCATTCAATGCAAAGCAAATTCACACTTAAGGGCATTGTAGGTGAAGGACAAATGAAAGTTTTAATTTTCTAACTTGGAAGTCAGGGAAATTAATTGTTGGATAACATTTATCAACATACTGATGCTGCTGAAGGAACCATGGAAATCCAGTCACGGAGGCACTGCACTGTTTCTCCAACATTTATTCCTATCAAGGCATTTTGGCTAACATATAGGCTATTAAACATAAAATTATGTACAACTGTATAATAGGCAACCCAGTCACAGAAAAGAGCACTGTAACTGCTGTGTACTATTAAAGGAGGGTAGGTACTGTTATGTGCAGTTTCCAGGGAAGGTTCTTTCATTTGTTATGGTCCTAGACAGGATATCCTAAACCATCAAACTCGCAACGAGAAGGTTTATTCTTCCATGAACCACCCTCAACCGGCAACCTGATGGATGCAATAGGTTAATTTGAAAATGGATCCCTTCCTTTGTGGATTGCCTTTGGATGAAAGTTATTGGTAGCACTGACATTGGTAGTTGAACAAGTAATTTGAAGATTTTCAGTTTTGCAGACTGGTTGAGATTCTGTTGTTCTCTTTCCTTTTAACTGAGACTGAAGTCCAGCATTCAGCATTAGGGAGAGTTCTTCTGTTGTCCTGTTTCCTTTCATTTGGCTTGCTAGCTCGTTGCCTTCTGGCACTTAGAGTAGAGAGTCCCTTCACCTGCAACAAAGGGGTGACTAGGGGATAGTTCTTCGACAGTGATTTTCACAGCACATTGACAGTAGGACCCAGGCCGGTGCATAAAGGGTACCTTTGCCCACTGGCACATGTGAGAACATTCAGTTTCAGTAGAACACTGACCTTTTAACTGCTGACTTTGTGTATTCTTCAAAGAGAAAATTAAAAATCATGTCTGCAGCCTGGGACATGCTCCAGAGTAGGTGGCTTGCTGCTGACCAGGGGCTTCTCAGCCTCTTGTTATTTTTGTAGTCACAGAAGATCACAGTCCAGTCAGTTCTGACTTGGCCCTTCCCCTTTGAAAGGCTGTTGTTTGAAATTTTTCTCACTCTTTAGGTGTGACATTCCTTGTATCTCTCTCTCTTTACACACACAGACAGTCACTTAATTTATATTTACAGCCATTTTTGACTGTATCTTCTACATTTTGGAAGTACATGTTAAAAATATCCATAGTACTTTAGGGTTTTGGCCAGTTATCATAATAGTATCCAACAGGCTTTCGGGGGGAGGATTTCACAGCTGAAAGGGAGGATGTTTAACAGATCGTCAGCTTGATATTCATTCAAAACTAGCTGTGAAGGTTTATTCTTCAGAATGTAACAACACAGTTGACAGACCATTAATGCAACAACATTCTAAAGAAACATTTCCATCAGCGTTATAAAGTTACCAATTTGGAAGACTGGTCAGTTGTGCTTTTTTCACCATTGGGAATAAAGACCATCATTTTCCCAGAACCCAACCCTTCATTAAACAGCGCAGCATAGAAATAACTCTGCTTTTCATGTCACATCCTCACCTGAGACAGGTTGCAATTAGGGCCAACAACAAGAGGAGGAGGATACCACCCAGTACACAGGAGATCACCACAACTGCCAGTAAATATGCTGGAGAAACAGAAAACATGCATTAATATTCAATGCAAAATCTTACCGTTTTGACAGATTGAAAATGGGATACATGCCCATTATCAAGCATACCCAGAAAGAATCAGGTTTTAAAGTGATCAGAAAAACATTAAACATGTAAATTCACAGAAAAATGTAAATTATTCCATTTTCAAATAATGTAGATACAGACTTATAATTTACAGGATGATTATTTACAATGAAGTGTTTGTTGGAAAATTTTGGCCGTCTTCCCTCTCACTGAACAGATTTGTTCAAGCTCTCAGCCACACTGATATTGAAGGTTACGGAGGCAAAGCACATCAATGCAGGTCATGCATATGTTCTCATTTTTGTACATATATCTCCACTTTATCACTACTATAGACTGGATGGATTAGGCAGCATCTGCTATACCTCCTCAATATTGATCCACAAGTTTTTAGACTGCAGTCTCTTAATCCTCAGGGCTCATGTTCCAGAGGTGATTTTATTCAGACTCTACCAATAACCATTTTCCATAGTGAAAACACAAAAGTAACTAACATCCATTTTCTTCTAGATAATCAGAATAGTCCTTGGACATTAAGACAGAGTCCCTGGACATGTTTCAATAGCTGCAGTAGACACAACAGAGAGCGAGTGTGCGACTGACCGGGAGAGCGAACGCTACAGAGAGTGAGAGCACGATCGAGAGAGATAGCGTGCATGACAGACAGAGAGAAAGAGAGAGAGGGCACATGACAATTTCAGTCCCTGTTATAGTCTGGAGGCAAACAAAATCTGAAATTTGTTATCACGCTGATAACTCCTGACCTCCAAAACTGGTCCTGGTTGCACTAATCAGCAGTCTTATCTCTCTGTGAAGCTTGCTCTGCCTACACCCCCTGTAACTATGTGAACACAACTCGCAACGAGTTCCAGGAACTTGTTTTTAAAAATGTAGCAATTCCTTCTTGGTGTAAAGCAGAATCCTTTCTCCATTTTGGTCCACAATCCAAAATAAAGAGAGAATTTTTAAAAAAAGAATTGTGGCAATTTACCGTACTAATTAAATTAAAGTATAATTTCACTTCTGTACATGACCAGCTAAATACCAGAATCAGGAATTTGCTGTGTAAGTTATGCAGAAGCTTCACTGAGTGACTTTGCAAAAACATTCTATGGTGTGCACACTGCTCACAATGTGGTCTCCTCTGCACTGGGTACCCATTTGCCACCAACTACACAGTCCGGATGGTTAACATGATATCAAAATATTCCACAGTTTATTAGCAAAATATCTACTCCTTGGATTCCTGCTGCATGAGTTTATGTCCTATACCATGATGCTACTCAAACACAATAGGATAAACTCTGAAAAGAACTTCAATTGCGCCATAAATCTGATAAGTTGTTATCAACAGACCATTCTAAAATAATCCTTGCTAAGAAAATTTGTCACAGCAGGAATCAAGGTGACGGAGCCCACTCATATTTTGTATTTAATGGAATCGGGGGTCACTGCTTAGGTCTGAATATATTACCCATTCACAATTGTCCTCAAGCAGGTGTTGGTGAGCAGCATTCTTGAACCATAACCGTCCATAGAATGTACGGACACTCACAATGCTGTTAGTGAGGGAAATCCAGCACCAGTGAGAGGCCAGCAATTTAGCACCAAGTCAAGATGGTGTACGAATTGGATGAAAATGTGTAGGCAGTGATGTTCCCCATGCACCTGTTGTCCTCTAGGTGGCAGCGGTTGTCGGTTTGGATGGTGCTGTCTCTGCAGCTTTGGTGAGTTGCATCAGAGATCTTGTAGATGGTGCATGCTGCTATCACTTGTCTGAGTGATGGAGGGAGTGAAGTTATTAAGTGGGATGCCAATCAAGCAAGTTGTTTTTTTACTGGACAGTGTTGAGCTTCCCGAGTATTGTTGGAACTGCGCCCATCCAGTCAAGTAGAGTGTCGCACTTCCTGACTTGTGCCATGTAGATGGTGGACAGGATTGGAGGAGTCAGCAGGCAAGTTAGTTGGCCCTGAATTTCCAGCCTATGACCTCCAGCATTTGGCTGACTGGTCCATGAGGCAGGCCCAAGTCAAGATCTCCAAGAAATAGCTACAGGTTTTCCTTCAAAATCCAGGCAAGTGTTTCTGCTGGACTGAAACTTGCTTCGGCTTCTCAGGATATGGTCATAAATCAAAAGGGGCATTACAACTCACAAACTGGCAACTTTCCTTTCATTACAGCACAGCCCAGCAACTGGTTTCAACTTGTTTGGCTTTGACCCACACATTGACTAATGGTGCTTAGGTCAATATAACAACTTTAACAGTGGACAAAACAGGATGTAGCATTACCAAAAACACTGCTGCCCTGCTAACCAACAGTAAGAAAGGTACCTGGAGAAATCTAAACGCTCAGTTAATCCCTTTTAAAAAAGGGCATATTCAGTGGTTAGTCTTTGCAGGAGACAGGCAACACTAACCTTTTGGAATGCTCATGGTAGCAGAACAAAGGTAAAGAGGAGGCGGAGAGGTAGGTGGAGTGTAGTCCTCATGGTGGGACCAAGGGAATGGGAAATGCCAACCAGAGTTTAGGAAGGCTGCTGGCTTGCAGCATATCTACTACATCATTGGTGGGCTAAATTTCAGGATTATAAGCATGGTATGCCTGTGATAATTATGTTTGCAAAAGGTTGGTCATAGGAATGTCAGC
>JAHRHZ010000055.1:9669169-9689604 GCA_024137785.1 Ginglymostoma cirratum | reverse complement strand
GAAACGTCAACTTTCCTGCTCCTCTGATGCTGCCTGGCCTGCTGTGTCCCTCCACCTCCACACTGTGTTATCTTCAGCTTTTATGTGTTTTTTAGTCACAAGAATGCAATTTACCTGAGGAAATGCAGTTTTGGGCAAGACAGGCACATACCTATAGGGTCATGGTCAGGACGCAAGTTTCCAAACATTGAGAAGTGTAGCTGATAACTGTGCAATATTATAGATGTAGCTGATGGCAGATATTACAAAAACAACTTGAATACAGAGAGGAGAAAATAAACAGAATGATGTGTATATTCTCTCCCAACACTGCCACCACCCAAGGTTTTTAAATATGCTTATGGTGGGGGTGGGATGGGAGGTTGAGGCAAGGGTTTGAGAAGAATGACACCAATCCAACTTGCATTTCAGAATACAAAACCCGTTGCCAAATACATGATCACATTCATTGCTCACAAGCAGGTAACTCTCGTCATGAAAGCAACCCACATACATCAGCTCCTTCTAAATCCTTCATTAGTCAAGGTATCTGCTATAAGATCAGGATGTAATGGTGCAACTGTACTAATAATTTGCTGAGCCACAACCTAAGTACTGTGTGCAGTTCTGGTCACCTCATTACACAAAGGATGTAATGGCACTAGAGAGGGTTACACAGAGGAGATTTACCCAGATGTTGTCAGAACCAGAAAAATGCAGTTATAAAGGAAGATTGCACAGGCTGGGACTGTTCTCCTTGGAGCAGAGTAGGCTGTAGGGGGAACCGATTTAAAGGTACAAACTTTTGAGCAGTCAGGCTAGAATGATGGGAAGGGCCAAGCTACAATAGTAGAGGTAACACAGTGTGGATCTGGAGGAACACAGCAGAGGAGCAGGAAAATTGACCCAAAACATCAACTTTCTTGCTCCTCTGATGCTGCATGGCCTGCTGTGTTCCTCCAGCTCCACACTGTGTTATCTCTGACTCCAGCATCTGCCGTTCTTACTATCTCTACAACAGCAAAGGTATTTATTTCAAATACAATTAGAAAGATTAGAGGAGAGATGAGGGTGATAGGGGCCTGGAATTCACTGCTCAAAAGGGTAATAGAGGCAGAAATCTGATCCAGACATCCATTTTTAATTGAGTCACGTTGCCTTAAGTGCCAAAAACTGTAGATCTATGGGTCTATTGCCAAAAAGTGAGAGTAGGCTGGATGGCTGACTTTTTGGCTGGCAGGATGGGCTAAGTGACCTCTTTCTATGCTATAAACATGGCAGCCATTGCCTAGACATTTCATGGAATCACTACAACAGAATGCATTCTGTTTTATTCAATGGCTGCTCCACATCAACACAGAACATTCACTTACCAGTATATGAGTCTGAAGGCGATATTAGTTTACAGGATGTACAAGTTTTGATACCCTCTTGGATGCGTGTGGTGACAGATTTCTCTGTTGCATTGGAAGAAAGTGCAAAAATATTGTCTAAAAAGGCATTAACACTTCCTTTTCTGAAAAGACAAAGAACAGCAAATAAGAATGAGCATGTACACATACAAAAGTCTCCATAGTTAGTCAACTCATTGTTCACAGCATTTACTTGGCCACAGATTAAGGTGACAATCTATATTCCTCATTTATAATTACTTTTAGAAGTGCAAATCTGGCAAATTAAATGTTTAAATGAAAGGTTGTCAAACCTCTAGAGGTAGGAAGGTGCAAGGCCACCTAATATATTTCTATCAAAACCCTTGTCATGTGCACCTTAGTGGTCAAAGGTAGGAAGGTGAATGTCATAAAAACAGAACTTGACCTTCATTTTGCTGGGAAATTATAAAAAAGAAGCTTGAGAAATCTTGTCCGAATTTCATTAGAAATTTAAACTATTTCTGTGGACCTCAGGCATTTTGCTTTGAAACCAAGAGTTAATTAATATAAATTTATGTTTGGAACATTCCAGGAATGCCATGTTGCCCTGGAAATATGTTCCCTTCATGTGGGATTTATCTGTGTGTTTTGCTCTGAAACAAGCAGTTCAACTTTGAGAAGTCAGAAGATTTGGTCTTTGAGCTGGAAGCAACTAACTTCATGTGGAAGCCCAAAGTTCAGATGCAAAGGAAAAGGATTTGTCAAGAGTTGCACAGTAGTTGTGGGCCAGAAGAAATCAGACAGGTTTACTATTACGTGTAAGTTCACATGTCGGGATAATGAAAGAAGTTCAGACTTCAGCTGGAAGATCTGGTGTTACTCCCAATAAAGTGGACAATTTTTAAGAACCTGACAAATAGCTAAGGACTTTCTGGGAGATTTATAGTGGAAAAGGGAAGGTACAGCTGAAGCTTTTAGCCCTGAGTCTTTATGGTGGTATTTCATTGTGCTTTCAAAAGTAAAGCACCAGTAAATACATAAGGTGGTGTTTACTTGGACATTTTACATTAAAACAAATTAGCTTTACTTATATTTTGTAATCTATGGAATACTGTAACTTAATTGTCCAAGTAATGTGTATTTCAAATTTATCTTTCTCAGAAAGTAAGACCAGTCCCTATAGGGATCATAACTATGGCTTCAGCTTGCTAATTAACTCAACTCTATTTCCAAGTTCAATCAGAATTTTCAAAATTTACATTTTATATTTTCAGGGTACACCTACTTGAATCCCTTCTGGAAGTGCATACTTTCATCGTGTGAATGCAAAATCAAGGTTTGCTCTGAAGTCATTACAAGTGTCAGAGATGATGGAAAATACTTCAGAAGTACGGCCACTGGAATGTAACTGCACTTGAGCCTGGTACTTGGACTCACAGAGTCATACAGCACAGAAACATACCCTTCAGTCCATCCAGTCTACACCAAGCATAATCCCAAATTATAGTCTCACCTGTCTGCTGCCGGCCCATAGCCTTCTAAACCTTACCTATTCCTATATTTATCCAAATGTCTTTTAAATGTCATAACTGTGTCCACTTCCTCAGGAAGTTCATGCCACATGTGAACCATCCTCTGTGTAAAAGATTTGCCCCTCCCATCATGCCTTTTTTAATGTCTCTCACCTTTCACCTTTAAAATGTGCTCCCTAGTCTTGAAACCCCCATCCTAGGGAAAAGACACCCACCATTAATCCTGAGATAGTGGGAACTGCCAATGCTGGAGAATCTGAGATAACAAGGTGTACAGCTGGATGAACACAAGCAGCATCAGAGGAGCAGGAAAGCTGACGTTTTGGGTCTAGACCCTTCTTCACCATTAATCCTATCTGTACCCCTCATGATTTTATAAACTTCTACATAATCTAATATTTGTCTTGACAGCAAAAATTGAGAATTGCACGAAGGGAAATTACATGAATCATTGCATCAACATGAAATAGTATCTTTTGTTCTGGAGGGAAATGAGAAGTAGTAACCAAGAGCAGTGGGTGCCAAGACAGAAAGGGGGAATTTCAGTTACAGTCCATTCTCTAACTCAGTCTGTGTTTAGATGCAACAGATCCAAACTCAGTAATTCAAGCTGGACCCGGTTGTTCAGATTAGGAAATAACTTCTTAGCTGCTGGCGCAGTACAGTGATTGGAAGGTTTCTTTTCTCAGTTTAAAACATGCTGGCGTTCTTGATTACATTTGTAATTGCATTTATATTGTTTGACAGCTTTTATTTGTTATTTGTTTTATTTCATAATATTTATTTGGAAACCAGGTTTTATATTTATATTGCCGTCTCTCAAGTCTCTCCAAGGTCCAGTTCTAACTATTGAAGCTTGGATGAATTCCCAGGTTATACATCTTCCACCAATGAACACACTCCCCAGTTCTAGCCAGTTTTACCTTCATTTGCCCTCAAGCAGCATAAGTCATTAACAATCTTGAAATTTTGAAACAATGTTGTGGTCCAACCTAGGTTTTGTTGCAACTCCACCACAGCAAATGGAAAAAATTCCACTGAAAATCAAACATTGCTAATTTGTCCACGTTAGAACTAAAAAGGCTATATGAAATAAATAGGCCATTCATCTGAAGATAATGGATGTTGACATTTCTATGTACAAGCAGGCTTGTCTGTAACAAGTAGCTTTGACTTTAAGAACTTATTTTACTTTGCTGGTGTACACAATTTGAAGTAAATGGAGAGGAAAGGCACTGGTTTAACAGCCTGAATTTCTGATGCCTGAAAAACAGTTTTGTAATGTCAAGTGAACAATTTTTCCGTTCACAAATGAGGTGAGCCATTTAAACTTCAGCACATTCTCAAGAATTCTCCATGGACTTGAGCACCAGCACCAATCTAAGCCACTTGGCAGGCTGCAGGCATATGATGCAGTGTGTGCGCACCAGGGCAGAGGCCTTCACATTGAAACAATACAAAGACACATCGCAAACCTATGCAAATTCACACACTGTCTAAAAGAACCAGGATAAACTGCATTGATTCAGAGTCTTTTTATCAGCAAGTTAGCAGTATTATGCTGTGGGGCGGCACAGTGGCTCAGTGGTTAACACTGCTGCTTCACCACACCAGGCACCCAGGTTTGATTCCAGCCTCAGGCTACTGGCAGTGAGGTGTTTGCATATGGGTTTCCTCCGGGTACTCCACTTCCCTCCCACAGTCCAAAGATATGTGTAGGTTAGGTGGATTGGCCATGGTAAATTGTCCCATAGCGTGCAGGGTAGGTGGATTAGCCATGGGAAATGCAGGGTTACAGGGATAGGGTGGCTGGCTGGGTCTGGATGGAACACTCATCAGAAGGTTGATGTGGACTTAATGGGCTGAATGGCCTGCTTCCACACTGTAGGGATTCTGGAATTCTATGGTTATATCCAAGTCAATAAAATGATTACAACATTCTTGAGATTAAGCACAACAGCTGAACACAAACTACGCATTAGAATGAAATCTAAGGCCAACACCTCCCCTAGTTCTTTCATGAGCATTCATACCATTATCATCATCACGTAGGTGTGTAATTTTACATCATGCATCTATTCAACAATTACTGTCTACCAATTCAAAATCAACAGCAAAATCCTGGAAAACATGATTCATTTTCTACATCTTGATATACATCTATATACATCTTGAGGGCAAACACAGGCAGCCTTCATTAGAAAGAGTGCACAAGCCTCCGAACAATTCATCTACCTGACCCATCAAGCACTGATTGTCCAGACCTGGCAGAGTTTGCAAATTCCACTTTGAAATTATCAGCCATCTCAGAACCCAACAAGCCAGAGTGGAAGCAAATCATCCTCAATCCTGATGGACTGACTAAGAGGTGTCCCCAGTTCTTTTCATTGTTCAACTATGCCTGTGTTTTATGGTTTAAAATGTTATTTATAACATTTCTTAGCACAATCTAAGGACAATAGCTGCACTGAAAATGACTTGAAGTGAATAACCTGAACGAAGTGATTAAAGAAACAAAGAAATCAGAAACATACAGGGATTCAATATTACTTTGTGTGGTCAAAGAGTTTCAGCTCCCAGATTCCGCAACTGATGGATACTGGAGAACATACAACATCTTATAACTGCAGAAGCGCTCTGATTTAATTGGGAAGATTCCTCAGCCTTTCGTTGGAATGTTAATTGCTTATGATGAGCTTCTTTTAGTTTTGTTGTATTGTGTGTTTCTTCCTTATGTTAGCAGTAGTATCAAAGGGCAAATTGTTCAGCTTATTATTTAGTGACTGAGAGGTAACTCACACTTACCGGGCCATTACATAGTTAAACACGCATTTTCAAGCTGAAGACAGGATTTAGCACATGACCAGGAGTTACCCAGCAATTAAATACGGATACTTACCCAAGCTTCCGAACAACAGATTTGTAGAAGGAACTGTCGTCTTTAAAAAGACCCTCCATCTAACAACAGTAGCAAGAAGGGGAGAAATCAAAAGGAAGTTTGAGGAATCATGTCAATATGCATATCTCAGTTTTTAAGCAATGGCACTTTCACACCATGTTAAAATAAATTTCACAGTAGTTGCTAAAGAAAAGTTTTGAGGGTTGCAATGCTGTTCAGTTATGACTACAGTTAGCGGCAGTGGTGGGAGATGAAAAAAATACGTACACCACAAGAAAATGAGAAACAAGTACCATTGAACCATATGGCTAAGCATAACTCTGTACAAAATTACTTGAAGAAAGAAATGTAAGTCAACTAGGACACAAAAGATCCCCTTCTGCTGCAAAAGGATACATGGTCGTACACTGCTGCAGACATCATTTCTAACAAAAAGGTGCGGATTGCAGGCACCAATTCTCCATGTTTTCTCCCATTCAATGCATCATGACAACAAAAGTTTTTTTGTCCAATAAAGACTGTTGTTCGGTGGATCAATGACAAAATCAGCATGACATCAGGCCCCTCCCCTTAATAGATCTTAACTAAACTAGGAGAGGCTAGCTAGCAGCATCATTTAAACACAGTGGCAGATACAATTTACATGCTCTCACAATTGGCACTATTTGCTCAGGACTTTAGGACAAGCATCACAAGTTTTCAATGATTACAAGTTGTCCAACAAGTCATGCTGAACAGACCGAAAATTTGGTGTTCTTCCACAACTGTAGAAAAAGATCCTAACATGAGATTTAACATGGAATATTTCCACCCCATTAGGAGAACAATTGCCCAAAACCAGAGATTTCCTCAGACATTGAATCAGAATTGCTGCGTTGTGCAGGAGATTAGTATGTTAGGTTATGACTAAGTAGATTGCTGGATTGTAACTAACCTCTTTCGCTATTTCTTTCGCTGTGTCAGAAAATGCCTTTGTGTTTGTTTCTTTCATGGCATCCATAAAAGTGATATTTGCTAAGTGCAAGATTCCTGGGAAGATTCTCGCTAGAAAGAGAGATAGAGACAAAACATTGGCATATTGACCACGTAGCCTGGACAATTAGTGTAAGGATTCAATCACACCAAAAAAGCCATAAGGCAGACAGATGCCTTCCTGTCATCTGGTTTGATTCCATGAGGAAGAGAGAGATTATGGGCTGTGAATTCCTGTTATTGTCATTTTCAGTTTGTCAGCCAACATAATCCAAAAAAAAACTCACTCACAGAATGGAGTAGGAAAATATTCTACAAATAGATACTGACTATTAAAAGTGTACAATTATAACTAAGAGAAAATAACTCAGTCACAGTTAACAACAGTGAAAGTTACTGCAGAAGTAAAGAAGCATCTAGAGGTCTTAAGAGATAATGACAAAATGGAGTATAATGAAAATGCAAATATGTTATTAGCAATACTGTCTATGCAAAGGGTTTCTCAGTCAATATGGAAAACAGAAGTTATTTTATATATAAATGTGTGTTTCTATAGCACCTTTTGTCTCCTAAGGTTACTCGAAAGGGCACTGCATCCAAGTAATGTCATCTGCAATGTAGGCAAATGCTGCAAACAAACTGTTTTGGTGGTGTTAGTTGGAGGAAGGTGGTTAGGCAGCAAACCAGGATTTCATTGCTGTTTAAAATACTGCGAGAGAACAGGGGACAGTTCCTGTTCAGGTCGGGTAATGATTGAATCTGAAGGACAGCACCTTTGACAATGTGGCAATCCAACAGTGCACAAGAGTGTCATCCTTCGATCAAGGTCGTCATGGACTCTGAACTCACAAAATGTCAGACTGAAAGTGGGCATTCTTCTACTGAACTAGAGTTATTGGAGATATTATAAAGGTAACTATTCAACTTCCAGTATTAATTACAGTAAAATCACAATCAACACAAGGCTGCCTTTCTCCACAAGGTCAACCCAGTTTGACAAGTGGATAAAAGAAAGTATTTAATGCACACAATAAACATTATGCCAGATTATGAAAGAGAGTCTTTGGAGACACATTTCCCTTATTTGATACACTTTCTCTTGATACTAGGCACTCCTCCATATCTAGAGGTGGAGAAAGTTGCTGGGGGTCCCATACCTGTAATTTTGTTTACTTATCCCCAACTTTAATCAGTCTCTACTAGTGCAGCAAGGAAAGACATGTATACACACAAACCCAAGGAAACACCAGCAAAGACAGATTGGCCTAAAGGAGTTACCTCAGTGAAAGACTTTAGCTCTTGTTGATCTGTATGTTGAGGACAGCCAGTGGTCAAAAATGAGGGCAGGTGTAATTATTTCTTAGTCAAAACTGTTGACTCTATATCCACCATGCAGACTATTACAGATGAACTTGGAGCAGTTGCTATCCAAAAGTAAGCAGGGAATATTCTTGTGTGTCTTCAAAATTACCTCCATGTTAATAAAGACGTCAACAATGATTGGTGGCAGTAAGTTGTGCACAATCACTCAAACAGCTATTCCACAATATAAAAACACATTTAATCTACTTCTAATAGTGAAATCTTAAGCTGCTTTCAGATTAGAGTGTTGCGGTCATTAGCATTAGTATTAAGGAATCTTGGTGAATTTCCTCTTTACTGAGACAGACCAGCATATCAGGGCTTAAACACCACTGTATCGGGTCTTATGTTAATAAAAAGTAGCATATGTGAATCAAGAGTTTGATGTAAATATTATCATGAAACAATAGGATTGACAATTTTCTTTTTACCTGGCACACAGCTATTTTCTTTCTCAAAGAGTCCAGGGGAGCATTGACACTTATACGACTCAAATAGATTCACACAAGTACTGCTCGGAGGACAGACTGCATTTTTGCAATGATCTGGAAATCAAAATAGTACATGCTGAAATTGTTATTTATTTGTTTCATTACAGACCTATTCGGCAAAGTAACATCAAATATGATTTGAAATACACTGAACACAATGAATCAAAATTTTGGATTAGAAGAAACTTACTACTTATTTCTTACAGTGTTTAAAAAATGTAATTCTGGCGTTGGTCATGAACACCAATGGAGATTAACAATAGGATTTAGATTTACCCAAGCTTCAAGCCACCCCATTGTCAACTGTAGCTACACAACCTGAGTGTACAATGGATGAACAAATTTCGCAAGGAATCTCCCCGTTATGCTTCATCAGTCATTTAAAGCAAATTGCGGACTTGGCTAAAAAAACAATCTGTATTGTGACCAATGCATGATGATATGACAGTCTGACACAGCGTTACACCAACTCCAGCTCAGACCCCTTCACTGCTGATCATATGGATAATTCTGATTCCTATGAAAATTTGAAAAGACATTTCATCTTCTTTATTCTATTAAAATTAAAAATTCATCTTCTGTATCCTTGACTAGCTGAAGTCTGAGTTGAATAAAGCATGAGCATAGCTCTTTATCTAAGACCTGCGACAACACGTTGTACATAAACTTGCACAACTCAAGGGCATGGCTCTTCTGTGTATTATTTTGTAGGAAAATATTTGACCTGGTCAACATCTTGATAAGCCAGAAGCTACGATTAAGGAAACTTCCATTTGTACATTAAATACAGGTGAAATGATAAAGTGTATGGAATAACTGAGAATGCAGAAAATTTCTAAAATTGTAAAATAATTGTGGGTGTGGTAGACTATTCAGTTATTCTTCAAATATAAAGGGTTTTCCAAATGTTCCTCTTTCTTTTCTTAAACGGTTCCAGAGTTTTGCACCATTACTTTAGCCATTTATTCCACATTCTTATCAACTAAAAAATTTACTGATAACAACTGTCATGTACTAAGTGTCCACACAAACTGCCTTGGAGCAGAGAGTTAAATCACTTTACTGAGCAAGATGGAAAACTGAGGTGTTCAAATCTGTAAATAAATCAGGGGCTTATTTAGACAACAGACACTCTTTCATAACAGTGACAACACAGGCACTAATGGAAAATTCCACTTTCCATCAGACTCCAAGATGGGTTAATAAAACCAAAATGCCAATATCTCCTTCATTGGCATGGATTTCTCAGATTTTCTTCATTTTTAGAAAGGCAATTCACAGATTTAAGCAAACATTGATTTTTAAAACAAGAAACACTTTTCCATCTGGATTTAATGCCAATAGTGCTCTTCCCATCAAGTTCATTTTTCCCAAACTTGAAATCGGATGAGAATACTTGAGAAGGTTTCTCATCCAAAAAGGTTTAACATTCAGGCTTCATTGAGCAAAAATGCTGCTGATGATTGCTCACTCCTGTCGCCAGTGAAGTTTTCATTACAACTTAAGATATTTACTATACACCCAGGAGAAATGTAGGTCATTCCTGCTGACAAGATTCAAGGTTAACTTTGACAGCACCAGCTCGTGGCAGAAGGAACTTATATCAACAATCAACTTTGCCCATAAAACAATTAATCCATCTTGCTTAGATTTATTTGACAGGTCCTTGACATTGCTGTTCTCACCATTGTGACAGAGTGTGCAAACCCAATAGCCAACTATTGCTAACATTGATGAGGTTTAGTTAAACTCTAACCCCAAACTGATTAGCCATCTTTTCAGTGAAAGGGAACAAAGCAGGTTACTACACTGAGAAGCACCAGCCAACGCAAAAAGGTTTGCACTTTACCTGCAGGCTGTGGAGTCATGGTCTTTGGAGGCTGTGTTGTGGACCCAGTAGAATTGGAAAGTTCTGTACTCTGAGTCATCGTCACACTTGTGGTATTCATTGGCATTGTAGCATTTATTGACACGGTAGCAGTTGCTGGCGCTGTAGCATTTGTGCTGGCTTCACTGTTCGCAGATGTGTTGGCTGACGTAATATTCACTGGAGCCCAAGTAGATGTTTCAGTTGTGGAAAAGACTGTTGACATAGTAACATTAATTTTCCCACTTGTGGCTGGTATGCTGGTTGATGCAGTATGAGGTATGGTAGCGTTGGTTACGTGTTCTGGGGTTGAAGTTTGGGTGGTATTTACCGTCGTCTTTGTTGGCATCTCAGTTGTGGCTACTGTTTGAAAAGTTGAAGCCCCTGCTGTTGGAACTGTCATGCTAACTGGGAAATACGTGGTATCAAGTGTTGCATTTGAGGAAGAGGTTTGCACTTCAGTTGTTTTTATTTCTTCCTCAGGTGAAGATGATTTTGCACTGGTCACTGAAATATGTGGGGTACTTGCTGAAAGACTTGTATTAGAAACTGGAGCAATGGCTGTCACGGCAGTTACCTCAGAGGCAGAAATAGGTGCTGAGGTAGTGCTCTTGTCAACTGTACTTGGTTTTGAAGTGAATATGTGTTCAGTTGTCTGCGGTTCCGCTGCTGTAATGGAACTAGATGATGAGCTGGACATCACAGGAGCCGATTCTGTGGCACTTGTCCTTCCTGAAAGAAATCATATCTCAAATTATAATTAAATATTTTACCATTTTGAATTTGGACATCTCCGTTGTGGGAAATAACAGTTATGTTGGAGAGTAAAAGGGAGAAGAAAGACTTGGAGATAGCAAGAACTGCAGATGCTGGAGTCAGAGTCAATATAGTGTGGAGCTGGAGAAACAAAGTAGGTCAGGCAGCATCAGAGGAGCAGGAAAGTTGACGTTTTGGGTTGATGAGGGGTCCCGACCAGAAACTTTGACTTTGATGCTCCTCTGATGCTACTTGACTTGCTGTGTTCCTCCAGCTCCACACTGAAAAGAAAGACTTGTACTTATATAGTATTTTTCATGACCACCATTCGTCTCAAAATACTTCAGAGCCAATAAAAAGCTTTTTGAAATAAGTCACTGTTAAGTGGAGGTAACGTCAGTACAGGAATGTTTTATTTTGAGAGATGCATATGTGCCTTTAAGATCATCAGTGCCCAATGGATTTGTAACATGGTTGGCACTGCAATAGCCTGAAGCAAGTCAGTAGGAACAGTATGGTACTGGGGCCTCTGCGGCAGGGTGGTTCAGTGGTTACCACTGCTACTTCATAACACCAGGGACTGGGATTCAATTCCATCCTCGGACAACTGTTTGCATAGAGTTTGCACATTCTCCTTGTGTTTGTGTGAGTTTCCTCAGCTCTCACAGTCCAAAGATGTGCAGGTTAAGTGGGGTTAAAATTGTATCAGAGATAATAGGTACTGCAGATGCTGGAGAATCCGAGATAACAAGCATGGGGCTGGATGAACACAGCAGGTCAAGCAGCATCATAGGAGCAGGAAAACTTGACGTTTTGCGCCTAGACCCTTCATCAGAAATGGGGGAGGGGAAGAGGGTTCTGAAATAAATAGGGAGAGAGGGAGAGGCGGATAGAGGATGGATAGAGGAGAGGACAGGTGGAGAGGAAGCAGACAAGTCGAAGAGGCGGGGATGGAACCAGTAAAGGTGAGTGTAGGTGGGGGGGTAGGGAGGAGATAGGTCAGTCCAGGGAGGACGGACAGGTCAAGGGGGCAGGATGATGTCCGCTCTACACTCCCCTCCAGCCCCACCACACCCGGCACTTTTCCCTGCAACCGCAGGAAGTGCTATACCTGCCCCCACACCTCCTCCCTCACCCCAATCCCAGGCCCCAAGAAGACTTTCCACATCAGGCAGATGTTCACCTGCACATCTGCCAATGTGGTATACTGCATCCGCTGTATCCGTTGTGGCTTCCTCTACATCGGGGAAACCAAGTGGAGGCTTGGGGACTGCTTTGCAGAACACCTACGCTCAGTTCGCAACAAACAACTTCACCTCCCAGTCGCGAACCATTTCAACTCCCCCTCCCATTCCTCAGATGACATGTCCATCCTGGGCCTCCTGCAATGCCACAGTGATGCCACCCGAAGGCTGCAGTAACAGCAAATCATATTCAGCCTGGGAACCCTGCAGCCCAATGGCATCAATGTGGATTTCACAAGCTTCAAAATCTCCCCTCCCCCAACCGCATCCCAAAACCAGCCCAGCTCATCTCCACCTCCCTAACCTGTTTTTCCTCTCACCTGAAGCCACACCCCATCTCCTATCTACTAACATCATCCCGCCCCCTTGACCTGTCCGTCCTCCCTGGACTGACCTATCTCCTCCCTAGCCCCCTACCTACACTCACCTTTACTGGCTCCATCCCTGCCTCTTCGACTTGTTTGCCTCCTCTCCACCTATCCTCTCCTCTATCCATCCTCTATCCGCCTCCCCCTCTCTCCCTATTTATTTCAGAACCCTCTTCCCCTCCCCCATTTCTGATGAAGGGTCTAGGCCTGAAACGTCAAGTTTTCCTGCTCCTATGATGCTGCTTGACCTGCTGTGTTCATCCAGCCCCATGCTTGTTATCTCAGGTTAAGTGGATTGGCTACAGGAAAATGCAGGGTAACATTGAAAGGGTAAGGGGTGGGCCTGGTTGGGCTGCTCTTCAGAGGGTTGGTGTGGACTCAACAGGCTGAATGGCTTGCTTCTACACTGTAGGGATTATATGGTTTATGCTGCACAAAAATATTCATTTGGTTATTACTTTGTGTTAAGAAACTTTTGCCTAGAGTTTTCCCAGCAAACAACAATATCTGTATCTTGGGAAACCAACACCTACAGTGTGCATGTGTGCATTTTAATCATGGAAATTCAAATGTTGTCGTCAGTGATTTCCTGTTCCACCCTACCACGGGTACACTTTTGAAAAGCTGTAAAGCCTTTTAATGCTCTAATGCTGTTAAAAGCCTCTGAAAAAGTCATACCCTGTTAGAAGATTTAATTGGGGTGTTCTTTTGGTACAGGGGTAGTGTCCTTATCTCTGAGTCAGGAGACCTGTGTTCAAGTCCCACCTGCTTCAGATACAAGTTGCAACAAAACAGCAAATATATTAAAATAAGTTAACTGAGTTCTTATTCATTATATCATAACAATGATGAACATCATCTCTGACCCTGAAATATCAGTTTTATTTTGGTTTGGTGTTGATTTTTACTCCATGATAAAATGTAAATGGTTTAAAATAAGATGAAATATCAATCTTAAAATGTTTATGTGCCATCTCCAGATCATTATCTGCAGAATTTAAAGAGTGTCAGACAATCAAACCATCTTTCTTCCTGGTTACGGAGAATTCATGCTAGTTGGTTATTTAACCCTATTTGATGATCACATTGATGCTGGATTTCCCAGGAATCCCCTTGACTTGGCACCAGACTCAAATTAACATCAGGACATCTCTGCTGCTGTAATAATTAGATTGTTGGGGGCATCTTTCTTTGAAGTTAGCGCTTGAGTATTGTTACTTTGCTTCTGACCACAAGCACTACCATATTTAACATTAATGATATACAAAATTTGACTTGAAAAGAAATAGAAGCTATAAGAATATTTTTGTTCACCATATCCTTGATGCATCTTAAATGTAATTTGTTCCTTACTTCTTCAACTAACAAGAAACATATTGAAACAACATATTCCAAGATACGTGGTTAAAAAAAACGCTTCAATATTAAGGCATTTGGCTTCATTTCAATAAAGTCATAACTGGTAAAATTTCAAATCTTTTGAAGATATCAATTTATTTATTTGTCCCTTCACAAGTGTTCCATACCCAGTTACTCACTTTTTTTTCTGCAATATTTGCATTAATTTTTACACAAATCTCATTACTCTGTAATCCTAGAAGAATTTATTCTCGGCTGCCACCTCTTAATCAGCATAGAGTTTGGCATCAACCTCCACAGACAAGGAGATAGTAGCTACATAAATTGATGACACCTAAGATGTATCTCTACCAGCTTGTCCAGCAGTCTGTTTTGAGAAACTGATCACAATGAACCAGAATGTCTTACACATATGCATGGGCAACATTGCAGTATTTGCCTTCAACCTCTGCCACCAACACGCAGCAATGTCACTCATTCTGGCTTCCTCATAAGTGACCTTCATGGGGTGGACTAGACTATTTGCAGCTTTGTTGTTTACTCCAGTCCCAAGCTGAGCTTCTAGAGCAATACCTTCTCCGTCTATTATTGCCTGATCAGGTGATGCAGTTTATTACAGCGGACTCTGCATAATGTAGTCTCATTTGCATTGTAGTTTGCTTGTTCCTGTCATATCTAGACATCTGCTTTACTGAAGACCAAGGTTAAAAACATTTCTAACTTGAGTTCAAAAGGAAACAGGTTTATGCAAAGGATACCCTTTCGAAAGTGTTGCTTACACTTAAGAATTAACCAATTAAATTGTCATTTATTTTGCTGTGTCAAAGCATTGTTAGTTCTTCTACATTTGTCTTGCTGTAAATTGAATGAACTAACTGATGTACAAGGTGAAGAAATGATTTGAATGACTTTGTTGGTAAATTTTGCCGTACTTGAACATTTAAGAATGGTAGCTTCAAGAGATTAGATTGCTTTGTTCTCTCCTGGTTATACATACAGCATTTCTTTTATGCAACAAAACTTTTATGACTTTGCCCGCGAAGCAATACCTACTGTGTATGATGCATTTACATCTACCTCTACTGGCTAACTGTATTTAAAGCTGAAGTTTTTCTTAAACAGAGAAAAGGTGACAAAACTCAAGCAAGCATAACTTAAGTTCTCAAAAGCAGCCACATTTGTGCTTACAAGAAGAATCTTAATGAAAATACGTTAGTGCTGTATTTCACCATTCAAGCTATCACATTACAGTATTCCTATAAAAGCCTGCTGAGCTGTTGTGCAAGAAACTCAGACAAATACAATGACAAAGGTGATAGTTACACAGAAGTATTAAGTTTTGCCACTGTTTCAGGAATGTGTCCTTGCTTCAAGATCTGGGTACAAGTTTGACTGTGTGCTTGGATTAACCGTTTAGTAATTGCGGATATGAAGGTTATCTAATGCCTCCATAAATGCTTTCTTCAGTTTTCAAACAAAGAAGTGATGCATTATAAACCTGTACAAATTGAATGCAACACATTACACAAATAATGAAGCAAGCAAACAGTTAAGTATCTACAGCTGAAAGTCTTCTTTCCAACATAGAAGATAAAGATTATAAATAAGGTGAAGTTAAATTTTCACATTCTTTTCAATGCACATTTTCCTTCCTCTTTGTTAACTTGCCTTCTGAAGATTTGTAAGCATATTTAATATTATAGGAAGATATTTTCTAACTGCCTAATTGCTCAATTTATACATGCTCAATTTCTCTCTTCTATTTAGAAAGACATGCCTAGCAGGACACCTAGATTTTGAATATTCAAATATCTCAATTCCAAAATCAGGATAGTCCAGTTGGCATTTAACTAAACCAAATCATACAGAATAATTTTAGGCTTGAATTATACCAGTCTCAAACTTGCAACTGATAAACCTTGTACAATGGACAGGCTTGGAAACAAAATTTCTGATCTGAGTCAATTTACTTAAATTCCAAATGCATTATTATCAAATGTTTAGGAGACACAGCAACCACCATAAGAATTGTTCTCACAGTGGGGCACAGAATTTAAAAAGCAGTTTTATCAAGGATTAGCTTCCTTGAAATGTCTATGTAAAGGCTAATACCACAAGGTTTTTTTTGGGTTGCAGAATGTATAAGAAAGAAAGAGTATTTTGGTGGCAATATTTTTACAAGACAATAATTATCTGATTCACAAGCATAACGTTAAAACAGTAAACAGCCATACTTTATAAGAAAGAAACAAGACAAAACAAAAAAAGTGACTATGTTACAAAAATACATTTGATGTAGTGGTTTCAATTGATGCTGTGCAAACAGTTTCACCGGTGCTGAGTAAGTGCAACTTAGAACTCCAAACAACTGAAACAATGGCAATACTACATGAAGAAATCCATTTTAAAAACAGGGGACAATGGTAACAGAGATTATCTCTCCACTTTGGGAGCCCAACATTCTTCCAGCCGGGATTGACCTGTGTTTACAAAGAAATTTGTGAAGGATGATGTTTCAGTGGCTCTTAATAACAGAATAGTTAGGAGTTAACATGAATCAGAAGGAACAAGCAAACACATTCAAATATATAGAGCTGTGTTTAAAGAGCTCATAAAAGCTAAGGCACAGAAAATTTTACATTGAAATCACCGGCTACCATCCAAATAAGCAAGACTAGACAGACAAGCATTTTTATCTTCTTCTGATTTAAGTTTCTCGAATGCCAAATTTTGTCATGGATTCTTGCAGTGGGTTGTCAATTGTAGCTCAGTGGGTATCACCTTCACTTTGGAGTCAGATGTCTGTGGGTTCCTGCTACACTGTCAGATGCTGACTTTCAGATGAAATGTTAAAATGAGGTCCTTTCAAGGGGCATCAATGTTGCCATGGCACTATTTCAAAGACAATCTAAGGAGCTATCCCTGGAGACCTGTTAATATTTATTCTTCAATTTACACCACACACGGATTATCTGATCATCATTGTTTGTGGGGAGCACATAATGAACTCACAAACATTTAAGTGGCCTCAACTCTTAAAAGGGAGGCGTTGGTGTGGTAGTGATGTCACTGGATTAGTTACCCAGATACCTTGGGTAAATGATGGAGATTGCAGCAGATCAGGCAGCATCCATGTAGAGAACGCCAGCTAACATTTCGAGTCTAGATGACTCTTCAGAGCTCGGGTAAATGTTCTGGGAACACAGGTTCGAATCCCAAAATGGCAAATGGTGAAAGAAAGAAAGAAAGCAAGCTTACCTAATGATAACCATGTAACCACTGTCAATTGTCATTTTAAAAAAAACTGGTTCATTAATATCCTTTAGGAAAGAAAATTCGCCATCCTACATGTGACTCCAGCCCCTACAGTAATGTGGTTGACTCTTAACTGCTCTTTGAGTTATTAGGGATAGGCTGTCCCAACAACAGGCCACCCACAATCCATGTATGAATTTTTAAAGATCACTTTTAGCAATCCTGAGGTTGTTCTAGCTGTATTTGATCTCCCTACAACTATGAGATGGGCAAGTACACAGCTTGGTAGTTTCTTTATAAACAGCACGCATTAATGGCCTCTTAATGCTGACTGATTTATATGTTTTAATCAATCAACTTGAAGTTCAAGACCAGTCATGCGGAATTAGTTGACATTTATCCCCAGAACCCATTTGCATGCGTTTTAATGCAAACTTGCAATTCCCTGATTACATTTTCACTCAGTTCCAACTCAAATGAACTAAATGCCCTTCTGTAGACTTTATTTTCTCAATTTTGCTTCTCTTTTCTGCTCTGTGATGATGACAATGATGTGGTTTTATCATTTAAGGCGAGGGTATTGTTTGCCGTCTCTCAATGACTGAGCGTGTATTTCGTTGCAGATTAATGATTGTTTTCATGTTAACTAAATGTTCCATGATCACTTGTACACAACATGCAGTACAGCTCACATCCCTCACATTAAAAGTTAATCACAAAAAGTAAACAAGATAGTACCCTGCTCTGCTTCTCAGCAGTAATCGCGAATAGTTTCTAACTGTAAAGGCAGACACTTTTATACTGTCAGTAAGGAATTTCCCACAATAGAGTGTATACAATTCTCAACCCTAGCAACTGTCATCTGTAAAACAAAACGTTCAAATTTACCTCACCAATGCTCAAGTTCAGCCAGATACAGTGGACAAATCTTCTGTTGTCATAGGAAAGAAGGCTTATTTTGTAATGGCATTGCAGAAATGCATTAATGTCACAGTTCATGTGATTAATATCATTGCATTTGGAAAAGAAAAGGCTGCATTTAATTCTTTGAAGTGTGCCCTTTAAAATAAACACAATTCAGAGGCAGGTCTCTGGCATTGCTTTAGTAAATTAACTTGGATGTGAATCAGAGAAACATAATTGGCCAGTGAAAATCAGGATTGCAATTCATTTCCATTGCAAGTTTATTATTTATTTTTCCCTAGTTTTTGTACGAGCAAAAACCAATTCCTTTGTTCACTTTTGCTTGTGTTACTTCCTTACAGCAAGATAATCTGTTCAGCGAGATAGTCTTCAATCTCTGACTGAAATTACAGCAGTCCTTTCGCAGTAATGAATAGGATTTACAAATAGAATATAGTCTCAAAAGTATAGGGGTAGAACTTATTCGTTGTCACTTATTTGTCAGGTTGAAAATTTGGGCAAATGTGTTAATTTTAAGGGGCTTTGTTGTACATGCCCTTGGATTCCTGAAATACTTGGGATTATTCAGAGGACAATGGCAGTTTGTGCAGTAATCTCTACATCAAAAGAAAGCTGTGTATCTCAACACTGAGAGGAACAAAAAGACCATACCACAACAAGCTGCGATGTTCTTACAGAGAAAGATAAACTTCCTTTTAAGTACAGTGACTTTCACATCTATATGTTGTCACAAAGCATTTCACCAGCAGTAAGGTGTTGTCACTGTTGTAATGTCGGAAACTCAGGATTTTGAAACCATGTCCACAGTTAGAGCACAAACACATGCATGAGGAGTAGTGTCTTGAAGCAAGATACTGGTGTTTCTGTTAACTTTGAAACTGTATCTCAAGTCAATCAGCTTCAGGACAAAAAGAACAGGAATAAAAATACTTCAAAAATGTCTTACTATGGTGGTCAAATTGTGCTGCACTCTTATGGTATTAGATCCACACTTTGCAAATCAACCTTTTAGCCCCTGGGTGAACTAGAATCTGAAGGGCATCTTGATATATGGAAGCCAACTGGGCAATACTATGAAAGGGTTTGTTTGAGTAAATATTAACATTGTTTCTACTTTGGCAGAGGGGAGGCCAAAATTATGAATCGTAAATATAACATAATCGCTCATCACTTCAATAGAGAAAGGCAGAAGAAACTGGAAATAGAGAGGTTGTAAGTTTGGAGAAAACAAGCAATCATTGGATGGGAGTGTCGCTGTCTTCGCTCTAATGGTCCTTGAGAAGTGGTGGTGAGCTGCCTTCCTGATGAACTACAGTCTGGGATGTAGGTATAACCACAGAGATGTTGGGCAGGGAGTTCCAGAATTTTATCCCAATTACGGAACAGGAAATCATTCCAAGTGAAGCTTGAGGAGGATATGCAGGTGGCAGTATTCCCATATGTCTGCTGACCTTATCCTTCCAGATAGCAGAGGCTATGGGTTTGAGTGGTGCCACCAAAAGAAGCTTGTGGAATCCACTACTAGTAATACAACTAGTTTGAATAAGAAGAGAAAGATGGGATAGTTGGAGGGGGTTGGATGGAGATTGATGGGAGTGGAGGTTTAAATGAAGCACAAGAATAGATATTGACCAGTTGGCTTGAATAGTCGGTTTCTAACCTGCACATTTCTCATAATTCCATAGTCAAAACAAGCATTTAAAGAGAAATCTGGAGTTCCATGTTAAAAATCTCGTTTACAAATAATGCTACGTAAAATTGGCTATCCTTGGCATCAATCAACCATTAAGAGTTGCCAGAGAGAACATAAAGTCTTGATTTGTTTAATCAACAGTATTATTATTTTTCAGCAACTGGCAGGTAGCATGTGGCAACTTTGACCTTCCCAATGTATTTTCATAACTTTACAAGCCAATTAATCGGCTCAGAATGTGATGTCTTCTTTTATATTGTATAGGCAGTCCATCAGCAGATTTATGCTAACAAGGTGTAGAGCTAGATGAACACAGCAGGCCAAGCAGCATCATAGGAGCAGGAAAGCTGACGTTTCGGGC
>JAHRHZ010000055.1:9652250-9668769 GCA_024137785.1 Ginglymostoma cirratum | reverse complement strand
GGAGCAGGAAAGCTGACGTTTCGGGCCCAGACCCTTCTTCAGAAGAACGTTCTAAGCCCGAAACGTCAGCTTTCCTGCTCCTATGATGCTGCTTGCCCTGCTGTGTTCATCCAGCTCTACACCTGGTTATCTCAGATTCTCCAACATCTGCAGTTCCTACTATCTATGAAGCAGATTTATGCTGTTTTAGCTTGGAGCCATTTCAAGATTCACTGACAAGGTGCCTCTGTTTTTAGATAAAGGCACAAAACCCTAAACAACAAGATTAGGAAGTGATGGTTAAAAGATTGCCATAAAATCCATTACTTCCACTTGAATTACTTGAGTAATCTTGTTTTGCAAAGTATAACATCTGGTGATTGACCAGACAAATGGTTGGTTTCAGATTAATGTCGCGGCACAAATTCCATGCACTTTTTTGATGGTACATCTACAAAAGTATAGTAGGTTGTTTAGGTAGTGGAAAATTATGTAAAATCACCTCTTCACCCTCCCGAGTTACCTTCTTTCCACAACAATTCAAGGGATTCATTATTATTCAGCCACTTAAAAGAATTAAATATAACTGTAACCAAGCTGGACTCATTTTCTCTTAATGTCAAATAGAGGTGATGGCCTAGTGGTCCTATTGCTGGACTATTAATCTAGAGACCTAGGTAATGTTCTGGGCACCTGGATTCAAACCTTGCCACGCGACGGTGGGATTTGAATTCAATTAAAACATCTGGAATTAAGAGTCTAATAATGACCATGAATCCTTTGCCGATTGTTGGGAAAAACCCATCTGCTTCACTAATGTCCTTCAGGGAAGGAAACTGCCATCCTTACCTGATCTCGCCTACATGTGCCTCCAAACTCAAAGCAATGTGGTAGACTCTTAACTGCCCTTTGGGCAATCGGGGATGGCTAATAAATGCTCGGCTAGCCAGTGATGTCCTCATCCTGTAAATAACTACTAAAAAAAAGGCCCAAGGGTTACTGGCAATATCTCACACATAAGTTACAGCACAGGGATAGTCTCCATCTCTCAAACAACACTGATGTTAGAAATCCAAAGCCATACAAATTCAAAAAATATAAGCGGAATTCAAGATGTTTGAACGTGCGTGGGATTTGAGTAGGGTTGCCCCTGGTATCCTGGGCCTTTTGTGTAAATTAGAGGGAAAGTTACATCAAAGCAATATCCAATGTTTTAGAAAAATAGTTTTAGAACAAAAGGCTGGTTTGTAAAACACATATAAGGCACTCATCTTCTCTATTCATTACAGTAACAGTTAAAAAAATTGCAAGTTCAGTTCTTTTCTTCACAACAATGATCTTATCAGTAAACATTCATGAAAATAGCCACCTCAATTATTCATTATTATTGCAGCATACGCAAAAGGGAAGTGAAATTCCCAAACTTTGCTTGAAGGCCATTTTTATGCCCAGCCTTTTTTTGCAGTAGAAATTATAATTATGGCTCTTGCACAAAAGGCCTATATTTAGTATGCTATCTTTCCTCCTTGATATCAGAGGCCAAGCTAAATGAGTACAATGATCACAACATGTGCCTGCAATCAGCCCTACAGCACACACACACAGCCTAACCTCTCAAACATTCAGGGATTATCCAGCATTCTTGAAATATTTTGTAGCTGGTATCCTGCAGCATATCACACTGCTTCAACCACCTCCTCCTCCAGAGCGGAAATGTTTCCTGATTGCATTTCGAACCTTTATTAGCTCAACGACAGATACCAGTGCACCAAGAGCTATGTTATAATGGAGAACACATGATAATGTCCTAAATCTTCCAACATCGAAAGGAGTGAAAGGATTTCAGTCTGTGCTGGGACCCTGTAGAGGTCCAGCTGTGATCATGTGTCCTGTCATTGCCTGGGAGGTTTAAACTCAGACAAGGTGATGTCCACTGGTTCTGGACTCTCTACAAATGTTGTTGATACTGAGTCCTTGGTAACAGACTGAGAACAGATATTTTCCCAGGAAAGGTTAGGCTGGTCTGAATCAGTTAGGCATTAGTCAAGGATGACTAATGATCCCACCCAGTTGCAATTACAAACAAATCACCTGACCTGAACTGACTTGACACACTCTCCCACCACCACTTATACATTCACTCACCCATGCACTCATTGAAAGACTCAGGAGCTTTAGAAAAAAAAACTTAACAGGAATGTAACAGCTAGCACAACCAAAAACAACAAAAGGGGCAGGTCTTCTTTTGAAACTTCTGTGTTTGCTGGTCTTGCCCTAGAGAGTCTGTGCTGCACATTCCTGCTTCAGCCAAGATTCAAAGTCCCAGTCGAAACTGTACTGTTCCACCAGAGCACAGAATACCCAGCGAGCTGTGATAATGTACCCAGCACGGCTACTGACTGGTAGATCTGTGTCAATGGCATCACCGGCAATACTGAAATTGTTTGGCTGCCATTCTACTTTCAGTGATCAATCTAACCCCTCTGTGTCACCTTAGCAATTCCAAAATCGATCCGAGCAATTAACTCCAAATTGAAGTTTCCCCATTTGTACTGGTCAAGTGGTCACATAAAATTAAATGGACACCCCTATTGAGTTATGTGCTTTAAGACGCACAACAGCTGCGATCTGGAGTGCTCAGACAAGGTCCTTCGCTCATCAGCAGAGCAACTTCAGATGCTGAAATGCTATTAGAAAGAAAGAGGTATTGGGCATCTTAAAAAGTATTAAGGTAGATAAATCCCTGGGTCCTGATGGGATCTATCACATATTGAGGGATGCAGGAGAACTGATTGCTTGGAGCATTGACAGACATCTTTGTGCCCTCTTTGGCTACAAGTGAGGTTCCAGAGACTGGAAAATAGCCGATGTTGTCCCATTATTTAAGGGTAGCAGGGACGATCCAGGAAATTATAGGCCTGCAAGCCTCACGTCGATTGTAGGGAAATTATTGGAAAAGGTTCTCAGGGACAAGATCTATATACATTTAGAGGCAAATGGACTGATTAGCGAGACAGCATGGTTTTGAGTGGAGGATCGTGCCTCATTAACTTCATTGAGTTTTTTGAGGAGGTGACAAAGATGATTGATGAGGGAAAAGCAGTTGATATTGTCTACATGGACTTCAGTAAAGCCTCTGATAACGTACCTCATAGCAGACTGGTATAAAAGGTGTAGTCACATGGTGTCAGGCATGAGCTCGCAAGATGGATACAGAGCTGTCACAGTCATAGGAGACACAGAGGAACAGTGGAAGGATGCTTTTCGGAATGGAGGGTTGTGACTAGTGGTGTTCCACAGGGATCAGTGCTGGGACCTCTACTTTTCATCATCTATATAAATGATTTGGAGGAAAACGTAGCTGGTCTAATTAGTAAGTTTGCAGATGATACAAAGATTGGCAGAGTTGCAGATAGCGAGGCGGGTTGTCAGAGGATACAGTAGGATATAGATCAGTTGCAGAAAAATGGCAGATGGAGTTTAATCCCGAGGTGAAGCAATTTGGAAGGTCAAGTACAGGTGTAAATTATACAGTGAATGGCAGGTCCTTTAAGAGTATTGATAATGCAGAGAGTGCTGAGTGTGCAGGCCCATAGATTACTGAAGGTGACAGCACAGGTAGATAAGGTTGTAAAAAGGCCTATGACATGCTTGCCTTCATTGAAAAGGGCATTGAGTATAAGGATAGACAAGTCATGCTGCAGCTTTATAGATCTTTAGTTAGGCCACACTTGGAATATTGCGTACTGTTCTGGCCACTACATTATCAAAAGGATGTGGATGCTTTGGACAGGGTACAGAAAAAGTTTAGTAGAATGTTGCCTGGTATGGGGGATTTTAGCTATGAAGAAAGGTTGGATAGACTGGGTTTGTTTTCACTGGAATCCAGAAGGTTGAAGGGTCAACCTGATAGAAGTTAATAAGATTGTGAATAGCATGGATAGAGTGGAAAGTGTGAGGCTTTTTCCCAGGGTGGAGGGGTAGATTACTGGGAGACACAGGTTCGAGGGGAGGGGGAAGTTTAAAAGAGATGTGCGGGACAAGTTTTTCACGCAAAGAAGTCGTAGAAGCAGACACAATAGCAGCATTCAAGAAGCACCTGGACAAATACATGAAAAGGAAAAGAATAGAGGGATACGGATCCTGTAAGTGAAAACAGTTTTGGTATGGAAGGGTCATATGTGTTGGTGCAGGCTTGGTGGGCCGAAGGGCCTGTGCTTGTGTTGTATTGTACTTTGTTCTTTGAGAGGTCTCCCATTTAAGATAGTGTTGAGGAGATTTTTATTTCCCCTCGGTGTCCTTGGATTGTTGGAATCCTCTTCCTCACAAAGCAGCAGAGACAGAGTCATTCAATATTTTTAGGGCAGAATTAGACCTTGATTGACAAGGGAGTCAAAGGGTATAGTGGATAGATAGGAAAGTGGAGTTGAGATCACGAGTAGATCAACCTTGATCTTATCAAAATGCAGAGCAGGCTAGACGTGCTGCATGGCCTCTTCTCATGTTCATATGCTCATTTGTTTCAATCTCTAGGATTTTGAAGGGGAACATTTATGATACAGCGGAGCACAGCTGAGCCAGCCTTCCAACCGTTCCTCTTCAGAGATGAAGGAGCATGTAGCTGTCAAATGACTACAGAAAAATTAAAGAAGTGGTCAGTCACAATCTACAATCTTAATTGTCTTTCTAAATCTAAGTAACAACACAATGCAGTGAAGGAAGTCTCATGATCCAAAGGATGAGCTGTTAATCTATGTGGGCTGACACTTTTGATCACCTGCAGAGACCTGTTATTCGGCTTGTCAATACTCCACCCACACCATCTGTACTAGCTTTTGATCTCTCTGCCCATAAATTCTGTGCCTGTGTGGTTTTCTTCACTTCACCTGAGGAAGGAGCAGTGCACCAAAAGCTTGTGATTTCAAATAAACCTGTTGGACTATAACCTGGTGTCACACAACTTCTGACCTCCTCACCTTAACCTCATAGAGACCATGATGGCCACAGTCACTTATGCAAAGTCTTAGAATTAGAATCCCTACAATGTGGAAACAGGCCCTTTCACCCAACAAGCCCACACTGACCCTTGGAGCATCCCACCCAGACCCATCTCCCTATAACCCACACACCCCTGAACACTATGGGCAATTTAGCACGGCCAATCCACCTAGCCTGCACATCTTTGGACTGTGGGAGGAAACCCGAGTACCCGGAGGAAACCCATGCAGACATGGAAAGAATGTGCAAACTCCACACAGAAAGCCACCTGAGGCTGGAATTGAACCCAGGTCCCTAGCACTGTGAGGCTGCAGTGCTAACCACTGAGCCAGACAGCTGCTTTCTGCATAACTATTTGAATCACCAAGTTAACACAAGGTGGTGAAAAATTGGTAGAAATGAAAGAAAACGCAGCATTTATAAGTGATTGTTTTGTGATGAACAAAGTGTCACCAATTAAAGTAAATTTGTAAATATGAAAAAAAAGTCTTGCTTTTAGATAGCAGCTTTCAACTACATCTTAAACAGTTTAATAGCCAAGGAAGAAATTTTTTTTTCGGCGTAATGTAGGGAACTTGGCAGTTCAGTTGCACAAAGCAAACTCCCACAAACATTGGCATGATTATAACCAGTAAATCATTTTTTTGAGATGTTGATTAGAGCAGAGATACCGGCCAGTACACTGGGTAAACTCCCCTGCGCGACTTCAAAACAATGTCTTGGATTCTTTGCATCCTCCTGAACAAGGATATAGATTTATTATCTCATTTGAAAGATGGCACTCTGGCAGTCTGGATCTCCATTTTAAATAACTGTGAAAGATAAAACAAAACGCACATTTTACGGAGGATTTTTCATTAGGCTTAGGATGCTAGACCATTAAAAAAACTTTCCATAATGATAGACTGCAATGTTCTAGATAGTTATGGAAATTGTACTGTTTGATTACAGCAATTAAAAAGATAAATATAGACCTGTTGGCGTGCATGGAAACTGTGATATCTCACAGGCAATTACACAGAAAGGACAGAAAATAATGGACAGGATCAATTTGGTTTGGTCAGGGATGGATGTGTGGGTATACAATTGCATTTGTACATTATACTTTTACATGAGCTCAACAGGAACAAACACTCCACTCCTGTAAGAGTGAGAGAGCTCCCACCGATTAAAATGATGCTGTGTTTGTGTTTAGCCCCATCAGGCTGAGCCAGCAGACTGAAGATGGTGGTACAATATTGCAAAAGCAAAGCCACCCGATAAAATAGTTCCTGGAGTACAGAATCTACTGATTGCAAACACCAGACTGTATCAACATCATATTTCTTCAACTGAAGCAACAAACAACTGTAGAATTTGGATTTTCAAACAGTCTTCCTTTTTAAAGGCAAAACAAGATAATGGCAATTAAAAATGAATCTATTTAGATTTATGCAAGCATAGTCATAGATCATAGAATCCCTACAGTGTGGAAACAAGCCCTTTGGCCCAACAAGTCCACACTGACCCTTGGAGCATCCCACCCAGACCCATCCTCCTAATCTACACACCCTGAATGCTGTGTGCAATTTAGCAAGGCCAAACTGTCTAACCTGCATATTGTGGGATGAAACCCATGCAGACACAGAGAGAATGTGCAAAACTCCACACAGATAGTCACCTGAGGGTGGAATTGAACCCACATCCCTAGCACTGTGAGGCAGCAGTGCTAACCACTGAGCCACCATGCCAGCCCATAACATTTAAAGAGGTTTCATGTAGCCTGTTGCTGGGAATAAGTGAAACAAAAATGCAGATCCAATAAGAGTCATGTCTACCAGCAATCAGAACTCGGAAGTTTGGAAAAAAAGAGGCCACAGGAGTCGTTCTAGTATTGAGTCTGTCCTGAGGTGATACATTACAGAAATACAGAAGTGTAACTGTGCAAGAGGAGGCCATTTGGATCCATTGTATCTGCACCGGTTCTTCAAATGAGCATCACCTAGGGCCAGCCTCCTGCTTTTATCCCCAAGCCTTGTGCAATATTTTTATCCAATATTCCCAAAAAACCTTCAAATGCCTCAAGTGAACCAGTGCATCTGTTACACTAACTACTCACCGTGATAAGGTTTTCACTCACAGTACCCTTGCTTCTTTTGAAAAATCACTGTGTTCTTTTTGAGCGGGAATAGCTTCTGTCCATCTGCACTATTCAACACACTCATGATCTTGAAAACTTCCATTGTATCTCCTCTTGGCTTTCGTCTCTCCAAGGACAGCAGACCGATCTTCTTCAATCTATCCCCATACTGAATTTTCTCATACCTGGAACCATTCTTGCAAATTGCTTCTGCTCTCTCTCCAATGCGTTCATATCCTTCCTATAATGTGGTGTCCAGAACTGCATACAATACTCCAGCTGTGGGTTCAGAAGTGTCTTATACATGTCCAACATGGTCTGGTTCTTGTACTGAATGCCCTTATTAATCAAGCCAAGGATGCTATGTGCTTTATTTAATGCTCTCCAGCTTTTCTTTCACCTTCAGTGATTAGTGCTCATATACACTAAATCTTTGTTATCCACAGAGAATGGCACATGGACTTCCAGCAAACACCAAAATCATGGACTCTGCTTCTATGTAACTCTATGTATTATGAAGGACTGTGCAGTCAGACTGGACAAGTCAAAAAAAAACTGCTTCTGGAGCTGACCCTCAATGGATGAGGACTGAGCATACACCCAGGTCCCACTGCTCCTGCAGCCCTCCAGAATTGTGGCTCCTACTTTATACTGTCTTTCAATGTTCTACCTACCAAAATGCAGCACTGCACACTTCTCTGCACTACAATGTATCTGCCAGTTATCGCCGACTCCAGTAACCTTAACACCAACTCCATCAGATGTCTGTTCGCCTGTGATACACAAACTCCCTGAGCGCACACATACAGCTTCATCTTTAGTGAAGCATTTATAGTCTCTCGCTGGGGTTAACAACCCTCCAGGATAATCGAGGAATTAAATCTCAATTTGGCGGTGATTGACTTGGGAGAAAACAGATAGCAATATTTGTATTCTTTTGTTTTCACTTGTTTTAAGGTGATAAAAATATTGCAGATGAGGAGAAAGGTGTTCAACTGAGAAAGTCAGCTGAAGGCAGAATGAGCAGGTGAAGCAGCTTTGAGAAACTCATCCAACTGGAGACCTGGCAACCATACCTTTGGAAATTGCCAGATGAGTTGCATTGATCTTAAAGGCAGGTGCATGCTTATCTGATCCTGAAGCCACTTGCTTGACTGTTAACATGCATTTTGAACAAAATATGTATTGTCATTGGCTAAATATCAATCCTTGGCCAAAAATTAGTCATTTACAATGACTCAAATTCACAAAATCTGAAACTCTACACAGAAAGATTAATCACCTAGCTGTTTCCAAATTTAATTAGTTAACAATCAAATGTTCCTTCCAAACATAGTAAAATCATTCAGTAAGATCCTTCTACTAAATATTGAAAAGGAAGCCACATTGCCGCCTGACCAACATATCATCTTTTTCCCAAATGTCAAATACAAAAATTCTGCTCACAGAAAAGTTGGAGGCCTGCTCTTGAAAACGTTGACCTAGAATTGTATTGAAAATAAAATCCATTCACTGTGATGAGTTCCAAAGGAAAAATAGTCACCTTAACTGAAATGCAGATTCTTAATTTAGCAAGTAGAAAATCATTCCCTTTCCTGAAATCAATGAGATGGATGGCCAAACGTTAACGTATTACTGTCACCGGAGTTCTTGTTCCTAACTGTTATTGGGCAACCTCAAAGCCGAATGAAAAAAAACAAAGAATTGCAGATGCTGGAAAAACTCAGCAGGTCTTGCAGCATCTGCAGACAGAAAGCTGAGAAGAAGGTTCTGAAGGAGGGTCATTGGACCTGAAATGTTAACTCTGCTTTCTCTCCACTGATGCTGCCAGACCTGCTGAGATTCTTGAAGCCTAATGTACCCCTCCTTTCTGCTTTAAAATAGGAGCCGAATGTGGAAATTCAAGGGCAGCTTTTTTCCCTGGAGTGTCAGAAACTGAGGGGTGACCTTATAGAGGTTTATAAAATTATGAGGTGCACAGATACGGTGAATAGCGACGGTCTTTTCCCCAGGGTGGGCAAGTCCAAAATTAGACAGCATTGGTTTAAAGTGAAAGGGGAAAGATTTAAAAGGGACCTGAGGGACAACATTTTCATGCAGAGGGTCATGTGTATATGGAATGAGCTGCCAGAGAAAGTGGTAGAGGTGGGTACAATTACAATATTTAAAAGACATTTGGACAAGGAAAGGATAGGAATAGGAAAGGTTTAGAGGGCCAAATGCAGGCAAATGATACTAGTTCAGTTTAGGAAAGCTGCTCAGCAAGGATGAGCTGGGCTGAAGGGTCTGTTTCTATACTATGTGACTCTGACTTTATAACTGAAATGGTCCAGGTTCACATGTACAACTGGCACAACACATTAGTAGCTGCCAATTGAAGATAAAGGCACAAAGAAAAGGGAATTATCTGAAGCCAGAGATGAAAACTGACAAATTAGTTTTGGGTGAAAACTATATATCCAATCACTATAATTTTCTTGTACAATATTACACTGGACATAATGAATGGACATATTTATCCAGCTGGATCGAAATGCCCAAGCTGCATATCAGCAGGAAAATGCCAGTGTTATTGTGTCCATCTTTGTGGAACATGAAAGTACACCAAGTACTAAACCTATCTTGGAGCTAACACAGGTTTTCAGTGACTAAATCTTTTCAGCAGGCTAGTACTATTACAGTATGTAACAGTTCACAATGATTAGAGATTATGGCTGTAACACTGACTCAAAATATTTATATAGACAATGCCACTCACTTGATGCTCTGTGTCCTTTCCTGCAACAGTCATTGAACTGACATCAGCTTGAAATGGTGAAAGCACAGCAGAAGGCCATGTGGCCTGTCAGTGTTGTGTCAGTTATCGGCAAAAGTAAATTAGCTTGTTCTACTCTTCTTCTTTGAAGTCCAGCAAAATTCACTTTTAAAAGTCATGATTCAAATGCCTCTG
This sequence comes from Ginglymostoma cirratum, assembly GCA_024137785.1. Taxonomy (NCBI): domain Eukaryota; kingdom Metazoa; phylum Chordata; class Chondrichthyes; order Orectolobiformes; family Ginglymostomatidae; genus Ginglymostoma; species Ginglymostoma cirratum. Next base: position 9,658,723 of record JAHRHZ010000055.1, on the reverse strand, counting down.
AACTCTCAAAGCAATGTATTCCAGATCCTAACTTCATGCTGTGTAAAACATTTTCTCGCTGCCACCTTTGGCACTTTTGCATTTATCAAAAACTAATGTCCCCCTCTATCCACTCTGTTGAGGTCCCTCATGGTTGAGAGAGGTATTTTGATAGAGGTGCTCAACTTTCTCTCCAAGGAGAAGTGCCCCAGTTTCTCTAATCCATTCACACAATTCCCTCATTCCTGAAAGCATCCTCAAAACCTTCATCATCTTCTCTAATACCTGAAGTGTGGTTTGTGCAGAAATGTGCACAACATTCCAGTTGTGGCTAAACCTTTTTTTCAAAATTCTTCATAAATGTTTAGCTTGCGTAGTATATGGCTTTATTTATAAGCTCAGGATCCCACTAACTATGGTCTCAATCTGTCCTGCTGCATTCAGCAATTCGCACACGGGGGATTCTCAGCCCTTCCACTTAAACACTCTGTTTCCAATTGCATCCTTTATTTCAGATTGTTACTCCTTGTTTTTCCTACCAAAATGTATATGTTGCAGGTCCCCTAACATCTAAGGCTAAATCATCCAAATATAAATCAGGAAAAACAATGATCCTGGTATCGACTTCTGGGGAATCCCAGAGTTAAAAGAAAAAGTATTGTCTGATCAACCTGCTCAGGTATATAAGTACACACTCCAGAGTAAGCAAGACTTGAACCTGAGTCTCCTGGATCAGGGGTAAGGATATTACTACTGTGCCACAACAGCACACATTCCTCTAGTGCAGGAAAATGACTCTGCATTGCTACTTTCCACTTCGTGTCTATGACTGACTGAGGAATATATCTTGACTCCATAGGCTTCAATTTGCTGACAAACTATTTGTGTGGCACATTATCAAGCATGAAAGCCCATGTGGACCATACAAATTGCATTACTGTGATCAAAAACTCCAAAGTTGATTCAACGTGATTTATCTTTAATTAAAGAACTTTGCTTTGAAAGGGTCTTGTAGAGAAGTAGTAGTGTCCCTACTTCTAGGACAGAATGTCCAGATTCACCTCCCATGTGCCCTGAAGGTGTGCCATAACATTTCTAAAAAAATCAACCTGCTTGGATATAACTGCAGAGATTTGCTGATCAGTGGTTGTGCAAGTGACTATTCATTTTGCCCTGGTCTAATAACTCCTAAAAGTTTTCTTGCTGCCTGGGTTAAGCTAACTGGCATATAGTTGGACTTACCTTTGCAAAGTTTCTTTGAATGAAAGTATTCACGTTTTCCGAAAATGCTGATTATGGGCACTGCCTTCACATTTCCAACCTTACTTCCTGAGGTATGCTTGGTTACATCCAACCTGGTTCCAGTGACTAATGAACATTTAGGTTTTGTCATCCTTTCTAACACCTCCTTCATCAATTCTACCCTATCCAAGCTCTCAACCACCTGTTCCTTCACTAGGACCTGAACAGCATCAATTTCCTTTGCAGAGGCAATATTAATTTAATAATTCAGCCACTGCCTGCATATTTAAATTTCCTTTTTGGTCTAATCCTTCCTGATGGTATTTGTATGCCAGCAAAAAACATTTGAATGCACTGTGTTAGCTGCCAGTGTCTTCTCACACTCTGTACTTCCCATTACACTTTTTCACTTCCCCATCAAACTTACGGTTTAAGGTTGGTTCTCACATATTATCAACCCAACCAATCTGCCAAATACACCATTTTTCTGCTTTAGCTTGCTTTCTAATTCTTTTGTGATCATAGGAGGCCTGGCTTTGTTTAGCGTATCTTTCACCTTGGGGGGATACACCTCAACTGTACCTGAACTATTTCTTCTCTCTTGACACCCCATTATAACACTGCAGTTTTGTCAGTCAATCCTCGATTCTAATTTACCTCGGCCAAATCATCAAAACTGCTCCTTTGTCCAGATCTACTCTGGACAGCTTCTTTATCGTTAACTCTCTCATAGACAGATGAACGATGTCTGCCCAATCGCCTCTGAGCTACATCACCTGCTGGAGAAGGACATTATGCTCATGAAGCCTGAGAGGCGATAAGGCGTGCTGACTCCTTATTTTATAGACTGGTTTCAGGGAGTAAATGGAATTTGGCCCAAAATGTTGACTTTCCTCCTCCTTGGATGCTGTCTGACCTGCTGTGCTTTTCCAGCTCCACATCCAATGACTCTACCTTTACAGTGAGTTGCATTTCAGTTTATTCTGGCCTCATATAATGCCACGCTATTTCTTACTCCAGTGCTACCCATCTCTTCCACTCCTTTCTGCAAAAACATGACGCAAAAAGGAATGTTCAAGAGAAAAAGGAATGTGCTTCAGCAAACAGCATTCTTGACCTCCCACATTAACAAGACATCCTTGGGTCAGACTCGTTGATGTTCTGTAGAAACAGGTAACAAAACAAGCGTAATGACATTGCCAAGCATCAAAGCAGGAGGTAAAACATATACCTTGCAAGATGTCCCAAAGCAGCAATATCAATTGAGTATTTATGAATCCTCATACAGTTCAGGATGTTGCATGAAGAGAAAGGGTGGTCTGAGGTACCATTCTGTACTCTGTACAAATTTTACATGGCAGATCTTCCTGGTAAGTACTGAGCTAAAGACAAGAAGCTGTGCAGGGTCTGACACAATACGGTTCCTATCTCAATCTGTCACTTTTATTTTGGAAACTAAAGAAAAACTACATGTAGTGATTTTCACAACTTCAGGAAACCCCTGAAGCTTTGGAGTCAATTAATTTTTGAAGTGTCATCATTGGTGTAACGTAGAAAATTCAGCAGCCAAATACATTGCATGATCCCACAAGCAGCCTGTTTTGATGATTCCGGTTGAGAGACAACTTTGGCAGGAGACCAGAAGAATTTTACTGCTTCTCTAATAATGTGTCTTCAGATTTTTAAAAAATATATTTCCATCCAATGGCTGCGGGCCCTACATTAATATAGCATTCAAAAAAAAAATACTTTCAGCACAGTGTGCTGTCACTCAGCACCGCACATAATCAATCCAGATAATGTACTCGAGCCTCTACCAGAGGACCTGAACGTACAGCCTGTTGACTCCAGTGTTAAAGAGCTACCAGTGAGCTCAAGATCAAGACTGACACTTAATCGCTACTATATATTACAGGTTTTTCTATTCAGAACAAAATCTGGGCCTGGAGAGTTCAATTTCACCTACGTAATACAAAGATGACGTGCCAGTGACAGTGATTATAATGTGAATGGATTATGTATTTTACAAGGGTACTGACATGACATTCAAAAGTATAATATTTTACAATGCAAATACTTAAAGCAACTCTAGGTGACAGTTGTGGGAGCGCAGACCTTAAATATTTTTAAGGCAGAGGTAGTTATTTCATTGTTAAACAAGGGGGTGAAAGGTTATCAGGGTTACAGTCATAGAGCCATAGAATTAGAGTCATACAGCATGGGAACAGACCCTTTGGTCCAACATGTCCATGCCAACCAAAACTAGTCCCAGTTGCACGTGTTTCCTCTAAACTTTTCTTCTTCATATACCTGTCCAAATATCTTTTAAAATGTTGTAATTGTACCTGCATCTAACACTTTCTCTGGCAGTTCATTCCATATACATACCACCCTCTGTGTAAAAACGTTGCCTCTCAGGTCCCTATTAAATCCTTCCCCTTTCAAATTAAACCAATGCCCTCTAGTTTTGAACTCCCCTACCCTGGGGAAAAGACCTTTGCTATTCACCTTATCTACACCCCTCATGATTTTATAAACTTCAATAAGGTCACCCCTCAAACTTCTGTGCCCCAGAGAAAAGGTCCCAACCTATCTGGCCTCTCCTTATAACTCAAACCCTCCAGTCCCGGTAACATCCTCGTAAATCTTTTCTGCACCGTTTCCAATTTAGTAATATCCTTCCGATGGCAAAACGACTAGAAATGTACGCAGTACTCCAAAATGTCATCATTAATGTCCTGTGCTACATGATATCTCAACTCCTATACTCAATGTTTTGACTAATGAAGGCAAGCATGCCAAACACCTTCTTTACCACCCTGTGATGCTACTTTCAAGGAACTGTGTGCCAGAATGCCTAGGTCTCTCTGTTCAACAACACTACCCTGGGCCCTACCATTAACTGTATAAGTGCTGCCTAGTTATCTAAACTAAACTCCATCTGCCAATCCTCAGCCCAGTGACCCATCTGAACAAGGTCCTGTTGTGCTCTGAGATAATCTTCTTTACTGTCCACGATACCACCAATTTTGGTATCATTCACAAACTTATGAACCATGCCTCCTAAATTTACATCCAAATGTTTACATAAATGATGAAAGGCAGTGAATCCAGCACCGAACTCTGCGGAATACCACTGATCACAGGCCTCCAGTCTGAAAAACAACTCTCTACCACCACTCTCTGTCTCCTACCATCAAGCCAATCTTGTATCCGATTGGTCAGTTCTCCTAGGATCCCATGTGATCTAACTTTACTAATCAGCCTGCTATGGGGTACCTTGCCCAAGGCCTTACTAAAGTCCAGGTGGACAACATCTACTGCTCTGCCCTCATCTATTTTCTTGGACACATCCTGAAGTTTGTGAAACATAATTTCCCACATGGAAAGCCATTCTGACTATCCCTAATCAGTCTTTGCTTCTCCAAATGCATATAAATCCTGTCTGCTGACTTTACATTACAATCAGATTATCCATAATCTTACTGACTGGCAGTACAGGCTTGAGGGGCTGAATGGGTACTCCTGCTCCTGATTCATATTTTCATATTGGCCAGTTAGTGCCGTGTGCAGCAATAGCTCTGAAAGGTCATAAGGGCTTGAATAAAGAAACAGTGGAGCACCTTGGGATCTTCTTTATTCGTTCATGAGATGTGGGTGTCACTGGCTAGGCCGGCATTTATTGCCCATCCCTAATTGCCCAGAGGGCAGTTAAGAGTCAACCACATTGCTGTGGATCTGGAGTCACATGTAGGCCAGATCAGGTAAGGGTGGCAGTTTCCTTCTCTGAAGGACATTAGTGAACCAGAGGGGTTTTTCCCTGACAATCAACAATGGAGCCGTTGTCATCATTAGATTCTTAATTCCAGATATTTATTGAATTCCAAATTCCACCATCTGCTGTGGCGGGATTCAAACCCAGGTCCCCAGAACATTGTCTGGGTCTCTGGATTAACCATCCAGCGATAATACCTCCCCATATAGAAGTCCTTGTAGGATGCTAATCTATATCCACAGGTGACCTCAGCCCTTTTAACAATGCCTAACTTAGGAAAGTAACTGGGACCAGACTGCCATCAAGCCATAAACCATGTATTAATACAAGATCCTCTTCTCGTGAAGATTCACTAATGGTCTTCCTCTCCCACTGTAAAACAAGTAGACCCTTAGTGCCAGTCAAGAAGATGGTGGCAAGATGGTGGTAGCAAACTACCCCAACAAGTTGGCAGTGGTCAGCGTGGCAACACATACAACACAGTCACCCTTTGGAACTACGAGTTAGTTTCTGTGATCTGCAGTGAGCTGCAAGAACTCCACATGAAGAACGAATGTGTCATGTTTTGCGAGAAGTCCCATTCAGGGTGGACATTAGAATGCATGCTAGTGACTGGGTATCAAGGCAGTGGCTTCTGCAGGTGAAAAATTACAACTTGTTTTATCATTTTAACCCACAGCAATAAAGCCAAGAATTCAGGGGAAGAGGAGGTTAACAATGAATAAAGACTTAGCCAAACTCTCATCCATGGATAAATTTTTCATCATGTCTGTTCATTATCAGAGGACTGCTTATCTCAATAAAACTGAGTCAAGTCTTTGCCCATTACACTAAGAGTAAAATACAGGCCCAAGATTAGAGTCAGTAAGACAAAATCTATCATCTCACACATTGTTAAGCATGACAAGCTACAATGCACTTACGTTGTCAGAATGTGTAAATTTAAGGTCACTACAGACTTACACCATACGCATATGCATAAATTCCTTCCAACATTACAAGGTGGATTCAGTTTCTAGACACTTCAAATGCCTTTGTGTTTCCAGGGCTACCTGAACACACCTTAAATGATTGCTGCCATTCTTCCTGCCAGCTTGGATACAGTAGGTCAGGTATTTATTTAGGAAAAACTAGATTACTGCCAAAAGCATTTGTAAACAAATAGCAATGCAGTCACATGGTTCAATGATTGAGCCAGCTAGAACTCAATTGGTGCCCAGTGCTATTTCAGGTTCACTCACTAGATGCAAAACAGGCCCTCCAAACAGCTTTAACTGCTTAATCCATGATCTTCTGCCAATTTATTGACCCCATATATCATGTAAAAAGCAGCAAGCCTCAAAAGATGAGATAACAAAGTGTGGGAGAGATAATAGGTACTGCAGATGCTGGAGAATCCGAGATAACAAGGTGTGGAGCTGGATGAACACAGTAGGCCAAGCAGCATCATAGGAGCAGGAAAGCTTGATGTTTCGGG
>JAHRHZ010000055.1:9566602-9651850 GCA_024137785.1 Ginglymostoma cirratum | reverse complement strand
TCTGATGAAGGGTCCAGGCCCAAAATGTCAAGCTTTCCTGCTCCTATGATGCTGCTTGGCCTGCTGTGTTCATCCAGCTCCACACCTTGTTATCTCGGATTCTCCAGCATCTGCAGGACCTATTATCTCTGATACAATTTTAACCCCACTGCGAAGCCTGATTTTCTGAGGAAGGGTCTAGGCCCAAAACATCAAGCTTTCCTGCTCCTAGGCCTGCTGTGTTCATCCAGCTCCACACCTTGTTATAGCAAAGTGTGGAGCTGGAGGAACACAGCAGGCCAGGCAACATCAGAGGAGCAGGAAGGTTGCTGTTTCAGGTCAGGATCCTTCTTCAGAAATTTCCCACTCTCCTGCTGCGTTCCTCCAGCTACAAACTTTCATAGAATTCCTACAGGGTGGAAACAGGCCATTCGGCCCAGCAAGTCCACACCACCCCTCCAGACTCATTCCCCCATCCCTCCATTTCCCACATCTAACCCAAACTTCCCTGGGCAATTTAGCATGGCCAATCCACCTATCCTGCACATTGTTGGACTGTGGGAGGAAACCAGAGCACCCAGAGGGAAACCGTACAGACATGGGGAGAACGTGCAAACTTCAGACAGACAGTCGCCCAAGGCTGGAATCGAACTTGAGTCCCTAGCACTGTGAGGCAGCAGTGCTAACCACTGAACCACCATGCCACCCTTTGTTACCTCTGAATTCAACATCTGCAGTTCTTGCTATCTCTAAGCCTCAAAATATCTTCTGTGTCCTTTCCTGACTATTACAGGTATGTATTTCCTCCAAAGCTGCCTTTATGTTTGGAAAGTTATTAGATTACTCGAGTTTACAGGGCCTCCTCAAAGATTCCGGCCTAGTCAGTTGTACTTGCATTAGTGCTGGCACAATGTAACTCTCGGCCACTTTTGGGACTCATGCTTCTAAGGCCCCAATTGTGCATTCAGGAGTCTGTAAACGTACCCAATGAAATAAGTATATTTGCTGGTGCATTCCAGTACTTCTGAGATCTGGCATAAGGACAAGCCCAATTTCAGTTACTATATTGTCCTAATAAATTAATTTGGCCAATAACATTTAATTAAATTGATGCCTGCTATGGAAGGCTTTTTCCAGGCAATGTCCTTTTTTAAGCTCTAAGTAAAAGACTCTAGTGCTTTCAAATAAGCACTTTATTAGTTTGGCATCCGGCCAGCATCAAGTGCTTCCACCTCGTGTTTTTCAGTATTACAGCATAGCGAAATATCCACCCCTTGGAGGTACTTTTGCCCTCATCCTGGCAAACAGACTTGTGGAGATTCCCAAACACACCATAAGCAAGACAGATTCCCATCAACAATAAATCCAGTGCAAATTGGATTTCCGGAGTTCATCGCATGACAGTCGGAGATATCAGTTAAGATGGCCAAGTGATTACGCAAAATTGTTTATAGTACCAAACGGCAGAAAACATGAATTATCTCCATTTGCTTCTATAAACATCAAGGAAAGCATGTCTGAAGGGTAAAAGAGATAGGTTCAGATTGTTAGCCTAAGGCAAAGGAGTGCAAACTGCAGTAAAAATAAATAAATTTTCTGAAGAAGGGCCCAGGCCCGAAACGTCAGCTTTCCTGCTCCTCTGATGCTGCTTGGCCTGCTGTGTTCATCCAGCTCTACACCTTGTATACTCAGATTCTCCAGCACATGCAGTTCCTGCTTTCTCCAAAAATAACCATTGTCAGCTTTACTGTAATTAGTGTCTTCTTCCAGATTGAAATTTAAAAATGACTGAAGTGATTTGATATGTAGCAGGTGAGAGGATTGTTAAATGAAAACCCAGACAGTTTAAAAGAGGCTGAGATGCTTTCCATAAGACAGTATCGTCACTGAATGTCTGGGTTTGTAACGTTTAATCCACTACACTTCTGACGTAAGCTGCTAACCGTTCCTTCCTATTCTAAAGTGGCTGCTTGAAGATAATTTGTCCAGGTTACTTATAGTGGGCCTAAATAGTAACATCTGCTTCCCCATCTATTGCTCATTGTTGGGATTCAGCCTCAAATAAAGTGACTGGCAACATGGGCAACTGTGTTCTTTTGAAAATAGTATCAAGTGGTTGCTGCTGGTTGTTAAGGGTTCTAATCAGCCCTCAGGACTTCCTTATTTAGAGAGGCAGAAAGTAAGAAGTACCAATATTAAACAAACAGAGCAGTAACAGTGAGTAAGCTTCGGTGACTTTACTGTGCATCAACATCATATGATCTTAGCTTCAAAATGCATGACCTTGTATCCAAAAACAACTCATGGGGCTCAAGTCCAAAGAACGAAACTTGAAATGTCAAGTGCTGTTTATCTAGCAGGTCAGGCAGCATCTCTGGAGAGAGAGAAACATAGGTTTCATTCCTGGATAAAAGGTCATCACAAGGTGAAATGTTAACTAATTTTCTCTCTATGGATGCTGCCTGACCTGCTGAGTATTTCCAGCATCTACAGCATTTTGCTGGTGCTTTGCTGTATACTTACAGTTATTTTCAGGGAGGGAAGTGAAACTTTTGGAGAAGTACTCATAAAAATCAAAAGATAACTACCCGTCTGTTGTAGTATGAATTGTAATTAAGTCAGTGTAATAATAGAGATGAGGAGGCAAGATAACAAATGCCTGAAGCACTTTTGTGATCACTATGGAATCCATAACATACACTACGCATCGCACAAGAATCTAAAGTAATCCTGGTGAACTGAATGTGTTAAATTTCAGAAATAAATGTGCCATCTCTGCTGAGGTTTAGGCATTGCTCTCCCAGAATATGAGCTGAAAAAGGGCCAATACACATGCCAGACACAGTCTGCTTTTTCCAACTCAAGTCTTGTAAGGGTAATCATTCTTGCTCTTGCCCTCAGGGTTGTTAGCTCAGCATGGACTTAGGGTATAGAAGGAAAATGTAACAATTCATGTGCAATGTGAAGAAAACACACAGAGAAGTCACAGGCATTGTAATCAGCCTTCAAGCAGTTAATAGTAATGACAACCATCAGTCTAATTAACTTGTTTGTGTCGCATATTGGATTCCAGAATGGAATGCTTATTTGCCAGCTGAATGTTGCTGTAGTGACTCAAAAGATAATAATAATGTATGTTCATTCATCATCCTCCACTTAATGGTTGAACAGCCCCATGATGTGCTCAACTGTCAATGCCCACTTTCATTTTGTACAGTGCACAGAGACCACTAAATAGGATTATTGCACATACCAGAAAGTTACGCTTGTTGGGATTTCAGCTTTTCTGATTAAAATTATGTTTAATGAAGGACCAGAGTAAGTTTCCAGTCTCCCTTGCAAATTTGCTTCTCTCAAGCCTTCACTGGCATCTTCAGCTTCCTGATCACTCAAGTTCTTTTCAAGAGAGAAACATTAGCAAGCTTTTGACCAGAGACGATGTAGCTCACCAGTATCATCAACAGATCCTCACTCAACACCTAGATATACCGGCAATTGTCTAGATTGAGATAATATCTGATTAGAATGACCATATTAAAGCTATGGATTGAATTTAGGAGATTTCATCATTGATATGGCTCAGGATTATATCACAACTGGACACATAAATTGGGGCTGGGTGTGGGAACAGTGAAAAGACATGAGAAAGTTTTTATAAAAATGAACGAATGTTAAGGAGAACCACCACATCCCGCCCAAGGGAGAGAAATTCTGTCCACTGTGGGGCCCAGCATATAATGCAGTGTAAACATCTATCCCTGCCAAGTACTGTTTATGTGAGTAGATAAAAAGTTAATACTTATAATTGATTATCTACCAAGGTCACCACCCAAATGGGAAGGCATGAAAGGAAAGATAAACGACTGATCAAGTTAAATATTCAAGGCCTAAAAGAAAAGCTGAGATGTAGAGATAGTAGGTTTTTTTAAAAAAAAACTTTTACTTTATGCATCGTCAGAGTTTCCAACACAGCAATCACTTTGTTAACTTATTACTCTGGATGGAAAATGCAAGGTGAAGCCCTATATTGTACTTTTACACTGGCTTATTTTTATTTTTAGCTGTGCCTAAATTTCAAGGCTACCTCAAAAGAAAAGTAAATCTAAATTACAAAGAAGGAGCAAATATGATTTATATGGCATCCTTCCAGATGTTCTTTTTAATTCATTCACAGGATGCAGGAGTTGCTAAGTAGGCCAGCCCTAACTGCACATCCCCAATTGGCCATGGTGAAGGTGGTGAGCTGCCTTCCAGAATGACTGCAGCCTACATGGTGTAGTTAAACCCAGAGTGTTTGGGGAGCTCGTTCCAAAATTTTAACCACTGTGAAGGAACAATGATACAGTTCTAAGGAAATATGGTGTGTTTTGGAGATGAACTTGAAAATAGTGGTGTTCCATTTATCAGCTGCTTTGCCTTCTAGGTGGAAGAAATCACGAGTTTGGAAGATGTTGTCTATTACTGTCGTAGTGCATCTTACAGATGGGACCCACTGCTGCTGTTGGGCATCAGTGGGGGGATGGAGTGGATGTTGGAGATGATGAATGGTGTACGATTGAAGTGGCCTGCTTTGCCCTGGACAGTGCTGAGCTTCTTTCATGCTGGTGGAGTTGCAGCCATCCAGTCAAATGGAGAATATTTCCTCACATTCCTGACTTGAGCCGTGTTGATGGTGGACAGAGAGTTGGGTTACTTCCACAGGATTCCCAGTTTCTAACCATTCTAGCAGCCAATGTATTGATTTGGTTGTTCTAATTCATTTTCTGGTCAATGGTAGCGCCCAGGATGTTGATAGCAGGGGATCGAGTGATGGTAATAATATTGAATGTCAAGGTGACCATTGGATTTGCCCTTATTGGAGGCAACTATTGCTTGGCACTTTGTGTGGAGGAACGTTACTTGCCTTTTATCACCGAGTAAAAACTTTGCCCAGGTCTTGCTGCATTTGGACATGGATTGTTTCAGTATCTGACGATTGATGCTGAATATGATGCAATCATCAGCGAACATCTCACCTCTGACTTTATGATTGAGCAAAGGTCATTGATGGAGCAGCTGAAGATGGTTGGGCCTAAGACACTAACCTGTGGAACACCTGTTGAAATGCCCTCAAGTGGAGATGGTTGTTTGCCAACAAGACAAACTCCCCTGCCATCCATATTCTCTCTAATTATTCCTGCTGATGCATGGACATGCCCATGTGCAGCAGCAACTTTGGAACCAGAAGACAAAGTGTATGCGCAGACCCTCCAAGCAACTGCATGGCCACACATTGCCCTCCATCCTCAATGCCCATTGAATTTGGTTTTGCTCGGGCTCCTTGGTGTCACATTTGCTTAAGTGCTACCTGGGTATTCGGAGCAATTACCTTCACTTCCATTGTTGAGTTCAGCTCCTTTGTCAATGTTTGCACCAAAGATGTACTGAGGTCAGGAGCTGAACAGGCCTACAGGAACCAAACTGAGCATCAGTGAACAGGGTTATTGTTTCGTAACTGCCGCTCGACCACAAGTCCATAAGACGGAGGAGCAGAAATTTGCATTTGGCCCATTCAGTCTGCTCGGCCATTTGATGAGATCATGTCTGAGCTGATAATCCTCAACTCCACTTTTTCTCATAAACTTTTATTCCCTTATAGATTAAAAATCTGTCTATCTCAGCCTTGAATATACTAGTCACTCAATCTCTACAGCACACCATGGTCAAAAATTTCACAAATTCACTAATTTTCAACAGAAGAAATTCCTTCTAATCCCTGTCCTCACTGGGTGACCCTTTACTCTGAGATTATATTCTCTGGTCCTAGTCTTTCCCACAAGGGGAAATAACCTCTCAGTATCTACCCTGTCAAACCGCAAAGAATCTTGTATGTTTCAATAAGGCCACTTCTCATCCTTCTAAATTCCAACAAGCATAAGTCCAACCTTATTCCCTACTTGAATTCCCCTCAGAAGACAATCCCTCCATATGTGGAATCAACCTAATGAAGCCTCTCTGTACTGCTTCCATTGCCACTATATCTCTCCTTCAATATGAGAAGCAAAACTGCTTTACATGATTCTAGTTGTGGTCTGACCAGCATTTTGTATAGTTTTGACGAGACTTCTCTACTTTATACTCCATTCCCTTTGAAATGAAGGACAACATTCCATTAGCCTTCCCTATTATCCATTGAACTTAGATACTAGCTATTCAGATTTATGTAATGGAAGCCCTAAATCTATTGTGCTGCAGCTTTCCATCATCTTTCTCCATTTAAATTGAGAATTCTTGAATCTATGATGGATAGAGGGAATAGATAGATGGAGTCTATGATTCCATGATTCTATTAAATGTTATTCAGCTCCTCTATTCTTCCTGCCAGGGTGCATAACCTCAGAATTTCCCAAACTATGTTCCATCTGTCAAATTTTTGCCCACTTGTCTTAAACAGTACACATCCCTTTCTATACTGCCGTCCTTATCACTTGCCTTCCCACCCATTTTTGAGTCATCACCAATCTGGCATTAATGCATTCACTTCCCTCTTCCCTGGCATTAAAATATATTGTAAATATATATTTATATGTATCCCATCACCAGCACCAATTGCTGTGGCATTCTACTTGTTACAGTTTACCATCCTTAAAATGCCACCAACTCTCCATACTAATATACAGCTCCCAAAACATTGGGCTTAGCTCTCATTAAATAACTTTTATAAATCCAAATATATTATAGCTATTGTTTCCTTTATCTATCCTGTTTGTTACCTCCTCAAAAGGACTGTAATAAACATGTCAGGCATGATTTCCCCTTCATGAAGCTATGCTGATTCTGTTTCTTTATGTTAAGTAGCTATGAATGCTCTGCAATTCACCTGTTTTATAATAGCCTCTAATATTTTCCCAATGGAAGATATTAAGCTAACTGACTTAGAATTACTTGTTTTTTTCTGTCTCTATCCCTTCTTGAATAAGGATGTTACATCTGACAGTTTCCAGTCCTCTGAGACTTTTGCAGAATCTAAGGATTCTTGGAAGATTTCTAGCTTTGCCTGAAATGCTGTCAATTACATCGTCCATCACTTTGCTGATGGAACATTGACTGATGGAGCAGTAATTGGCTGAGTTGGATTCATCTTGCTTTCTGCGACATACTTGGTCAATTCACTGGATACTGTAACTGTCCTCAAAACAGCTTGCCTAGTAGCACAGCGAGTTCTGGAGCAAGAATCCCCTAAGCAGCTCTGTCTGAAGATGCTTGCAATGCTGCAGCCTTGTCTTTTGCATTGACATACTGGGCTGCCCCATCATCGAATATGGGGATATTAGTGGAGTTTCCTCCTCCAATAAGTATTTAATTGTTCAACAGTCATGATTGGATGTGGAAGGAGTACAGAGTGTAGACCTGAGATTGTGGGATCGCTAAGTTCAGTCTATCATCTGCTCCTTAAATTGCTTGGCATGCAATTAGCCTTATGTTGTAACTTTACCATGTTGATGCCTCATGAACCTCCTTGGTTCATTGATCCCTTGACTTGGTGGCATGGGAAATGCTGGGCCATGAGGTTACAGATTGTGGTTAAGTACAATTCTGCTGATGCTGATTGTCCACAGTACCTAATGGATGCAGTGTTCATTGTTGCTAGATTTGTTCTAAATCTAATCCTTTCAGTAAGGTTACAATGCCTTAGGACACAGTTGAGGGTGTCCTTAATGTTAAAGTTGGTCTTAGTCTGTACAGTTATGGTGGTCACTCAAACAACCATGGAGAGATGCATTTGCTACAGGTAGATTAGTGAGGATGAGGTCAGGTATATCTTTCCTTCTTTGGTTTCCTCACCACCTGCCGCAGGTCCAGTAAAGGTGAAGTCATCACAGTCCTACTGGACCATAGGACTGCTCTCTCATTACAGTGAGAGTGAGCTTGTGAGATGACTGGTAGTGGTTTAACCTGATTGTCACCATACCTCAGGCAAGGGGAGAAGTCGAGAAGGAGAGTCCTTCATGGTAACATCAGCATGAATCCACGTTGTTGACATCTCTCAGCATTGCAAACAAGCTATCCAGCCAACTGAGCTAACTCTGTAGCCATGCCCTCAAGTACTGAGTCAGTAGTGGCTGTATGATACCAGTCTTGGCAACATTGAAGATCTCCACTCGGAACATTTTATGCCAGTCTTACCCTCAATGTGTTTTCTAAGTGGTGTTTATCAGTGATTATCAGCCAAGGGAGAGGAGTAGGTGGTAATCAGCAAGATTACCTTGTCTTTGCGCTGATGGCATGAGTGTTCATGGGGTCTGGAATCAATGCTGAGAACTCTCACGGCAACCCCTTCCTGACTGTTTAACATGATGCCAGCAAATTTGGTGAGCATGCCCCGGTCAGAACATAACCAAATGGTGATTGTGGTGTCTGCAACATGATTTGCAAAGTATGATCCCATGAGCATGGTTACATCAGGCTTGGTGGGACTGAACTATTCTGTTGGACAGCTGTCCCAATTCTGGCATAAACCTCCAAGTGTTAGTAAGGAGGACTTTTCAAGGTTGACAGGGCTTTGTACCACTGTTGTCTGATGCCTTGGCAAATGCCAGAGGGTCTGTCTGGTTTCATTCCTTTTGTCACACTTTGCATTGGTTAGGTACAACTGAGTGATTTGGTGTGCCCTTTCAGAAAGCATTTAAACAGTCAACAATATTGTTGTGGATCAGGAGTCACAAATAGGCCAGACAACATGGGGATGGCAGATTTCCCTCCTCTAAACAAGGTCATTAGTGAATCAGATGGGTTCTTACAACAATTGGTCACCATTAACTTTTAATCTCAGGTGTAGTCATTGGAATTAAAACTCTCACCAACTGCTGTGGAGGAATTTGAATCCCATGTCTCTGTTGTTGCAAACTGTCGATCCATCAAACACCTACTTCACTTGGGGCAAAACTAAAATATGTGATTAAACATAGTTTTTTTTGGCCAGAAGTATTGCTTGATCCCATGCCAATTCGTGAAATAAAACCATAATTGTTACTCATTTTACTTGACAATTATTTCTGTGACAGCACCTTGGGTCATTTTCCTATGCTAAAGACAGTATGAAATGCAAGTCATTAACTGAATTTCAAAGCAGTATGAGATGTTTAAAAAGTTCAGCTCATAGCACAAGCAAAGTCATAGGGTATTTATCCGTGAGTATAGCAGAAGTGTTTATGATTATAGTCAGCAGAGCATTTGTCATATCAACAGTAATCTTCATGGATGATACATTTAAACATCTTTTTCAATTTCTATAACGTGTTCCCATATCATTGGTTTACTTTATGCAGTTTAAGTACTACAAGTTCAAAATTTTAATTTAAGATTTGTAATCTTAAATTTGTAATGTAATTTAAGATATGCCGTGAGAGTTCTCAGCATTGATTCCAGACCCCATGAAGACTCATGCCATCAGCACAAAGCCAAGGTAATCTCGCTGATTACCACCTACTCCTCTCCCTTGGCTGATAATCACTGATAAACGCCACTTGGAAAACACATTGAGGGTAGGACTGGCATAAAATGTTGCCTGAGTGGAGATCTTCAATGTTCATTGCCAAGAGTGGTATATAGAGCCACTATTGACTCAGTACTCGAGGGCACGGCTACAAAGTTAGCTCAGTTGGCTGGATAGCTTGTTTGCAATGCTAAGAGATGCCAACTGCGTGGATTCATTTCCCACACTGGCTGACGCTGCTATGAAGGACTCTCCTTCTCAACTTCTCCCCTTGCCTGAGGTCTGGTGACAATCAGGTTAAACCACAACCAGTCTTCTCTCACTCTAATGAGAGAGCAGTCCTATGGTCCAGTAGGACTGTGGTGACTTATAATTTAAAATTGTATGAAAGCCTTGATGGTTTCAGTGTAATCTGACAAAAATGCAAAATCAAAATTCAAGATACAGGAGTGATATGACAAATGCTAAAAGGACTAGCTTTACATTTTAAAGCATTTTTTTAAACCTGAAATTTGTACAATATTCACTGATTATAACTTCTCACATTTGGATAGTCTCAGTTCTTTAAAAAAATTCTAGATTCCTCAAAGATTAAATTAATTCCAAGGGTAAAGGGAGTTTCAATTCATGTCAATTATGCATGTGGTGGGGCAGGACGGGGCAGGGAGATATTATATCTTATTAACATCTTTAGGACTTGGAAAAGCACTACACAGCCAATGGATTATCTTTGGAAGTGTAGTCACATTGCTAAGAGAGGGCAATCAATTTATGTACAGCAAGATAATGAGTAACATTTATATAGTGCCATTTACACTCTCAAGAGGTTCCAAAGCAATTTATAACTAATGAGGAGGGTCACTTAGCTTGGTTGACTGGATGAATGCTTTGTGATGTCGGGTGATGCTAACAGCATGGATTAACTTCCCGTACCAGCTAAGGTTACCACGAAGGACTCACTGTTGTGAACCTCAGGTTAAATCACCACCAAAAGTCATGTCTCTCTAATGAGACATCAGCTTTTGGAAACTGTGGAGACTCTTTCCTACCTTTTACCAACTGATGAAGCATCTTTAAAGGGCAATCATTGTTGCAAAACAGTCAAGAGACTCATGGAATGCTGGCCTTCATACCTAAAGGGCTGGTGTATAAGGATGCAGACAAATACCGCAGTAATACAAAACCCTAGTTAGGCCCTCACGTTGTGTAATGAGCAGATCTAAGCACCACTCTTTAGGAAGGATGTTTTGGCCCTAGACCAAATTCAGTGCAGGTTTACAAGAGTGGTGACTGGACTTCAGAGGTTACGAGGAGAAATTAGACAAATTAGGCCTTTATTGTCTAGAATTTAGAAGGTTAAGGCATGACCTAACTGAGGTTTTCAGGATATTAACAGGGAAAGACAGGTGAGACAAAGATAAACTATTTCCGTTGGTTGAAAATGCTAGAACCAGCAGGGATAGGATAAAAAATTAGGGCCAAGCCATTCAGGGCAGATGTTAGAAAACACTCCTTTGCACAAAAAGTTGCAGAGATTTGGAACTTTCAAAAGTCAGTTGATGCTAAATCAATTATGAAACTGACAACTTTGATAGACAATTTTTTTATTAAGCAAGGGTATTAGGGCTTATGGGCCGAAGGTAGGCATATGAGTTAGGCTACAGATCAACCATGATTTTATTGAAAGGTGGAGTAGGATCGAGTGGCTGAATGGCCTACTACTGTTCCTGTGAAACATGATAGCCAATTCTATTCTGACACAAATGACCAATTAATTTATTTTGCCAATGTTGGTTGACAAATCAGAGTCAGCCAGGCTGAGAGAGCGAACTCATTGTACTCTCTGAAGAATAATGTGGGATCCTGTATATTCAGCTTTATGAATAAAAATCAGACTTCAGCTCAACCATATATCTACTTAGTAGCACCTCTGATAATGCAACACTTTTAATATTCGTAAGAAAGTGTCACCTAAAACCTACGGTGGAGCTCAAGTTCATAATCATCTGACTCAGTGATGAAAGTGACATTATTGAGCCAAATTGATGCTGGAAGGTTAATATATTGTACTTACCAGTAAAACAAAACGGCAGTCTTGGAACCAATTTGTCCCTAGGCACTAATTCTACACTGGCAAATATGAACTTGTCGTAAGAGGTGTGATTCTCAGATATTCCCATGGATATGTTGGCAAAGGAAGCTGTAAATTTTGGGAGTGTGGGGCCAAACATCATATAAGCAGCACAAATAGAGCTAGAACCACCCAAAGACATGGCTAAAATTATTTGGTTGTCTTCTATCACAAAATGTAGTGCAACTTTAAAAGTTTTCAAAACAGCAAGAGAAAGAATATTGGCTCAAGCTCAAACAGGTGGAGTATTCTTTGCTACATTTCCCTTAATACTTTTGGATAACAAACATCCATTGGTCTAAAATTTAAAATTTTGACCAAACATTGATTGCCATTTGTGGAGGAGTTCCAAACTTCTATCACATTTCTTGGGAAGCATTTCATTGACTAATTCCTGACTTTATTTTTTAGCTTTATTTTCCATAGCTCTAGACTTCCCAACTACCAAATGTAGTATCTCTATCTATTTCACCTAATACCTTGGCACTTTAATCAAACCAACTGTTAATCCGATAGCAGACAATGTAATGATAATTTTTACTGTCTCTCCTCAAAATTTAACCTTCAGAGCCCAGGTATCATTTCAGTAAATCTAACCTGCACTCTCTCAAATGCTAACAGCCCTTGCTGAGGTGTGAAGTCCAGAACTGCTCACAGTACTCAGCTGTGCTCTAACCAGAACCTTGTATAGCTGCAGCATTAAAACACACAGATTAAACAGGAAGCCTTCAATCTTAAACATGTTCAGTGTCATTGTGGACCTTTCCCCATTAAACCCTACATTAATAAATCATATGCTTTTCCTTTATTCATAGTTGATGAGCAAGGCTGCCCCCCTCCTCTCTCTATTTACTTCTGTGCTCCCTTCCCCCTCCCCATTTCTGAAGGAGGGATCTGACCCAAAACGTCAACTTTCCTGCTCCTCTGATACTGCCTGACCCGCTGTGCTCTTCCAGCTCCACATTGTGTTATGTAAAAAAATTTATTCAGTCAGACACACCCATGGCTCTTTAGCACTAACAAACATGACATTCAAGCAATAATTGGAACATGATCAGTGTGATTCTCTTTTTGTCAATAAAATGGAAGTTGTTAGAGGAACTGGTCAACAATAATGTGTTTAATCAAAATTTTTGTATTGATTTAATGCTTTAGTAACTGCATCTCAAAACGCGCAAGTGAATTAATAGAAATTGAAGGGGGATGGTTCCTTTTTTAAAAACAAAACTTCCCCAATTGTTATTGTTTCATATTTATTTCATAACTGGCAATAAATTCTGTGCATGGCACTTTTTGCCAGTCTGTCCTCCCCATCACGTTAAAAGTGCACTGAATCTTCAGGGTCCACTCAACAGACACAAACAACCTTAATCCATTCTTTCTTTCCAGGAAATTTTCCTTCATCTCCAACCAGAACTTTGGTTAATTTTGTTTCAAGCCTCTTCAGTTTATGATGACAGAGACCAATTGCAACAACCAGCATGTGCTTTGATTCACAGGAAACCATGAGAAGACACAATGCTTTGAGCACTAAACAGTGTATTTGATCTCTAGGCCAAAACTGCATTCAAGCTTTTGAGTACTTATTGGCCGCGCAAGTGTGTACAACAAAGATCTTGGGGTTGGGAAAGGAATGAGGGAAAAAAAACATCAAGTTTATCTGTCTTCCCATTGTTTTACATGTATCTTAAATGACAAACATAAATAAACTTGGGTAAACATCAAAAACATCAGGAAAATCACATTAACAGCTCGTGCCAAGTTAGTTGCTCTCAGTAGTTCAGCAGCACAGTAGCTAAAACACGCCTAATTATTTCTTGCCCTGCTTTACTATCAGTGTTGCGTGGGGTTTCCCAAAGAGCAAGACTCAAGTGGTTCATGAAATAAAGACACCCCCCTTAGACTCCCAAAACGCAAGAATGAAATGAAATAAAATACGATTATCGGGATAGCTGCCTTCAAATTGTGACCCCAAATTGAAAAAAAGCATGCTTTATGACACTGGGGACACTATTTTAAACTATATTAACTCTTCTTACAAATGAGTTCTTTAATGAACCATTATTAGGAAAATGTTCAAAGGTTATTCCACACTTACCACCCACCTTCCCACGATCTATAAGTACTGCCTAGTGATCCACAAAGCTGCAGTGATTAGTGAGTGGATTTTGTTTTACATCCATGTTTACGCATATTTGCTAGGTTTTACCAAGTTGGCTGATTTCAGCTAAGAAGCACGTATGAACAGGCATCTCTGCAAAATCCTAGCATCTCGGCATTTCCAGGAGAAAAGGGGAGAATGATTTAATAACACTGTACAACTACAGGACATAAAGATGCTTCAAGCCTATTATTTCCCCCTCTACCCATACTGGCATCGTGGCATGTTTTGTTCCTTAACTTCTGGTCACCCTGTCAAATTTTCAGCCTGATAACATCTGAAGTTAGTTTAAAATTACACCGTATTTGAACTGTAGGAGCTGGATGTGCAACTAAACAATTATTCAAATTGAGGCAAGGGCAGCCTGTTCCAACTTTCAGTGAGTTAAAGGTGTGCTTGGGAATGGGAAGGGCAAAAATTAAAGAGAACTACAAAAGAAATCAGATCACAAGAAACACATTTTTAATTTTAGCAAATACAAAATTCAAAAGTATTCTCTTGGTTTTATATTCTCCAGTGCTCCCTTTACTTTTACCTCCCATTCCCATTCATTTGTTTTTACCATTCTTAATTTTCAGTTCACCTTGCAACTCAGAGGCAAAATTGCTGCCAATTGACTTCCCCAATTTCTGTGTCATTTCAACTTTTTATTTGGGTTCTCCATCCGACACTGATACATTAATATATTTCCAGAATTTTAAAGTTTTCTTTCAGGATTGTACTGTTGCCTCTTCTTTTAATTTGTCCATACTACATACAGATGTAAAAGGGTGGGAAACACATTACAGGAAGCAAGATGTTTAGCAAAGTTTGCATATATGTTACATTAATTCATTGCAGATAACAGGGATCCCAACACTGTGTCAGACTGGTGCCCTCTACTCAAAATAAAGTTACTTTCTGAAATCACACTTACTGAGTATCACACATTCCTCGTATGACCTTCATACATAGGAACACAGGACTTAGGAATAGGTATAGGCCAATTGGCCCTTTGAGCCTGCTCCACCATGCAATATGACCACAGATGATCTGGTCGTAATGTAAGCTCCACTTTCTTGTCTGTACCCCACAAACTCAAACTCCCGCGTTTTGTCAAAAATGTATCTAACTTGGCTTTAAATAAATTTAAAGATTGAGACCCTACTACTTTCTGGAGAAATAATTCTGCACTAGAGAAAAATAATTCTCATCTGTTTTAAAAGGGAGACCCACAACAGGAAACATCCTCCAGGCAGCCACCTATCCAATCCCTCAAGATCACCACTCATTCTTCTAAACTTTAATGGGTATAGTTTTGAACAGCGTAGCATTCTTCATAAGATAAGCTTTTTATCCCAAGAATAATGAATTAATATTATAATCAAAATAAACTGACTTCATACAATGCTAGAGCATTGTTAGACAGAATCTACTGAGCCACTGAAAGCGAGGGAACACCATAGGGCGTAGCAACAGAAGTAGCCCATTCAGCTCATTGAGTTGCTCTACCATTCAAAGAGATCATAGTTGATCCGATAATCTTCAACTCCATTTTTCTGCCATGTCCCCATAACCCTTACTGATTGAAAATCTCTCTCAGCCTTTAATATATTAATGACCCAGATTCAACAGCCGTCTGCAGAAAAGAATTCCACAGATTTAGTATCCTCAGACAGCAGAAATTCCTCAGATCTGTCTTAAATGCGTGATCTCTGGTCTTAGGCTATCTCTTTCTGCATTTACCCTGTCAAGTCCTCATCCAATGATCCTTCATTTCAATGTCTTGGTTGTTGAGATTACATTCATTCACTTTTATCTCCTCTAGCTTTCTTTTCTGCCCCATGGTAAAAGTCATTGATGTTTGCACAGTGCTATTAACTGAAAACAAGTACCTGGTACCTGTAGCTCACATTTAGGGAACGAACAGTGAGTGTTAGCATAGCTTGAATACAAACAGTTATTCAAGTTGAGTGATGTTATCATTATAGGTTTCATGATGGTACGTTTTAATTTTACAGAGTTAGTAGTGGGTTGAAGGGTTATGGACACCAGGCAGGAAAGTGGGGTTGAGGCCAAGAGGAGATCAGCCTTGATGGTAGTCACTAGCAGAGGAAGCGAGGGAGTGAATTAACTGCTCCTAGTCCTAACGTTTTTAAAGCATTCCATTAAAGACAAGCTCCACGTTCCAAATAGTTTGCTCCTTCAATTGGATTAAATATACTTATTCAGTAAAAATGAAGATGCTGTCCCAATGAAAGGGAGGCACTGAATACTAACTTGAAGAATCGAATGGATTTAATTGCCTGTTAGTGGTTCACACCATATGGAATGACTCCTACGATCATTAAGCAAATTTACCGAAATTAACAGCTGAACAACAAATATGAGAAAAATACCATGGTTTCAGTCTTGACCCATTCTGAATTTGCTGATCTAATCAGAAGGCAGATCTTTATTTGGAATTTCTAATGTACATTTTAGCCAGCCCTAGCATGCAGAAATTTAAATACAGTTGCAAAATCTGCTAACCAAGCATTACGTGGAAAACTTTCATATTGAGACTTGATTTTCCTGTTTAGGTTACAAGAACAAACAATAATTTTAAAAAATAATCAGTGCTGGAGACGTGCAAATGATTTGTCATACAAACAACATTCACATGAGCACCTAAATTGACATGGACTGCATTGATTCCAACGCAAATCTGAATCTACGCTTTTTTTTTCCCCTATCAAAAGCAGCTCTCACAGTCTCAATCCATCTCATAGATGAAGAGAAAAAAAAATCTCCTTGGGAGATAGAAGCATCTCAGTAACTTTAGCAAGGGAGAAACCAGGGCTCAATGGCCTGTTAGCTGCACTTAGAAGCTCAGTGATAGTGTTGCTAAGACTGACCAATTTCCTTGATCTACTGCTTTATTGATTATCAGTAGAATCCATCACAAGAAGCAATCGATATAGGTCTCCCTGAGACGTACAGCAAGACAAACATCGATTGACCAGGGGGACCATCAACTTGGTGAATCATGTCAGGATCGGTAAGAGTGACCACTGCACAGTCTTTGTGGAGACAAAGCCCTGCAGTCACATTGAGAATAACCTCCATTGCATGTGTGGCACTATCACCAT
Source organism: Ginglymostoma cirratum (assembly GCA_024137785.1). Classification (NCBI taxonomy): domain Eukaryota; kingdom Metazoa; phylum Chordata; class Chondrichthyes; order Orectolobiformes; family Ginglymostomatidae; genus Ginglymostoma; species Ginglymostoma cirratum. Next base: position 9,634,994 of record JAHRHZ010000055.1, on the reverse strand, counting down.
GCCAAATGGGACAGACTTCGAACAGATCTAGCAGCTCAAGACTGGGCATCCATGAGGTGCTGTGGGCCATCAACAGCAGCAGAATTGTACTCCGGCACAATCTGTAACCTCATGGCCCATCATATCCCCCACTCAACCATTACCATCAAACCAGGGAATCAACCCTGGTTCAATAGAGAGTGCAAGAGGGCATATAAGAAGCAGCACCATGCATACCTGAAAATGAGGTGTCAACCTGGTGGAGTTACCAAACAGGATGAGTTGCATACCAAAGCAATGTGCGATAAACAGGCTAAGTCATCCCACAACCAACGGATCAGATCTAAGCTCTGCAGACCTGCCACATCCAGTCGTGAATGGTGGTGGACAATTAAACAACTCACTGAAGGAGGAGGCTGCCACAAATATCCCCATCCTCAATGAAGGAAGAGCCCAGCACATCTGTGCAAAAGATAAGGCTGAAGCATTTACAGCAATCTTCAGCCAGAGGTGCTGAGTGGATGCTCCATCTTGACCTCCTCCAGTGGTCCTCAGCATTACAGCTCCCAATCTTCAGCCAATTTGAATCACCCTATGTGATATCAAGAAATGGTTGGATACTAAAAAGGCTACGGGCCCTGACAACATTCTGGCAACAGTACTGAAGACTTGTACTCCAGAACTTGCCGCTCCCCAAGCCATGTTGTTCCCATACAGTTACAACACTGGCATCTACCCAACATTATGGAAAATTGTCCAGATCCGTTCTGTACATAAAAAGCAGGACAAATCCAACCCGGCCAACTACTGCTCCATCAGTCTACTCTCAATCATCATTAAAGTGATGGAAGGTGTCATCAACAGTGCTATCAAGCAGCACCTGCTCAGCAATAATTTGCTCAGTGAAGCTCAGTTTGGGTTCCGCCAACTCAACACCTGACCTCATTACAACCTTGGTTCAAACATGGACAAAAGACCTGAATTCCAGAGATGAGGGGAGTGTGATAGCCCTTGACACCAATATTTGACTGAATGAGGCTTCAAGGAGCTCTAACAAAACTGGAATCAATGGGTATCAGGGGGCAAACACTCCATTGGTTGGAGTCATACCTGGCACACAGGAAGATGGTTGTGGTTGTCAGGGGTCAATCATCTCAGCTCCACAACATCGTTGTAGAAGTTCCTCAAGGTAGTGTCTTAGGCCCTTCCATCTTCAGCTGCTTCATCATGACCTTCCCTCCATCATAAGGTGAGAAGTGGGGATGTTTGCCAATGAGTGCACAATATTCAGCATGACCTGTAACTCCTCAGACACTGAAGCAGTCCATATTCAAATGCAACAAGATCTGGATAATATCCAGGCTTGGGCTGACAAGTGGCAAGTGACATTCGTGGAACACAAATGCCATGCTATGACTATCACCAATAAGAGACAATCTAACCACCACCCCTTGACATTCAATGGTGTTACCATCACTAAATCCCCGACTATCAATATCTTGGGGGTTTCAATTGACCAGAAACTCAACCGGACTTACCACATAAACACAGTGGCTACACAAGCAAGTCAGAGGCTGGGAATACAGTGGTGTGTAACTCACCTCCTGACCCCACCCCCCCAAAGCCTGTTCACCATCTACAAGGCACAAATCAGGAGTGTGATGGAATAATCCCCACTTCCCTGAATGGTTGCAGCTCCAACAACACTCAAAGCTTGACACTATCCAGAACAAAGCAGCCCGCTTGATTAGCACTACATCCACAAGCATCCATTCCCTTCACCACTGATGGTCAGTAGCAGCAGTGTGTACTATCTACAAGATGCATTGCAGAAATTCACCAAAGATCCTCAGACAGCACCCTTGACCACTTCCATAAGGAGGACAAGGGCAGCAGATACTCCACCATCTTCAAGTTCCCCTCCAAGCCACGCACCGTCCTGACTGGGTAATAATATATATACACACATACATATATTCCTTCAACGTCACTGGGTCAAAGTCCTGGAATCCCTCCACAGGAGGTGGACTGCAGCTGTTCAGGAAGGCAGCTCACCACTGCTCTCTCAAAAGGCCAGCTAGGGATGGGCAATAAATGCTGGCCAGCCAGTGACACCCACATCCCATAAAAATGAATAAAATACAAAGAAAGACGTTCTTTGGTCTACCCAAAACTTGGTCTTCCAGTGTAAAGAGTTAACCTTGAACGAGTGTTGCAGTATGGCACGTTCGAGGTCCAGGACTACATGCTGAAGGACGCACTAAAGCTTGGGGAAGGTGCCACCAAGGTGTACTGGGGAAAACCAACCGTCAGTGGTCCTTATACAAATTACAACAAGGGCGCGTTCAGTTGTCAGATCCTCCTGGTGCCCCAAAATGAACATAAATAGTTTCCTAGATAAGGAGAAAATGTTTTTTTTATTTGCAGGCTCTGAGAAATGTCAAAGTTTAAATGTTTTGTTTGTTTTTTTCACACTACAAAACCTGTACGGACATGATTTAGAATATATAGATGACTTTTATGGAAGAACTATTTTTGAAATTAAAAAAATGTTGGTGTAGGTTTCAAATGGTGAATAGGAATCTATTACAACTCTGTGGTATTGATAAGTGTTAAAAGTCCAGGGTGCCCCAGTTTAAGAATAAGATTTTCTACACATTAGCTTGTGAAAATTGACTAATTTACAATTGCATGAGGTCCACACAATGGTAATTTGTGGCAAATCAGCCGGCCGATAAATCTGGAAACTGCTTCTGTTTGGGAAATTGGCCAGAATTTGCATTCCTGATCGCCACACAATGACCACAGTTATGAAGAATGCAGTTGGGAACAGGATTAGACACGTCCTTTGTCCCCACTGTAATCTGATATCTGACTAACACACAACTTCAAAGCTCATAACAATTAGGTATAATTCCCCAAATCATCCTCAGCATGAAATGAAAACCAGAAACAACACTAGAAATTGCTGGAAAAGCTCAGCATGTTTGGCAGTTTCTGTGGAAAGAAAGCAGAATTAACATTTCAGGTCCAGTAACTCTTCTTCAGAGCTGATTATTGCTAGGAACAGGTTGGTTTATATGTTAGAGAAGGGGTCTGGGGAGGGAGAAAGAGTAATCGATAGATGGAGATCGAGACCAGAGAAACACAAAAACAGGCAGACAAACGAATGGGTAAAGGTCAGCATGGGATAATGAATAGTTGTTAATCGGGACTGTTAGTAGCTGACAATGGGTTGGTTGTGTATGGTATCATTCCATGTGATTTCAAGGCCAGGTGTGTGGGGGTTAGGGTACAGAGATGGGAGAAGGTGCTCAAACCCTAAAACTGTTGAACTTGATATTGAGTCCAGAAGGTTGCAGGGTTTCCAAGTGGAAAATGAGGTGTTGTTTTTCCAGCTTGCATTGAGCTTTGCTAGAGCACTGTAGCAAGCCTGAGACAGAGATGTTGGCCAGGAGACATGGTAGTGTGTTAAAGTGGCAGGCGACTTGAAGCTCAGTGTCATTTTTGCAGACAGAATGTAGATGTTCTGCAAAGGGTTCGCTCAGTCTGTGCTTTGTGCAGATACTTGCATTTCACTCAAACTAGTTGACTATATTCGCTGCTCACATTGTGGTCTCCTCTATACTGGAGATACAAAGTGCAGTCTGGGCAATCATTCCCTCCACCCCTTCTCTAACATATATACCAACCTTTTCCTAGCTACAATCAGCTCTGAATAAGGATCACTGGACCCAAAATGTTAACTCTGCTTTCTCTCTACAGATGCTGCCAGACTTGCTGAGTTTTTTCAGCAATTTCTAATGCTGTTTCTGATTTCCATCAACCACAGCTCTTTGGTTTTATGAAAAGCAGAAAGTTGGCCAGACGCAATTTCTATACGCCAACATCAACTGGCAGATGCACTTATTGGCATCCTGGTGAAAGGTTGTTTAAAAAAAAGTATCCTCACAATTCCCTATCATTAGCCCAACAACTCACTTGGGTACTGCAGTGTCATAATTATATTACTAAGGTAGGAAATGGAGTTGAAATGGCAGTTTGAGAATTTGAATTCAGTTTTAAAAATTCTGGAAATATAAAGCTGGTAGGCAGCAAAAAACCTAACTGATTCACTGATATTTTTTAGGAAAGGAAATCCATTTTCTGTACCCTGTCTGGCCTGTACATGGCTCCGTGCCCACTGAAATACGCAATCCAGTCATGGTGTCATACATTTACAGAGTCATAGATTGATAGATTCATAAACAGAGTCATTGAGCCATACAGCACAGGAAAAGATTCATTAAATTTCAAGTAAGCACCCAATTGGACTGCAACTTTCGTTCAAGGAGGCAACCCCTATTATGTAAGTATAACAAAGCAAAGTATGGCAGATTTTGGAAATCTGAAATAGAAGCAAAATGCTGGAGAAACTCAGCAGATTTGATGGAAATTGTAGAAACAGAAACAGAGTTAACCTTTGGAGTCCAGTTCCAAAGAAGAGCCATGCTGGACTCAAAACATTAACTCTGTTTCTCTTCCCAAAGATATTGCTAGACCTGCTGAGATTCACCAGCACTTTCTTTCTATCTTCAGTTATCTAGAGAAGGATAATAAATGACAACATTGCCAGCAACACTTCAAAACAAAGCCTTATGGATGATCAAGACTAGCCAGCAAAGCATTGATCACTGAAGTTAGGGACAGTTGTGGTGCAGTGTTGATGTCTCTATATCTGAGCCAGGAGGCCTGGGTTCAAGTCCCAACAGCTCCGGAGGTGTGTCATGTCATTGCTTAACTGGTTGAAAAAATATGCCAACCAATGAATCATAGAAGCTAGTTCACAAAAGCAAACAATAGCTTTAAAAAAATGCTGATACATGTTGCAAGGAAGGCAATGACAGTGGAACTAATAGGATATAGAATTGATTCATACCTTCAGGGAAGAATTCTAAGGCGAAAGGTTACAAGATCAAGTCCCAGTCCAGATGTCAGGAGTATGACATTTAACCCAACAAATTAAATGCAGTGCTACAGGAGTATTACACTTTTGGAGGTGTCAGATAAGAGGTTAAACTGAGAGCTAACCACTGCTGCTCAGAATGTCCAATAGATTCCATGATTTTGGAAGACTTGGTGGGGATTCCTCCCAGACATCAGTCACTTATCCCTTTTCCAAAACATTAAAAATAAATCAGTTCCTTATCATTTTGATGTCTGTGAGACCATGCTGTGCACTACATTGACTGTCGCATGCCCTACGTTACAACAGTGATTACACTTCAAAAAGCATTGGCTGCTACGAGCTTTGGGGCAGTCAGAAGTCAGGGAAAATGCTGCACATAAGTGATTTCTTTTTCTTTTGTCATATGTTGCAATACCTGCTGTTATCTTGGAGGGACACCTGTCCAAAGTGAGCTCAATCTGTCCTTCATTTGTCAAGACCTTGAAGTACAAGCAAGTAGGAATCTCATAATGTAAACAGAGACAAGCAGGGCACTAGGGGTGAGTCATTCAGTTGCAACATTAAGACTTGCAAGTGAACCCAGGAGCTTAATTACTCAGTTCAGAAGAAGTGAGGCTGCTAAGCGTGCATTCTTTAACTAAAATCATCTCCTGGGAGGAGATAGTTACTCTGATCCCAGCAAGTTCATAACTTCTTCTTGGATAGTTTTTCCCAGCGGAGGTGCCCTGAAACCTAATCTTCTGTCAACAATTTACGATTTGGAGGCTGACCCCTGTTTTATGAGAACTTTAATTGCATCTTTCCTGGATAAAAAAAATTGTTCAGTCTTTGACAACATTATAAATCAAAACTAAAGGAATTTTACGTGGATTAGAAGTTTCTGTTTTAAATGCCCTTTAATTGTTATTGCTGTCGTAAGCATACAATTCTGTTAACAGTCACAGTAAAAATGGTTTACCCTTTTTCCTCAAATAATTCCTATTCAGGAGCCCAATCAGCCCTTAATGCATACATTCAAACTGATCATTACCAATACTCCTCTCAGATTCCAACTGATCATTTCATAGTTAGCATGGCACCAATATTCTTATGAAGCAGAAAAGAGAAAAAAGAAAAAAAAATGCTTAAGTGGGTAGGAAAGGACAGAGTTCATACTGGAGGCTAGTGAGCAGCCAATGTTCCCTACAACATCTCTTCATGCCTCAGCGTAACTCAGAAACTTCCGGAAGGTAATATTTGATATGCTGTTACTAGTTTGTAATCTCTCTGTATCAGTAAAAGCTTTAGTTCTGGGAGGTCCCCACTGTTTAAACTCTCGCTATTTATGGCATTTACCATTCAACTATCTTGTAGTAACGAATCTGATTTTTTAAAAAAGAGATCATAAAATTATTAGGTTGATAAACCTCCGTCGTTGCTCTAATTTTCAATAAATTCTAAAATTTTCCTGGAAAAATTTACAGTAGACAAATGGATTTTGACGTTGTGTAAATATATCACTTGGCTGCTTTTTTTAAAAGACTGAACCTAAACCGTGAGGTATTCAAGCACAGAGAAGAATTGTTTTGACAGGGAAACCACCAGCTAAGGATGATGGGTCTTCGTTTCCGTACTGACAACAATAAACTACTGAAGGCAGTTCGCTCTGTTGGCCAGTTGTTTAAATTGGGCGATTTGGAATTCCAAATGAAATGTGTATTTACATGAAATCATTCCATTTAATTCCCAATTCTACAAAACACAGATGGGATTCATGATATGCCTCAATATAGTGCAGAGCTGGAGGAACACAGCAGGTCAGGCAGCATCAGAGGAGCAGGAAAGTCAACGTTTACACAATGTTATTAGGAAAATGCAAGGAATGTTGGCCTTGCCAGTGATAACCACATTCCATGAATGATTAAAAATTCACAAGCTTCACACTATTATATAGTACCGCTATCTGAAGTAGAATTAAACTTCTGCTTTTCCATTTTATCAAGGCATGAATCTTGATATCCCAAGAAACAGAACTGATGTAGCCAATTGTTATAATTCATTTATAACTGTAACCTACAGCACATGGACTGCAGTGGTTCAAGAAAGCAGCTCACCACCAACTTCTTAAGGGCAACCAGGGACGAGCAATAAATGTTGACCAGGCAGTGACATGTTCGGCAAGTGAATAAAAAAAGTAAGGCTACCATAGGTAATGAAAGCATGTAAAAAGTCATCAATTAGTTATTTGTGGGTTATCTTACGTCTTGGCTAAATGGATGCCCTACAACTTTCAAATATTGTCTTATACTGGCACTATAAAGTTTGATTGTCATTTAGATAAATGATGGCTGCGGTTCAACTCAGTTTCATTAATGTTGAAATGTAAACCAGAGCCAGGACCCAACCTCAACTGGATGATGGAAAGAGATGGTGAAAGACAATGTTGAGCTTTTCCAGCAACTTTATTTTTGTTCTTGATTTACAGCGCCCACAGTTCTTTCAGTTTTTACTCTTGAAGAGATAACTGCAATGTCAAACTAGATTTAAACAAAGCGCTCAACGACTCTTTTGTTATCTCATCTTGAAGATCATACAAGTGCTCAACAGGCTAGCATCAAGAAAATGCCAGTTTTTAAATTTGAAACTTTATTCAGTGGATTTGTGAATATATCGTGTGTGTCAGCAGTTTATCATGTACCGTTCTCGCTGATTATTCAATTCTCCCCATTGGGCCCATTTAATAACAACTAGGTGCAGCATGAGCAGATTGCACCTTTCTATACTTGTTCTCAAACCAGAAAGTCAGAGACCAGCTGTACTGACCAAGAATGGGAGTTGCAATTGGAACAATAATAGGCATAGTGCACAGTCATACAGATAAGTGGTTACAAACACTACTCCTTTAAAAGAAATTCCTTTACGACTTATGGAGTAGACAGGAATATGGTTTTGAAGTCATAAATCAGATCAGCCACAATCTTATCGAGTGGCAGAGGTGGTCTGAGGGCACCAAACGCCCTATTGCTGACCTTTATTTGTACATCTGCATGTAAAAATGGGATTGAAGAGTACTAAGATTCAAAGCACAACCCTAGAATTGGATCCTGCTTCCTGCAATTATAAAAACAAGTTGCTAGGGGAAGTTACTCCAAATAAAAAGCTAAATGCCAATTCATCACCTTGCTTCCTGACTCACTATAAAACCGCTTGTCTAATTGCTGCCAACAACCTCTAACCGAAAACAGCCTGAGCATCAGCTAACATTGTCAGCTTCATCAGGCAGCAGTGGACCACAGGCAAAAAGCAACAATGCAAACCGGACACCATCTTAGATCAGGTAACGCTGCGGTCAATTAATTTTCCATACCATCAAAGCCTTGTTTTAATCGACAAACTTTAGAAAAACAGAAGCTACATATCTTTCAAACTGTTTTGTAGGAGTTACTCCTACAATGCACTACAGTTGTGTGATTACGGTCCAATGGAAGTGAGTCAAATGCAAGTCAACTGCGGCATTTGTACGTTATGTTGCAATCTCCATAGTTTCAAACCAATCTTGACGTGCTCGAAGTTCCATCAGTGACCAACCAGAGCTATTCAACAGTGAATCATTGCAGCATTGCACTCCTCCCACATAGATTCTTAAAGACAGATCATAATGAGAATCAAATTTAAAACAGCCCGTACATGTGTAACACAGATTTTCTTGTTCCTCACAACCTCCATGTGGACGGTGAAGTTTGCACTTTTGATCGGATGAGCCCAGTGCTTGCATTGTGAATCCCGAGATCAGCTGTGATCACACTGAGCGACAGAGAAAGAGGCACGGCTTAGTCCTGCTTTTCATGACAAGGGAACATGGGTTGTACATATCTCACACCGACTCAAGAAAAGAGACGCTTAACACTCCTGAAAAAGAAACTCAAGTGTTGCCTTCACAAAAGAAGCTGGCATAAGCGAAACAATGGAGAGGCAGCCTTCCTCCAGTTCCTAAACTGGAGGTTGGGACTCAAGCCAGCAGTGACAACTGCTGGGCACAGCTTGTTAGCATTTAATAGCTCAAGTTATTTTTATACGAGTGTCCATTTAATAGGAAAGATCCATAAGGAGCCCGGGAAGGACTTGTAACAGTCATCAGCGTCCGCTCTAGGCAGGCGGATCTAGTAGGCGGTTTTGTTGACAAAACAGCTCAAAGTAGATGCCCAATATCAGTAGATGTGGAGCTGGGAAAGAACAGCGGGTCAGACAGCATCCGAGGAGCGGGGAGGTCAACGTTTCGGGCCGAAACCCTTCCCTGAAGGGTTAGTGAAAATGAAAAACGAGTGGGGATTGGGAGAGAGAAATTGAACTGTTTGGGTTCCACTGTGGTAACACCGAAAGATAAAGAGAAAGGGGGGGGGGGTGGAAATACACTGAAAGCTACAGCCAGCGATTTTTTCTTTGATTCAGGCGTCACTCCCACTTCAATTGTAACGCAAACGGAAAAAAATGCGCAATGTTGCTGAGACAATATCTCACAAAAAAGAAGGGGGGGGGGGGTTGCGGAGAAGCTGCACAACAGGCCGCATTGGCAGAGATTTAAAGATGTTAGATCTGGAGTTGGGACTAACAAGAGAGGGAGGATACCTCGTTGGAGTGCTCCAGGTTATTTGAGTCACTGCACAGTTGCTATGCGAACCACAAGCGAATCATTGTAAGAAGATTAACGAAACTTTACGCCTGACGGATTCTTGCTTTAAAACAAAAACACAGGTTTTTCTTCGGAAGGAATTGAACAAAGACACATATTTTCCTTTCTAAAAAAAAATAAAGTTTCTTAAACAAAGTTGGTTATCATTCTTGCTATTCTCTCCTCCCCGCCCCCCCCCGACCCCCAGTAAACCCCTCAGGAGGATGTATGACAATTTCACAGGGACCTACCCGAGGTTGCGCTGCTGCTGGTATCGGTTTGAGCTGCAATGTAGCAGATAAGCGAAAGGAGGCAAGTCAATGTTACGCTGTGTATCAACGCCATCCTGGCTGCTGGCTACAAATTCAGCCTTGAGTGCAGGGGAGTAGGGAAGTGGGGGATGGCCGGTGGCTCGATGTGAGAATGAAATAAATGTCGCGGGCTCCTTATCCGAGCGACAGTGCTGCTGTTCTCAGGCGCTCTTCTCCCTTAAAGACCCCCACGAAAAGCCGAAAGGGCCTCGCTCCCAGTCAGTCAGTCATCCGCACTCCCTGTGTGTACTGTACAGCACAGGTGTTGAGTAAAACTCCCAGATCTGGTCACTTTCAACAGATGTAGCGGTTTCACAGCAGCAACAGCGTTTCAGACTCCACCCTCTCGCCGGCCTTAAAGGCGTACCGTCTGCAAAAACCCACTCAGCTCCTGCCCCTGGGGCGAGATGACTCAAATTGACAAGAATAAATGACGACACACAGCCAGTGTTTCCGTGTGTGTGTCAGTATCCCAAAAGCTGACCTTATTTGCAAACTTCGCCTCGCACGCACGGAGGTAATTACAATGAACATCTCAGACGGTACAGGATTTCTAACATTTCAGCCCGTGACCGAGAAACTTTGCACTCAAATGCCACCTTTGCAGCCAACCAGCGTGCATCACAACGCGTGGACTGTATTAAAACATACAGAAAGTGCTGGAGAAACTCAGCAGGTGCGCTGGCATCTGCGGAGGGAGAAACGGGGTTAACAACTGCGGCTGAAGCACCGTCAATTTCGTCAAAGACCCCTCTTTGGTCTGCCTGAAACTTGTGGCTCTTACAGTGCAAAGTTGTCCGCAGCCCAGTGCCACATTCCAAGGTCCAGGACTAGTGCTAAGGGACACGCTAAAGTTTGAGGAAACCCTAAGGTACAGGGGGGAAAGCGGCCTTTCTGCCATAAGGTACCGAGAAGCTGTTAAGTAATAGGAGCAAATTACTACAGATGCTGGAATCTGTGCTGAAAATAAAAGAAACGCTAGAAATCACAGTGGGTCAGGCAGCATCTGTGGAGAGAGAGCAAGCTAACGTTTCGCGTCCAGATGACTCTTCGTCACAGCTGTTAAGTAATAGAACCCCTTGTATTGGAGTGGACATAATTTCTGCTCCAATTTGGCAAATGTTCCAATTCTGCATTTGGATGGAGGAACTGAAAAAAGTGCAATGTTCAAATTAAAAATGTAACTTTCAAACTGCATTTCCTGTAATGCCTGACTTGAACAGCTTTGTTATCTACTTCTTATAAATAAAGCATATTTTTGCAAATTGGAAGGAACAAAGTTAGTGTTTCAAGTCCAATATGACTTTTCTTCATTTGAAAATGCTGCCAGACCTGCTGAGTTCTCCTGCACTTTCTGTTTATATTCCAGGTCTGCAGCATCCTCTGTACTTTGCCTTTTCATGGACCATATATTTGTGTCCAGCTGTATTAGATGAAATAACTTCTCGCTGCTTCAAGCTGTTTGTCCGACATTGTGAATGTAGGTGGTGTGTTGATTCAAAAATGTAGATTTCAGCAAGTTTCAGTTTGCATTTGGCAAGACTGATTTAGAAATAACTGGTCCCAACTTGGAATTGGTGAAGATGGAAAATTCTTGCTTTCAGATCATGATCTAGTTTCCTGCTGGAAGAAGCACGTGGATAGTCATTATATTAAAAGAAAGAAGGACTTTCAAAGGCTGAAAAGTACTTTAGGAAGCACAGCAGCCAATTTACATGCAACTAGCTCCCACAAACAGCAACATAATGATGGCTGGGTAATCTGCTCGAAGAATGAATACTGGGCAGGCTACTGGGGATAACTCAATAGGTCATCTTCAAATAGTGCCTATTCACTTGAGTGTTCTTTTCAACTAGGGGAGTTGGTAGGGGCAAGGGAATGGGATACTCAGTTTAACGACATGTCCAAGTAGCAGCACCGTCTGGCAGTACAGCACTCCCTCTCTCAGTCTAGATTTTCAAGTCTATGGAGGGGGCTTTGAACCTACAATCTCACAGGCACTTAGTCAAGAATACTACTCACTGGGCTGTGAATGAGACTGAGAAAGGACTGAGCTCATTTGTGATGTGCACATGATTAAAACAAAAGCCGACTCACAATCTTGAATGAAGTACAAGAGGATGAGTGACCCTTGTGGAACCATTTCCTCTGGTCTGAGGGGAGAAGCTGGGCATGGTGTGAGGGGAATACTTATACATTTATTCACAACTGGTTTATGTTGAAAATTTTTGAAATTCACACAATATGGAATATTATTTTCTACTTACAAGACAAAGTACGTATTTAGAATTACCTGAAGCACCTTACTCTATGAAGTAGAGTGAGCCCATATGAAGCTTAAGACATGTACACAAAATAGTCAGGTCTATTAAAGTGATACTATATATGGTGAATTGTTCCAATTTTCCAGTTAGCCAAGGAGTTTCACAGTAAGGGACAATTAATAAACTCTCATAGCAAATTAATAACTAACAGGGTCATTATTCTTTGTACAGGTTCTTTTCTACTTGCTGTCAGGCTGAGCATTTTTTTTACACAATCCTCCTTCAAGTCTTAACCTATCAATATCTATAGACAGTATGAGAATTTAGTGATAAAATATCACCCACTTCATACTATCAGCAATGAATTATTTATGATTATTTAATATTTTCCATTAAATATGCTTAGTAGTTATAACAGGACTCCAAAAGATTTAATGAAAACTTTGCACTTGTCAAAACCATGCATACATCTAAGGATATCCCTTGGTTTACTGTAATCCAAATTAAACTACCCATTTCATACATATCGCATTTTCCCAAGCAAGGTTTTATAGCTTGTGCTGAGCTCAGGTGGGTGCATGTGAATGTATGAGTGTGGCTGGGAAGGTGAGTACATGATTGACAGAGTGCAGTCCATATCTATCTATTTGTAAGGGGTGGATGGAACATAATGGCAAGAGGCTAGTGAAGTTGTTGAGGAATTTCAGGACGAAAACATTTAAAAGATGATAGAATGGTCTCCTTTTAGTTTAAATTAAATTATGTCATCTTTGTTCAGTGCTAGCATGCTTATCTCTGAATCAAAAGATTCTTGGCGCAGGACTTGAGATAGACTGAGACTCCAGTGCGGTGCAGAGGGGATGCTGCACTATTGCAAGCAGTTTCAAATGAGAGAAATGGTCCAAAATACATCTACGTGGCCTCCAAGGATTTGGGTCTCAACCTCAGCCTGTGCCTCAAGTGGAATGTATATGTGCCAAACCTTTAGGAGGGCTTGACCAAAAGGCTTGAAGTAGTATCTCCAGACATTAAGTTACTGTGCTTGTCTTACCCACTTACTTCAGCCCCACTCAACCATATGAAATTTTGCCTTAAGGTCAAGGTTTGGCATAACCTTGCTCTTTTTGCAACCTTTACAACAGACATCCATTGACCATCCTACAGGAATGCAGCCTTAATTCCAAACCCCTTCACTATAAGGATTACAACCAGACAAAATATTTTTGAGAGGATGCAGTTATGCACGCTCACTTGAATGGAAATGATGCCAAGATCAGGTTAAGCTGTAGTATTAGTCAGGCAGACTGGGCTGAGGCCTCTCCATGACCGGGAAAAGATAAACACCTCTAAAGTCTGGAGGTTTATTTCCTTTTTTTATTTTCAGCCAGCAAAACTCCAACACTCCAGATGTGCTCAGGGAAATCTTCACCAAGAACTATTATGTACAAAAACCACTGTAAAACAAGTTACTCATTCTTCCTAGTGGTGACCATACAGTTTGTTAATGGTTTCAGTTAAACTAGTTATCACAACAACTATCAGCTCAAATTCTAAATAATGGTGTAAGATTATATTACTAAGTATTTTTGTTAAAGAATTGTAAATTTATAATAGCTTTTTTATTAATAATAACCTCATGTAAATTTGAAACTCTTTCATTCCTAATATGGGTTCTTTGAAGATACTTTGAGAATTATGCCTTTCTCCATTTCTCTTCTGATGACTCGGACTCTTGATAATACAGGATTCCATGGGGTAATTTAAGTTTCATGATATTGGGTAGGAATTTCAACTAACATTCCTTGGCACTGTCCCCTATTAGAGAAGAAATTTGCATGAGGTATTTAACAATTGAGTATCACCCACATCATTCTACTGGCAAAAGTTGAAACGTTGTCCACATTGCTTCTAGTTTCTGTCTAGTATTTTGTCGAAGTGGCTATTCTTTACCTACAAATCAATACTGAACGTTCACAAGCTAGTCAGGGTGACGCAACCTCACCAGCCAATCTTTTTTATTGTTGTCATACACACAGTGGAGACCTTGCTGGCAAGATCCCCATTTATTGCCCATCCCAAATGAGAAGATGGTAGTGAGACATCCTTTTGAACCATTACAGTGCATGCGATATAGGTACATCCAGGGGGCTACAAATTCTGCTTCTTCGTGCTAAATGCACTGTGAGTTTAGTGTGCAATGATTAAGTATAGAACCTCGGACTGCTGTTTCCCATTCCTATGTAGAACTCCAAAATATTTCCTGCCTCCATGTTCAATCTAAGGTTTCTAATTTAATATACAGCATTATGCATTTCATAATAACACAAAAACCAGAACATAGAACAGAGAAGAAGGCACATTGTTTGTGTGCTGTAAAAGGATTTCTACATTTCATTACAAAGCTGGTTTATGAACTTGAATTGCTTTATTCAAATAAAGTTCCACATATTCAAACGATTGTCAAATTTTTGATCTTACATCAGTAAGACAGCATACCTGCTGCTTGTAAGCCTCACTCCATTTCAGTGTCGTGAAACAGCAAAACATAAGTGAACTGCGTGTAAAGGTTTCTGACGTAGGTTGAAGGTCATTTCATTTTTTTAAATCAAAAAGGCACTGATCCTTGATTAACTGTCACTGTATTTTATTGATAGAAAATGTAAACATTACAATGCACATTCATTGGTTACAGTTGTGTTAAGGGCATTGTAAGAAAAAAAGACTGGAATGGGAAAGTATGAGACACAACAAGGAGGAACGTTGAGAAGATTAGGAAGAAAGAAGAGAGGAGAGGAGTTGTAGATGTATCCTCACAAACCAAAGGTGGAATTTTCCCAGCCCCCAATTGACACGAACCAGAGTGAGAAATTTGGGAAAATCAGGGAGATGTCCAGCGAGGACCTTCCTGATGTTTAGATTAAAATGTTCCATTTTCGAACCAAGTTTTGGAAAGTGAGATGAGATTCTGGCTAGCGAGCACCAAGAGGCCTAGTTGCTTGGATTATCACTCATTAACACCATCATTACTGTTTAACCTCACCTCATTAATATGCAATTTCCCCACACTTCCACCTGCTAGATATAAACTGTGCTGGGGCATGGATCTGATTTCTTTCAGTTTGAGATATGATTCTGTTGCAGTGCTCTATAACCGTAGATCATGTGTTCTGCACAACTGGAGCAGGCACAGAGGGGATTTGATGGAGGCTGGCAGAGTGGCATCAGTATTTTGAGGAGGAATATGAAGACATTGAACAGGAGAAACATCACCTTCAGTATGACCGATTGCAGGCACTATAAGCTAGAAAAGGCTTAGCTGAAATAAAACAGAAAGTGCTGGAGCAACTCAGCAGATTTGGGAGCATCTATGAATAGAGAAATAGAGTTAACATTGAATCCATTAGACTCTACTTCAAAACTCAAAGGAGAATGGTAGTTTTTGTGCTATAATGTGGAGATGCTGATGTTGCACTGGAGCGGACAAGGTCAAAAATCACACAACACCAGGTTATAGGCCAACAGGTTTATTGAGAACACTGGCTTTCTGAGCACTGCTCCTTCCTCAGGTGTAGTGAGAGAGGAGGTATCAAGATATGGAATTTGTAAGTACAAGATCAAACGATCATACAATTGATGCAAATGTACTGAATAAATCTAAAATGGCTGGCTGACTCCCTCCTGTTAAATCTTTAATCAGTTAGAAAGGAAATGCAGGTTTCGATAGATTAAAATGTGAATCCAAAAATTTCTTTCAAGTCACTGCCCCAAGATAACTAAAGGTTTTATTAGTGTATACTGGAGGTGACATCTCAGGTCAGACAATGCATTTTAGGTGTGAGGCCTTGTTTAGAATCTGTCTGTGTTTTAACCTGGAATCAAACTGGTTTTATTTCCAAAGCAGGAATTTACTCCCTCCTTCCCTTTATCTCTCTCTCTCACAGACACACACACACACACACGCAGAGACATAGATGCACACAGACATATACACTCTCTCTCTCCCTCACACAGACACACACATATAAACCTCTGGGGTGAATTTGCATTTGCAGGTTTGTATTTGCAGATGCATTCTATTTTGTTCAACAAGCCCACAATTTGTAGACACAATCAGTCAATGAGGCATTTTATAAATTCCTGCTTTGGAAATAAAACCAGTCTGACTCCAGGTTAAAACACAGCAGATTCTAAACACACCTAAATTGTCTGACCTGAGACGTCACCTCTTGTATACACTATTAAAACCTTTAGTTATCTCAGTGCAGTGACTTTAAAGAAATTCTGGGCCTTGCATTTTAATCAATCAAACCTGCATCTCCTTTGTAACTGATCCAAGATTTAACAGGAGATTGCCAGCCAGCCCTTTTAGGTTTATTCAATATATTCGAATCAGTTGTATGATCATTTGATCTTGTACTTATAAATTCTGTGATAACAGGAACTGCAGATGCTGGAGAATCCGAGATAACAAGGTGCAGAGCTGGATGAACACAACAGGCCAAGCAGCATCATAGGAGCAGGAAAGCTTGGTGTTTCATCAGAAGGCCTAGACCCTTCATCAGAAATGGGGGAGGGGAAGAGGGTTCTGAAATAAATAGGGAGAGAGGGGGAGGTGGATAGAAGATGGATAGAGGAGAGGATAGGTGGAGAGGAGACAGACAAGTCAAAGAGGCGGGGATGGAGCCAGTAAAGGTGAGTGTAGGTGGGGGGGTGGGGGGAGGGTAGGGAGGAGATAGGTCAGTCCAGGGAGGACGGACAGGTCAAGGGGGAGGGATGAGGTTAGTAGGTAGGAAATGGGGGTGCGGCTTGAGGTGGGAGGAGGGGATAGATGAGAGGAAGAACAGGTTAGGGAGGCGGGGACAAGCTGGGCTGGTTTTGGGATGCGGTTGGGGGAGGGGAGATTTTGAAGCTTGTGGAACCCACATTGATACCATTGGGCTGCAGGGTTCCCAAGCTGAATATGAGCTGCTGTTCCTGCAGCCTTCTGGTGGCATCGTTGTGGCACTGCAGGAGGCCCAGGATGGACATGTCATCTGAGGAATGGGAGGGGGATTTTTAAAATAGTTTAACAATTTTAAAATAGTTTATATTTCTTTTTTCCCCTCAATTATCTGCCAGTTATTCACAATTAAGAATGTACTGTAGGGGTGAGTGGAATTATTTTAACTTACCTGTAAAATTTCCCAGATCATGTCGAAAGTATGTCTACTAACTATTATTACCTGAAGCTTAACCTTTGTCTGAACCCTAGTGCTTGAGCTTATTGTCCATTTTAAACTGCCTTATGCTCCCGCAGCCTGTCACATTCCTCTGTTGATATAGTGCATTTGATCCTGATACACTAGTATGCCTAACCCTCTGTGTAACTGCTACCCCTTCGAACATTCTCCCAGCTGTTCAGCCTATTGACCCCTTAAATGTGTTACCATGTGAGATGAGCTAACACCATATTTACTAGATACATGAACCCTGGTAAGCTGTTCTCTCAGACACCAAACAACTCATTCAACAAATTTTGCCACTTTTTCCTTAATTAATGCTTTATCCTCAATAGCCAGGGGGGTTTCAAAAGGCTTTTGTATGATCTCTTTAGTGGATAAATTCTAAATTACAATGTCAAGATGGTAACATGTGTGCTCCCCAGAGCTTTATCTGAGCCGTTTACAAAGAAAAACAATTAAATGATGTATGCAGTAAATGCATGCAGTGCTGAAAGGTGGCTTCAAGCTGAGAATGGGCCCTGAAGGCAAATATATATGTTTAGAATGAATAGGGATCTGCTTTCCCCAATTCTTGCCATTTCCGTATACTCCTACAACCAAAGATTGTATTTATGCAGCACTTCGAACACAGCAAAATGTCCCAAGCAATTTCACAGAAATATTATCAAACAAGATTTGACACTTAACCACACAAGAAGAAAGAGCTATTGCAACAAAAAGTTTGTCAGAAAGGTTTTAAAGAGCATTTTGAAGGAAGAAAAGAAGAGAGACTGAGAGGGATCTTGAGAGTTTGGGAACCTTGGCAGCTGACGGCGTAACTGTGAATCGGGAGTGATTCCAATTGGAATGATAAATATTCTAGAATTCTACCTCCACCCCATGACAACCACCACCCATCCAATCAAACTTCACCAATGGTAAAACACCTGGACCCTGACACTTGCCATCTCCACTTCTGTGAGCCAGGTTCAGGGATCTTTACTGTTGTTTTCAAATTTTGTTGCCTAACTCATCTTTTAAAATACATTTGTGGGGTTTGGGCATTGCTCACTGGCTTTATTGCCCGTCCCTAGAGAAGGTGGTGGTGCCTTTGAGAAGGTGGTGGTGAGTTGCCTTCTTGGACCACTTCAATCCACCTGCTGTGGGTTGACCCACGCTGCCATTAGGGAGGGAATGTAGGGAGTGCTGCCTGGTTTATTGTTCACTAGCTCTGGCACTGGACTTATGTAGTGGAAGGTTATGTGGTGGAAAACACAGCAGGTAGATGCTTCAGAGGCAAAGAAACTCTGATTTTATTGAAAAACAAGCAAACTGAATATATTTATAGGAAAACTGGGAACTGAATATCAAACCCGACCATTACTGACTGAGAACCTGTCTCACATTTAACTTGGCCCCCAGTTAAGCCTCCCAGCCAAGACTTGATACAATAGATTTACAGTAGTGAGTGGTTGTTACTTAATGGCTGAGAGACAGAGACAGAGACAGAGAGATAGAGAGTGAGGGAGAGAGAGAAAGATTACCTGCTGACCTGACATCCTACCCTGCTTCCCTTCCTTAGGGAAGTCCTACACCGGTAGCCCCCAAACCCCACCTTCCCTATCTAATACTAGCCAAGCTGGGTTAGAGGGTCTCGATGACCTAAGGCTCATCCCTGAGTGGAACGCACTTTCGACTTGCCCTTGTCCGTAGTCTTTTGTAGTAGCTGGGGCTCTGCGGAGGGCCGTGAGTGCTGATAACTGTCAGTCTGGTGGTGATGTGGTTAGGCGCGTTGGACCTGATGGGTGAGTACCTTGGGTTTCTTTGCTTTCTTGGTGGTCCTTGTGAATGGGTTGTTGCCTTGGATGGTGGTGGATGTTATTGGTGTTGTCCTGGTCAGTGTCTTATGTCTCTGAATGCTTTTGGTCACCTTCAGACATTGAGTGATGGTTTGTGGTTAGTTAATGGTGTGCTGTGGTTGTGAGGGTTTGCTCTCTGTGTGGAGGGTTCATGGAGTCTTTGACTCAGGGGCACCTGCAGGAACTTTTCTCTCAATCGGTAAGTCTGACCAATCTCCTTTCCCTTCCTATAGCTTTGGCTCAAGGACTCCGTCATGTGCGGGGCCTACTTCTTGGTCAGGCCCTCGAACTCATCTCACAATCCACTCACACTGGGCGCGCGCAGAGTCCACCTCAGAGCACTCACCTAATTGGAATCGGAGCACATTTCTGGTATCACAGTGCCCACTACTGGGATTAGGGACCCCTGTTGTACCCAGTTGCAGGGCCCTTTATCTCCCACCAAATCCAGTTTTGGCTGCCAAGCTATTGTTTGTCCTCTCAGGGCTGAATGAGCTTCCTGATCCTTACAGTAAGCGCAAATACATTTCCTGATTGTTCAGAGTAAGTGTCAATGTATTTCGATTGCATGGAATGTCCGGCGTTTTCCGTGGAAGCGTATTAATTGAAGTTGAATGCCTTGGTACCGCTTAAGAGTCCAAGATGTCTGAGTTGTTGTCTTTGGTTTAGTTCATTGTTCCTTTAGGACTAAATCGTGAATAGGATTTCTAACTGAACCGTGGTTCCAGACAGCTATCCCCATGACTGCATTGCTGAGCATTGCCCAGCTGGCTTTTTTTTGTTTTAAAGGTTCTGTTAAAATTCCTGGGATTTTGGTCCAGTATTCTAAATGACAGGGATTTTTGATCACTCCTACAGGAATTTCAGGATTTTGACCCAGCAACAGTGAAGGAATGGAGATGTATTTCCAAGTCAGGATGGTGAGTGGCTTGGAGGGGAACTTGCAGCTGATAGTGTTCCCATGTATCTGCTGTCCTTGTCCTTCTAGATGGAAGTGGTCATGGGTTTGGAAAATGTTTGAGGATCTCGGGTGAATTTCGGCATTGGTGCAGAAATGGTGAACTCCAGAGCTATCGGCCCCAGCAGTGGAAATCTGGGCTTCTCTTCCAAATGTTTCATTCTCCACTTAGATCCTGTTGGCAACGTCACATACTTTATCTGAGTGCTCCTAAAGTCTCCTTTCAAATATCCCCATTTGAGGAACGACATACTCACTCCTTAGGTTACTATATTTTGTTCTCCAAGAAAGTGTTTGAGATCTCTAATAAAACATTGATGCAATTCATTTTTCTTTTAATTCATTCATGGGATGTTTGGCCAATGCTTGGCCAGCATTTATTTCCAATTTTTAATTGTCCTCTTACTGAATGGTTTGCCTGGCCATTTCATAGAGCAATTAAGAATCAACCATATTGCTGTTGCATGCAGGCCAGACCAGGCATGAACAGTAGATTTCTTTCTTTAAAGGAGATTAGTGAACCAGATGAAGTTTTTAACCACAATCATTGTCATTAGTTTAACTTTTAACTCCAGATTTTATTGAATGCAAATTTCACCATTGGCCATAATGCGATTTGAATTAAACCCGAAAACACTGCGGATGCTGTAAATGAGGAACAAAAACAAAATTCTGAGGAAGAATCACCGGACCCGAAACGTTAACTCTGTTTTTTCCTTCACAGATGCTGCCAGACCTGCTGAGCCTCTCCAGCAATTTTGTTTTTGTTCCTGATGCGATTTGAACTCAGTTCCCCAGAACATTAATGTGGTGTTTTGGAATATTAGACCACTGACATTAACACTACGTCAACACATACCCATTAAAACAGCTTTTGATCTTTAACAGATTATCACTGCACTATGAATTCTTATTACTTTATTTACTTCAAGAAATCCCAGCGCCATAAGACGTAGGAATAGAAGTAGACCATTTAACTCATCGAGCCTGCTCCATCATTCAGTCAGATCATTACCTGATCTGATAAGCCTTAACTCCACTTCCCTGCCTTTCCCCCATAACCCGTGATTACCTTATTGATTAAAAATCTGTCTATCTCAGCCTTGAACATATTTAACAACTCAGCTTTGACAGCTTTCTATGTTAAAGAATTCCACAGATTTACTACCATCTGGGAAAAGAAATTTCTCCTTGTTTTTGTCCTAAACGTGTGACCCTCTCACTCTGAAACCATGCCTTCTCATCTTTGACTCTACCACAAGGGGAAACAACCGTTCTGCATCTACTCTGTCAAGTTTCCTAAGAATCTCGTATGTTTCAATAAAGTCATTTTTCAATCTGTTAAAGTCCAAGAAGGCAATAGCTCCATACTTGGGACCAGACTAGTGAACCTTCTCTGGACTGCCTGCAATGACAATGTATCATTTCTGGCTAATGCCTTGCATAGTTTTAGCAAAACTTCCCTATTTATATACTCCATTCCTATAGGTATAAAAGTCAACATTCCATTCATTTTCCCTATTACCTGCTGAACTTGTATGTTAGCTTCTTGTGATTTATGCATGAGGACTCACAAATCTATAAGTGTTGCAGCACTTTGCAGTCTTTTTCCATTTAAATAATATTCAACTCCTCTATTGTTCCTGCCAAAGTGCATAAATTCACATTTTTCCCAGAGTATACTACATTTGCCAAGGTTTTGCCCTCTCTCTTAACATCTCTCTCTCCCTCTGCACACTCTTTGACCCATTCTCACCACTTACCTTTCCACCTATTTTGTGTCATCTGTAAATCTGACGATACCACACTCACTTTCATCATTCAGGCCATTGACATATATTGTAAAAAATATGGCCCCAGCATAGATCCCTGTGGTTCTGTAAATGCCCTTCTTAACCTGACCGTTTTATATTAAGTAGCAAATCCTCTTTCCATGCTAATATACCACATCCATCCAACACTGTGGGCTCTTATCTTATTACTTCCACTGCTTTCTCTTCATCTATTCTGTTGTTACTTCCTCAAAGGATTAAAATAAATGCGTCAGGCATGATTTCCCCTTCATGAAGCCACGCTGATTCAGGTAGATTACGTATGTTTTTCTAAAAGCTCTGCAATACGTCCTTTATAATAGACTAACATTTCCCAATAACAGATATTAATCTAACTGGCCTATAATACCTATGTTTTATCTCTTACTTTTAAATAAATGTGCTACATTGGCAGTTTTCCAATCCTCCAGCACTTGTCTGATCTAAAAATTCTTGGAAGATTACTATTAGAGTAGCAATTCTCTCTGTAGCTATTTCTTTTAATATCTTAGCACACATCCAATCAGATCCAGGGAAAGGTCCATTACTCTTCCTAGTATTTCTTCTCTAGCGATAATTATTGTATTTATTTCCTCTTGCTTTATGTCTCTTGATTATTTAGCATTTTTGGAATGTTCTTAAATCTTTTTGCTTTGTCAGCCCTCTCCCAAGCCCTGCCCCCATCTAATCAGTTTAAAGCCCTCTCTACAGCCCAGTCATTCAATTCACCAGGGCAGCCTGATTGAAATGAAGTCCTTCCCACCAGAACAGCTCCATCCTACCCCAGGATTGGTGCCAGTATCTCATGAACTGAAATCCATTCCACCCACACTGATCTTTGAACCACACATTTAATTCCTTGACATTATTTTCTCAATGACAGTTTACTGTGGCTCAAGTAGTAATCCAGAGATTCTTACTTTGGAGATTCTGCTCTTTAATGTAACCCAAAGTCTTTCAGCAGAACCTCCTTCCTAGCCTTATCAATGTTGTCGGTGCCAACATGGCTGATAACAACTGGGGTAGCCACAAGGGGCAGCATGGTGGCTCAGTGGTTAACCCTATTACCTCATAGTGCCAAGGACCTGGGTTCAATTCCACCCTCGGGTGACTGTCTGTGTGGAGTTTGCATGCGGTCCCCGTGTCTGTGTGGGTTTCCTCTGGGTGGTCCAGTTTCCTCCCAAAGTCCAAAGGTGCGCAGATTGGGTGGAGTGGCCATGCTAAATTGCCTGTAGTGTCTTGGGATGTGCAAACTAGATGAATTAGCCATGGGAAAGGCTGGATTACAGGTACAGGGAAGGGGGGGTAGTCTGGGTAGGAATGCTCTCCAGTGGGTTGGTGTGGACTTGATGGGCTGAATAGCCTGTTTCCACAATGTAGGGATTTCATGATTCTAACTAGATCCCTCCCTTCTCTCTCCAAATTCTCATCCAGCCTTAAGGAGATGTCTTTAACTGGGTAGGTAACATAACCTTCAGGACTCCCTGTTGTGGAGAACAATATCTATTCCCCTCGTTATACTGTCCCGTACCATTACTACATTCCTATTCAGTGCACCCACTTGATGGTCCCCTGCACCAAGGGGCTGTGGCCATTGTCCCTGTTGTCCCTACTCTCGTCCATACAGCTTGCAAAACCTCATAAATGTTTGACAATTGCAGGGGCTGAGGCTGCTCAAATGCAACTCCCTGGGTCCCCATCCACTGCCTCAGCTGCAGTCACATATCCCTCCCTTGACCACAGACTAAATTCGAATTGCCTCATCTGAAAAGTACGACCAAGTGTCCAGCTAACATTACCCCTTGCTAATGTCCAGCTTCTCAACCTGGGTCTGTCATTCCTTGAGTTGCAAACATCTACTACACAAGAGGAAGCATTCATTTTAAAATGACTCTTAAATTTTAACGCCTCCTTCTGAAAATGAAACACAACTCTGCTTTCAAATTGAAATCCATTTACAAAACATTGCCATTGATTCATAAACAATGAGTGAATTTTTCCTGTTATCTATTACAACAAGTGGAAAACATCTCACCACAGTTTGCAAATCTACGGTTTTGTTTGCATGCTAGAATAAATACATTTGCTTTCCTGACACCAATTCAGGGAGAAGCCAATTCAATCTCAACTGGGTGGCACAATGGTTTAGAACAAAGTGTTTTACATCTTTAAAACTGAAGCTTGAATATGCTCCAGCCAAGACGCAGT
Source organism: Ginglymostoma cirratum (assembly GCA_024137785.1). Lineage (NCBI taxonomy): Eukaryota > Metazoa > Chordata > Chondrichthyes > Orectolobiformes > Ginglymostomatidae > Ginglymostoma > Ginglymostoma cirratum. The sequence goes on along the minus strand of JAHRHZ010000055.1, from coordinate 9,610,807 downwards.
AAAATTCTTGCACGGGTTGAGTTCCCTGCGTTTGATCCCAGGCATACTCGGTTTATTGAAGATCAAAAATGAAACCACAGGAGCAGATTTATTATCTAAATAGAAAGACATTCAGGTAGGCTCTGAGCCACTTGCTTTTTGATAGTGCCGATGGCGGCAATCCAGCACACCAGGATTTTTGACCCAGAATAAATTCCTATCCCACAAACTGCTACCTTAACAGTACCTGTAAACATCTGAGAGTCCTATGTTGTTTAGAGCATTCTCTGGTTATGTTACCAATAGGCTTGAGGGCACATCTTAAAACTGCTTGTAGTAGGTTAAAAGGACATGAGGATGACTAGTGCAGGCCATGGGGTCCATGACTTGCTCGTGTTCATGATGCTGCTGTGAATTTGGACACATTGTATAAATAGACTAGAGGAAGTAACTGTTTGCATATTGTTTATAACAACTGGTAAGATAGTATCCATATAATCTGGCAACAGTTATCCATAAAATAAATGTTTCCGCTTTCAGTTTGGAGCTTTAAATTGATTTCTTACCAATTAATAGTAAGGCTTGTTGACATGGAGGCAGAAACCTAAACACATAATACTGACAAGAATATAATGAAACCATAAAGACTCATAGAATTTGTTACTGAGTCAGAACTTCAAGCAGGTAATAAAATGGAGAAACATCGGATTTTTCTGCTCCTAAATCTAGAAAATGAAAATGGTCCTTTATATATTGACTGTCAAGTGACTCATTGAGCTGTCTCTGGCTATAATTGTTACTGCTGCAAACAGTCTCCATTGGAGATTGAATAAATTAATTCTTTTGTGTCTTATGATACAGTAATGTCACCGTAACACAGGGAAAATGTAGTTTAGAAGGCAAAAGAAAAGTGGACACTCGTCTGCCAGTTCAAATCTACCTGCCTGAAAGGGTCAGTGAGCAGACCTGTTGTCATGGGTACAAACAGTATTTCCTGATGACTGTTACAAAATGTTAGGTCTGCCGCACCCAATTCTCTTTGGTCTGGTAGTTTGCGGCTACTTTAAATTTATTCTATGGCTCCTAAATGGTTACAGTATAACCAGTTTACCCTTCTTTGGCTATATGCTGTAATTACCTTCATTGTGCAATCTTGTGTGCTTTTCAGCTCCAAGTAATACCTTTACACGCTCCACTTAAGGCAGGGAAGTAATGTCTTACAGTCATGATGACAGTATCATACTGACTTCTTCTAAGCATTAAGCTCAACACAATTTCGGATCTATTTTCAATCAAATATACTTGGTGTTTTTTGAATGCAAAATATTCCTTTTTCCTTCCTGCTCTCCCTAAAAGATTACTGAAGTAATTATGTACACAGAATGTGGCTTGAATAAACTTGAACAGAAACAATACCTTTCTCTGAATCTGTCTCTATTCCAATTAAGGTTGTTTTGGCAGCAGCTTCCAACTCGATCCTCTACATCTCAACTAAGTTCACCATTTCCACCAGGTCATGATGCCATCTGCTGGACACATATATATATAATTTGCACAATATGGATTTAGGATGACACTAAGTCATCCTCATCATCTCCCTGCAAAAGTAATTATTTATATATAAGCCTGGATGGTGGGCTATTGAGCTATGTAATGTATTGTAACTGAATCTAATCTCGCCAACATCAATATATGGCAGCACAATCTGATTAGAAGTAGGATTCCCAGCTAATTGTATCTACAACTGGGCTCACCAAAAGAGGATAAGCTGTACTGGTGTCTCGGAGTCAGGCATTCAAAGTTCAAGACAAGGACTTGTTTGTCATTGAAAGATTATTCATGAAATATTTCATAACAGTTTTTAGGCAGCCCATATATCTTTCCAACACCTCCCCAAAGACAAAGAGAGTGAGTGAAAGTGTAAAGCAATTAAACATTGCTGTGACTCCACCAGACAATCTAAACTGAACACAGATGAAGAGCCACACCTTTATACTTCCCTGGTTTGACTGAGTCAATATCACCTCCTAGGCTTTATTGATCTAACTATTCACCTCACTTCTGCATATTACACACCGATTTCATGGCAAAATGGAACCCACTTTTCTTGGTTCAGCATTGCAGTCACATTCTCAGATTATACTACTGTGAATTCCAAAGATGGTGGGTCTGTGGCATGGAATTTTCTGGAGTTGGACATCTTGCAGTGTTCCCATTAATTATATCTTCGCTTATCATTTAACACCAAACGTCATTTTGCTGCAAATTGCTGCAAGATTGAGGCCAACACAACATTTAGGTGAATGGTGGGACAAATAGTCCATCTCCTTAAGCAATGAGATTTAAAGTTTGAGAAAGAAACAGAGGCTTGGAGGATTTGAGTGAAATCTGATACAGGTAGAGAAATAGAGAATGAACAAAAGGTAGGTTGAGAGTGGGACAAAAAGGACAAGTAAGAAAAAATGTTAAAAATCTTTAACAACAATTGACTACATATAGGAGTGAGATTTCCTTATTTCAATTAATGCTTAATACAAAAACAAAATATGTGGATGCTGAAAATCCAAAAGATAGACCAAAAATTCAGCAAATACATGGAAGGGAAGGCAGTGTCAGTGGCAAGAAATGTTCCATTTGAACTGATCTTTCATCATGATGAAAGGTTATCTTCGTTGAACATGTTAACTCTGTCTGCTCTGCTGAGAATTTCCAGCAAATTTTGCTTTTTGTACCAATTGATCTGTCTGGACTGGGGACGTTGAATGGTGTTTCATGAACCTGACTCATATCATTAACAGGATCCTACCAGCCCTAACTTTCTACAATGCACTTAATTGGTCATTAATGCAGCAATTTTTGGAAGTTCATGGTGCTGCATTTCACACAGAGGTAATGCTTGAGTTGTTTGAATCATTAATTAGGTCACAACTTGCCTGCTGTGTTCCATTCTGGATAACTCATTACAGAATGGATGCACTAGGGAGGGTATAGAAAATATTTACGAGGAAGCTAGGACTGAAAAAATAGAGCTACAAGGAAGAATTGGATAGGTTGAAATAGAGGCGTTGAAGGGACATAAGGTTGTGAGAAGCCTGGCTGGAGAGGACGGGAAAGATCTATTTGCCTTAGCAGAGGGGTCAGTGATTGAAGGCATAGATTTAAAGTGACTGACAGAAAGATTAGAGGAGGGATGAGGAAAAGATTTTTCACCCTGAAGGTGGTAGGGGTCAGTAACTCACTAATGGAAAGGACAGTGCAGGCAGAAACCCTCAGCCCATTTAAAAGGTATTTGGATATGCATATCAAGTGCTGTAACCTGCAGGGCTATGGACCAAATGCTGGAAAGTGGCAATAGGCTCTGGCTTGGTTTGCAGCTGGCGCAGAGCGACCTCTTTCTATGCCATAAACTTTTGATAATTCTTCAATAGACCTCAGTTTACCAAACGTGAAATAGGTGTGGTTCCTGGCCTCCATTTGTACGTCGAAATTTACCCCAATCTGCTTCGACTGTGTCGAAAATCATGTCCTCTTTTCAGTCTCACCTACCTTCTGGTTGTTTTGCAACAAGTTAGAGTTTCCTTTGAGATAACAAGCATGATGATACCCGCAATGAAACAACTTGCTTATAAATGCCATTCATTTGGCTAGCTTATCGTGAGTTGCAACACTTAAATATGACCTAGGTTAATATTAGCTAACTGTAGCTAAATATGCTCACTTCCAAAAATGCTTCACCTAATGGCTAATAATTAACTAAATTACTGGTCCTGCAATGTTTAAGATGTTCTCTAAGGAGGGAGCTGAGTTAACCACCTCAGAAGTTATTACATTTATCCTGTCCAGACTTAATTCTACAGATTTAACTTCAGAAAATTTAAAACAAAACCCTGTAACTATATTAATGTGGACTGTTGTCAAATGAACATAACATACTGAGTTCTGTCTGTGATATAGTGCAAGCAGACTGTTTAGCTAAGCTGGCACCAGAGAATTATTTCACATAAACATAAAACTGACTTCCCTGAAACAATGCTTAAGATTGGAATTTTTGAAAATGCCAATAACTTTAAAAGAGAACTGGATAAATATATCGTTTGAATGGAATTGCAGAGCAGCAGGTTAGTTGGTGAAATATATGAAGGGCAAAGATTTAACATATGCATGCAAAGAATTAATGAAGAGGTTATCTTTACACAGGGAATAATTAGAATCTTAAATTCTCTGTCACAAATAAGTAGATTCTTAAATAATATTAAATAGTTCTTGAAAAATGGGAATATTAAAATGTATGAGAATCAAGCTGGATTCTTGTGCATAAAGTGCCTTCCTGAACATACGTGTCCCAAAGCCTTTTATAGACAATTAATTCTTTTTGATTCAGTGTTGAAACCAATTTCAAAAAAGCACAGTCCTAAAATAGCAAAGGGATAGTAATCTGTTTGCAAGTGATGTTTGATTGCGGGATAAGTATCAGCAAAGACACTCAGGTGGTACTGGTTTAAAATAGCACCATGTAATCTTTTTACATCCACCTGAGAGAGTAGGTAGACTGAGATAGTAGGAACTGCAGATGCTGGAGAATCTGAGATAACAAGGTGTAGAGCTGGATGAACACAGCAGGCCAAGCAGCATCAGAGGAGCAGGAAGGCTGACGTTTTGGGCCTGGACCCTTCTTCGGAAAAGCTAAGCTGGCACCAGAGAATTATTTCACATAAACATAAAACTGACTTCCCTGAAACAATGCTTAAGATTGGAATTTTTGAAAATGCTAATAACTTTAAAAGAGAACTGGATAAATATATAACAAGCATGGGGCTGGATGAACACAGCAGGTCAAGCAGCATTATAGGAGCAGGAAAACTTGACGTTTCGGGCCTAAACCCTTCATCAGAAATGGATAAATATATCGTTTGAATGGAATTGCAGAGCAGCAGGTTGGTTGGTGAAATATATGAAGAAGGGTCTAGGCCCGAAACGTCAGCCTTCCTGCTCCTCTGATGCTGCTTGGCCTGCTGTGTTCATCCAGCTCTACACATTGTTATCTCAGAGTAGGTAGACTCTTGGATTAATGTCTTTTCTGAAAAACAACATCTGTGACAGTGCAGCACTCCCCCAACATTGCACTGGAATGTCAGCCTAGATTTTGTATTAAATCTCCTACACAGAGAAGAAAATGCTGCAAATTGGTGCCTCGTAATTGAATTGGTAAAATGATGGGTGAATTTTAACGTTTCTGAGCTCACAGATTTAAACAGGGTGAGTGAGATGTTGCAACTAGTCAGTGAGTTAATTCTATGGATTATCTCTATTTAGAGGTTATAAAAACATTCACATTAGTTGAATTTATATCATGGACTTTAGAATATCAGTTTGCATCAGCTGCGAGGCATTGAATACCTATTGTGTACTATTAAATACCAAGGTTATAGGTCAAGGTATTAAAAAGTGACCAAGGGAGAAGTTTATTGCAGGGTACAATAGAGTCAATTCCTGTAGTGATGTCACGTTATTCACAATCTGTTTGTTAGTAATAATCAGTTGTAAACTCTAAAGATAAACACACAATTCACCTTGTGGATGTTGCCAGAGGCCATCTGCTTATAAAGGACATATGAAGTTAATGTTAAAACTTTTATTTATCTGGAATTTTTCACATTATCAGGCCATCTTGAATTGTAATAGTGTCAATGAAGTGCTTTTGAAGTGTGGTCTCTATTGTAACGTAGGAAGCATAGCAACCAACATGTTCATGACAAACTGCCACATACAGCAATGTGAGAAAGATAAGATAATCTGCTTAAGTAATGTTAATTGAGGGATAAATATTAGCCAAGACAAGAGGGATAATTCCCTAGACTGCTGTTAAAAAGCACCAAGGAATATTTTACAAGCATACGAATTAGAAACAAGAACAGGCCATTCAGCCTTGTCAACCTATTATGTCATTTGATAAGAACATGGCTGATCAGATTGTAGCCTTTAGCCCATTTTTCAGCCTACCGCCTATATCCTTTGACTCTCTTAATCAGGAATTTATCTAACTTAGCCTTGAAAATATCAATGACCCTGTGTTTCTTGTTCTCTGGGGAAGAGAATTCCTCAGACCAATCACGCTCAGTGAAAATAGATCTCATTTTGGTCTTAAAAGGGAGACTCCTTATTTTTAAATGGCATCCCCTACTTTTAGCCTTTCGCACAAGAGCAAACACTTCTCAGCATCTAGGGGATAGCAAGAACTGCAGATGCATGAAGTAGTGTGGAGCTGGAGGAACACAGCAGGCCAGGCAGCATCAGAGGAGCAGGAAAGTTGAAGTTTCAGGTCAGGACCCTTCTTCAGAAATGGGGGAGGGGAAGGGAGCTCTGAAATAAATAGAGGAAGAGGGGTGGGGTTGGGGAAGGTAGGTAGGATGGTGATAGATGAGTGCAGGTAGGGAATGGTGGGGATTGGTCAGTGAGGTGGGAGGAGCAGATAGGTGGCAGAAAAGATGGACAGGTTCTCTCCCACTTATCCACCCCTCTCACCTCACTGACCAATCCTCACCACTCCCTACCTGCACTCACCTATCACCATCCCACCTACCTTCCCCAGCCCCACCCCTCCTCCCTCTATTTATTTCTGAGCTCCCTTTCCCCTCCCCATTTCTGAAGAAGGGTCCTGACCCAAAGCGTCAACTTTCCTGCTCCTCTGATGCTGCCTGACCTGCTGTGTTCCTCCATCCTTTTCAGCATCAACTTTGTTCAGTTGCCTCTGGATCATAAATGTTTGAAATCAATTGTAAAATTTCAAGTACTTCCAAACTAGATATAATTTGTCTATAAGTAATGGAGGAGGAACATTGGATGTGTATACCTTTCAAATAATTTGCCAAGGTATGTTCATGAAGAACGCTCCATTTATAGCTATTTTTCCAATAGGCTTTATGATCTTAATAGGATTCAAATGGAAAGCATCCGCCTGGGTTATTTCTCTCTAGTGATAATAGGAAAACACATGAACAAGGATAGTTTTCATGAGATATGATTGTGACTGGCAAGGCTAGAGTTTGTTGCCCATCCTAACGACCAAAGAACTGGTAGAACTAAGCTACTTCAGAGTCAGTCACATTGCCATGGGTCTAGAGTCAATGTAGGCCAGCAGATTTCTTTCTCTAAAGGGCATTGATGAATCAGATGGTTTTTTAAATGACAATTGATGTTCACCACCTTTGCCATTAACTTGCAAATCCAATTTATTAATTGGTTTTAAATCACCTCCCATAGTGGAATTTGTCCCCAGAGTACCAGCTTTGGCCTTTGAACTCTGAGTCCAGTCATTATGATTAAACATTGTCTCCCTTATAGGACATTAATAGGTTTGTGAGGGAAAGCTATGTTAGATTTATCCAGCAGGAAATGTTAAGTAATATTCTCACTGCAAATACTCAACAAGGGTTTTTGCAAAGAAAATGAATTGCAATGAATTTCAGTATTCCAAGATTGTCATAATTAGTAACTCCTGGCAACATTGCTTGAATAACATCCAGATATAACTGCACATTTTTAAAACTCCCATGCCAAGTCACATAGAAATGCCTGTCTTAAGACAATTTGAGATTGCTGCTCGCAGGCCCGAAGTGTTGCAGGCTGATCAAAATGCACAAGCACAATATATTTCTTTGTCTGCACATTCTAAACACAAATTAATATCACTAAAGAAGCAATGCAAAGAAGGTTGACCTATCTTTGATAAATGATTCTTATTAGTCATCCTGGAACCAACATTATATGGCTGTCCTCCGATCAAAACTTAGAATCTGTTTGTAATCTTCATAAAAATGCAGACAGAATGATTAAAAGGGCTTGAAAAAGAACTATTAAGGCTACTAAATATGTTCTATTTGTTCAGTTACAGCATGGTTCCTAATGAAAAATTCTCCATACCACAAAATTGCCATTGAATTCACTTGAATTAATACTCATTCTGAAATCTTACCTAGAGGTCAAAATGATGCACAGAGCTAGAAATTAATAGGTCATTTTTGTGCAGTTGGGTGTGGAGATTGAAATACAATGATGGGATAATGTAAAGGGTTCTGTATTTTGCTGATGTTGTACTTCACCTAAAAGTATGTGTTCTGTTTCTGGAGAGCAATTCATTATCCTGAAGATCACAAGAAGGTCATTCATTTTGCAAGCCACCAAAACTGATGTGGATGATCCCATTGCCACAGGCTGTGAAAGTTTAAATATTTTGTATTTAGCAAGAGAAGAGGAACTCCTTTAAAGGTCAGTTATTTGTTAAAGCACAATTTATATGATTTTGTGAAATTTGTACACTTCAAATAATTCTGCTACTGATACTGACTCACTTCACCAGTATCTCTTCCTTACCGCATGTTGGTGGCAGATTTCCACATTGGTGAGCATAAATCAATTGCCATTATTTTGGCAGCAGAATCTGTACCCTTCACGTTTCACAAGGTTTAACAGGCATTAACTGACAATTTGTTTTCCGAAGGTTTTGCTGAAATTTCTTCAGCATATTTAAAGAGGAAGAAACCTGGAGCAATGCTAAGTTGACCTAGATTGTTGGCGTTTCAGTTAAACCTGTCATACCAAGCATTCACACTGTTTGGGATAGAAATGTAATCTGCACTAGAGTGCCTCCTGGCTTGCTATCATGCGACCTCTGCCATGAGTCACTCACTGCAAACATCCACCTTATAGCCAATTTAAAAAAGAAACAGTACAAGCACTGAAGTTGTCCTGCCAGTTCGTAAACATGGTATCAGAGTAGAGCTGAGACAGAGAGTTGAAGCAACGTATAAAAGCATAGCTACTTAAAGAAGAACACAGGAATGGTTAGAGCTGCTTAAAGTTGATAAAACTCACGGGTAGCCAAAGAAAATGAACAGAGATGCAAGCCTCAGCTGAAAACACTTGATCAAGACAGACTGTCAACAAACATTTCTCTTCCAGTCTTGGTCAAATGAAAAGTAATTTGAAGCAGAACTGGCAGATTTTCCACATGCAATGGGGAAACTTCAAGACTGCAACAAATGTAATTAACAAGCCAGAGCAGCTGCAAATGGCTGCACTTCTTCACTGTTGGGGAGAGACTGTTACAAAGTGCATTGTGCCTTAAATATCTCTGAAGAACAGATAAAGTGGAATGTAGAAATTTTGAAAACATGCTTTGAAGACCAAGTGAATATAAGCTATGAGCAACATATGGAGCCCAAAGTGGAAAAAAATGTCCATTATTTAATATATGATCACACTAACACAACTTCCAGAATCTTGGGATTCTTGAATTGTGTAACTAAAAGATGATCTAATTAAAGACTTCTAATTAAAGTATTAAGCTTTACAGGTCCCACAACCAAAGCAGGTTGACTAGAGAGGAAAGATTTGCTCTCAGAAAATTAATTGACATTTGCAGATGGACTGAGGTTGTATATCAGCAGCAAGAGCGTATTCATGGCAGAACAGACCCAGCCTTGCATTATGCCAATAGACATTTCAGGCTGGAACATTACCCAGATGAACAGTCTACAACAACATGCGTGTTTACCATGAAGCGACCGGGAGTATTTAAAGATGATGTGTATGAAGAATATGCAGAGATTGATAAGAACAATTGTGTGTATAATGGATAATTTGGGTAACTTACAATGTAAATGATAGAGCATGCAATTTTGTTTGCATGACAAGAGGGATGTTTGAGATTGAAATGCAACACTGTACTAATATGCTTTCTGCCTTGCTGTGGTCATGTGACCTCTATCATGAGGGACTCAATGCAGGCATGCGTTCTTCAGCAATTTAATAACTGCTGTAGTACGAACAGCAGTACGATCAAGACAATGGACCACAACCTTGAGCTACAATGGACATTGTTAACTTTGAACACAAAAATATGTTTCTTAAGCAAAGTCTGTCACAGCCAAAAAGTGACTGCGAATGTTAATTCAACCACTGTCTGGCAAAGTCCTGCATGACACCATAGAATGTCATACCTATACAGAGTCAGGGAAACTTCAAATAGAAAGCTTAAAAAGGAGATAATGAGAAGCAAACTACCCAAACTCCTCTCAGCAGGCCACAATGTTCAATTATCCATTCTTCACCAACATTTCACAGACTGATCAGTATATTTTGTTTTTAACTTTTTGTGTGTGTGTGTGTGTGTTATTTTGTTATTTCTTCTTACAGTTTTTAATTAATAAGGTCACTCTTATTGTTACCTCATAAAAGTCTTATTAAGCTGGCTCCTTTTAAACCATACAAAGGAACAGCTGCAAAAAGTTTCATGAGTTTGCTTGCTACGGTATAGAAATGTCTGCTTTAAATACCGATGAGTTCCAACAGGAAGTAGGGAAAGTTTAATTTAAACATTCTGTCCTTTAAACAGGTAAAAGTTTTAGTCAGGCACTTGGATTGGAACTTCAGCTGAATGCCAGGTGACCCACCTTCAGAGAGACACAAGTGCATATTCCCCCTTTCAAGAATACACAAGGACAGGAATTAAACATGAGTTTCAACCCTAGTCTGTGTGTTTTAATGGTCTGAAATGCATTCTACTGTGTGGACAAGGGTGGTATATCGGCCACAGCTCTAAGAACAGCCAGTTAAGGACAGCAGATAAAGCAATGGGAGATGACCTCACTCTAACTCTGTGTGCTGCCGGTCAACCACTGAGGTAAAGAATCACAGTAAGGGTTTCAAGGAGCCAACAAGGCCAAAAATCTCAAAATCAGCTGTTCAGCTACCAATGTCAATGCTGTTAATAATATCTACTGCAACAGCTGCAATGTTCAACCTTCCAATCTTCACAAATAATTCAGAGAATGATCCATACATTTTTAAGACTTTTAAAAATCTTTTTAGAATCACCTCTTATCTCTAATCTGTCAATGTGTTACATGATTTCTTCTTGCATTTTGTAATTAAAAGCTTGCTCTTTTTGTTAATTCAAGAAAGCTTGGTTAATTTGTCTCTTTTTAAAATATAAGTTAGTGTATGAAAGGGTTGCCTAAAGAAGAGAGAGTGATCATAGAGTAAAGTGGGCATTTATTCTCCGAACCTGTTTTCTTATTCCCTTGATGCAAGTTTCAATTTGAATTGCTTCACTTGACAAAGGAGCAGTGCTCTGAAACCTTGTGATATCGAATAAACCTGTTTGTCTATAACCTGGTGTTGTGTGACTTCTGACTTTGTCCAGCTCAGTCCAACACCGACACCTCCACTTCATCAAAATACCGCCACAGGATCTTTTACACTCACCTGGCCTTCACCAAACATCTCCTCCAAAAGATGGGTCCTCTAACAGTGCAGCACTCCCTCAGCGTTGGACTGAGGTATGACCCTTGACAATTGTACTCAAACCCTGCAATGGGTTGAGCCCAGAGTGTAATGACTCAGAGGCAAGAATGTACCAACTAAGCAAAGGTTGATGCTTTTACTCTGTGGCTGGAAACTTCCCATTTTCTGTTAAAGTGTAGGGCCGAATGTGTTAAGTAATGACTAACCCACTGAGTCCGTTGCTGAGAAAACATGTCAAATTGCCTGCCAGTCAGCTTTTATAGCCTGCCAGTCAGCTACAGCAAGGTGCTTGGCAAATTACAAACAGGCTTTGGCATGCCAGCTCACTAAATACTGCCGTCCAATGAAAGGCTAGAAACATCTGAGTCCTAAACTCTGCTGGTCAAGGCCCACACCTCAGGGGATCCAGTGATAAGAAGTACAACTTAGACTCTTCTCACAGAGCATATTGGAGCAATTTGAAGGCCTTCAGTTTGTCCTGGTTTCCCAGTCGGAATATTAGCCATCTTTCTCACCTGCTTGGGTGGCAAGTGATTAGGAAGGTGATAACTTGAGATCCTTAAATGGCCTTTACTTGAACACTTAAGCAGCTTAGTTTGCGTTAAGTCAAAAAGTCACCATGACCTTTTTGCTTAGAGAAGAGGGTGAGTTTGTTTCTAGGGCAGACTCACCCAACATTTTCTCTTTTCTCCACCTCTCGTAGCACCTCCATAGAGAAGACCATCACACTCATATGGCATCCTACAGCTTTAATCACACATAATATTTTAATTGTTGTTCAACAGATGTCTATTGAAAATGCATTATTACTTTTCTATTTTGTGCCTTTATTTATTAATTCAAGATGCTGGTGTTCTTTTCTTACAGCTTATCTACCTGACACATGTATCAAGAAATTAAGTATTTGAAGCCTTGGATGCCTCTTTATCCATATCCTTTTGTATCTTCTCATTGAAGATACAATTCCCATTTCTGATTTACCTCTCAGAAATTCATGACCTCACATTTATCCTTGTTAAATTTGATCTAGTGCCTGTCTACCCATTCACTGCTCTCTGTGTCTTCCTGGAGGCTTATGCAATCTTCTTGCTGCTTGCAAACGCTTCTAATTCTGTATCACTCACAGAATCTGAAGGCTGTATCCCTATACCTAAATGATCTGTGTCTATTATAAACAGCATGGTGCCTAGGTTGCCATTTCCAAGCCTTCTCCAATCTATGCAACACTAATTTACCCTACTTTTAAAACAGGAAGTGCTGGAGAAAATGAACAGGTCTAGCACTATCTGCGGAAAGAGAAGTTATTGTCTCCAGTCCAATATGACACTTCTTCAGAACACAGTTAAACTAGCTTTTAATTTTCTATCTATGCCATGTTTTCTTTTGTACCGTATGCCCGAATTTTTCTACCATTACCCATGAGATAATAATTGAATTTCTTCTGAAAATCCATGTACATTATATAATACCACATTTGCTTTATTCAGCCGGTTACTTCTTAACAGAGCTTTTACTGAATTTGAAAAACAAGATTTGCCTTTAACAAATCCACAGTGGCTAATCTTGACTACCTCATGCTTTTCTACCTGCTGACTAATTTCTTCCTTGATTTACGATGTGATGAGTTTGCCCACAATTGACATCAGCTTTACTACACTGCAGTTACTCACTTCATCCCTGTCTTCCTATTTGAAGAAAGTTCTTACATTGGCTGGTTTCCAATTAAGCAGCCCAACTTGCACATTTGAGGATTTAAAAAATCTGGATTGAAAAATTATGACCAGAGCCTCTGGTAACCCTTTTTAGCCTGGAAAGCAAACCATTGGGGACTTGTGACTTTCAGCCCAAGATCTGTTTCATTCTGAGATTCAGTTTCTTTTTCTACAGTTATCTTTAATAAAAGCCTCTGTCAGCGCACCTTCACTTTTACTATCATTTGTCAAAAGAAATGCAAAGTATTTATTTGCCATCTTCATCTTCTGCATTTAAAATCTCTCTACCTTGAATACCTTCAATTTACACCTACTTTCTAGCTCAGTTAGCTGGATGGCTGGTTTGCAACGTGGAGTGATACCAACAAAAATAGTTAAATTCGTTCTCTGGCATGAAGGTCCCACTTTAGGTTAAACCACCACCAGTTGTCTCTTTTTAATGCAGCTCCATGGTTCTCTGGGACAGTGATGACTTTATCCCCTTATAGTCCAGTCTCCTGTCCAATATCATTTATATATACATGATTGATTCTTAAAAACAAAATCACCTCCCTTTTTAAGTATTTCACTCTATTTCTTTAGATTTCGGTTTAATGTTTAAAAAAGCTGACACTTCTGACAAAAGAGCATTCCCTCAGCTCTACTCTGGAACAGGAGCTACCCTGACAAGGTCAAATCCTAAATGTTTCAATCACAACTTTCTGATTCAGGGGCAAGAGAGTTACCACTTAAACGATCTTGAAAATTCAGGAAATGAGTAAATGAATCATTTTGTTCTTTGTGTCTTTATGCGATGTTTACAATTCATCGAAGGTGGTTGACAACCTAATCAGGTTTTGATTGCAGTTGAGTTTTGTAACTTAGCAATGCAATGTATGTCAGAACTCGCTAGCACCAATCGTAACATTTGGATTTCTCAGTCATTGTTGATGAGCTCATGATAATCACACACAAAATTAGGCAACTCACAAGGCCAACTCATCATAAAATGATAATGATTAACAATTTAACTGAGTTGACACCTAAATACAAACCAGTCAACCAAGGAACTAACAAAAAAAAACCTCAATGAGAGATGAGTAGAGGGGTAGGATTCACCAGGGGATTTGTGGTGGAGGTTGGCAGCAGAGTGAAATTGATCAAAACGCTGTTGCAAAAGTTTATTCAAAGACAGTAAGTCAGTTAGCTTTAGTTTAATTAAACTATTGCGATAAATTTTACAGTGAATATGAGGCATCAAGATTTTATTATGATTTGTTTTGAAGGCCAAATCCTTTACTGTTCATTTAGTTTCCTGCAATTTGGCCCAGTGAATCCAAATTAAACAGATCCAGATTTGGTCTTTATCCTACTTCGTGCTCCACCCAAAAGAATACAGTGCATATTTCATCAATGCCAAGAAGCTGTTTTCATTTTCCAATTTGGCAGATGGCATAAACAGTGGATTTGGTTTCTACACTCCTTCATTTAATGAAGTGTTTCTAACTCGTAAGTTCGCAGAGGTTTCTCACGGAGAGTTCCTCACCATGTTAATTCTGTGTTCTACTTCACGATTCATACTCTAGCTGCCTGCAGCCAGCACCATGGTTATCAGTACAACGTGTGCGAATTAATGATCTCCTGCTGAGGAGGACAGGTGTTTACATGGGAACATTACTCAGGCACCAGTTCATTCCTGAGATAATCGAGTAGGAAAAAAGCACAGATCAGGTGTTGCTGTTTCTCAGGCACATTTTTAAGCCAACACTGCAACAGAAAATTTGCCATGTTCTTACTGTTGAGAAGCTTTCCATTTTCCACTAGATTCCCAATTAGAAGTTGGGAGTAGATGCTCGTTGAGCTCCCCTACAAATGTGGATTTCCATCATTAAGGAATTATCCAAATGTGATATTTTAGAGGTGGTAGACAAAATTGCATAATTTTTCAAGAGAATCTATCCAACCATCTTTGTTGTACATGGTTTACCTTGACACCTAGAGTGGCACAGGACATATGAACTGAGACAGAGGAAACGATGAAAAAATGGAAAGAAGCATTGAAACTGTTTTTATGTAAGAGGGAAAAGAGCAGGAGAAATAGCAATGAGCAAGAAAAAGCAAGAAGACAATGAGTTCAGAAGAGAAAAACAGCAGGAAAGTAAATAAGGAGAAAATCCACACATGAGTGAACATTAAGTTCAAACTTATTCCATGAGTAAACAAGTGTAAGGTAAATCAGGACAGAAAGTAAGTTTTATAATTTGGAACTTTTTCTTGGAAAAGAATGAAAGAAGCAGGAAAATTGGAGGGAAAGTGTGTAATGTGCAGGAATGTTGGGAGGGCAGACTTTGGAATAGCAGATACAGAGGATATTGGTAAGCCTTAAATATAGCTTGATTGGGAGCTGTGATATTTCTGCTTTGGATAGCATCACAACACTGTACAATAAAGAATACTTCCTATGGAAAGTTTATGTTTAATATTTGTTAAAGAAATAATTTCTTGTCATGGTTTCGCACCCACCCTGGCACATCCCAAACTAATCAAAAAGTCAGTTCTGAGGGAGTGTCACTTGACTTGAAACATTAACTCTTGATTTTTCTTCACAGATGCTGCCAGACCTGCTGAGCTTTTCCAGCAACTTCTGTTTTTAATCAAAAGGCCATTTGAGCCCAGATTTCTTAATTCAGTCCAGAGGAAGGGAGAAAAGGGTCTTGAGCACATATACACATCACAACATCATGATGTCACAAAGAGTGTTCTATTTAAGATAGAAATGAGGAATTCCTTTTCTTTCAGAAAGTTGTGAGCCCTTGGAATTCCCTTCCTCAAAGAGCAGAAGATGCAGAATAAATAGTTTTAAGGCTGAAGTCGATATATTCTTGATTTTCGAGGCGATGAAAGATTATCAGGCAATATGCAGGACTGTAGAATTGAGGTTAAAATCAGATCAGCCATGATCTTATTGAATGGAGGAACAGGTTTGAAGAACTGAGTGGTCTACTCTTTTTCCTAGTTAATATGTTTGTGTGTAAGGTCTGTCATGATTGTGAAAGCTTCTTTCAAGTCTCTTCTTAGCTTTCTCCTTCTCAAAGAAAAAAAATCACAATTTTTCCAATCTATCTTCATAAATGAAGAGCTTCATCCCAAGAACGATTCTTGTAAATCTCTTCTATAGTCTGTCCAATGTGTTCACAACTTTACCAAAATCCGGCACCCAGAACAGTCCCACAATACTGCAGCTGAGCTCTAATAAACTCTGATGGAAGTTCATCACAACTTCCTTGCTTTTCTACTGCCTGCTCCTATTAACGAAGCCTAGAATATCATATGCTTTATTAACTGTTCCCTCTACCCTGCCTGCCATCTCTAATGAAACCTCCATATCCCAGAAACATTGTCCGTTGCTTTGTTGCCCGCCCATTATTCCCACGCTGAATGTATTCTCAATTTGCCTGATTTTGCACCCTTGTTCATGACAGATTCCCTCTTTTATTTCTTGCGGATACCTGGTGGTCATAACAGTCAAGAGGTCAATAGCATGCCTCCTCCTTGATCTTCGAGGAAGAAGGCATAGATCCCTCAGAGAAAACACCAACTCAGACACTGACAGCTGCTGGGAATTTTCTGTCCAGATCAGAGTCAGGACCATATGCTGTTGAGAACATCACTGCTATGCCTGCTCAGCTGGTCAGGGAAGAAATACTCCAGGTCACTGGCATTTGGGGAACTGCTGGAGTCATGGGGTTGCTAACGAACAACATTGTCTGAATGCACAAATAGACCCAAAAGTGGCAGACAGGTTTGTTGGAGGCACTAGGCAAAGTGACTCAGATGTAGGAGGACTGCACCAATGTTGTTGACCCCATGCAGCCTCTGGCTTGTGAGTATCTGGCCGACCTCATAGACAGGTTGGCACTGCCACAGAATGCTAGGTCCAGCACCCTCAGTGTCTGCTGGATACACGCGTAGACCTGTACTTCATCACTCCAGCCACTGGTGTACAACACTAACAGGAAGGTGGTATGGAGATAAGGGGCTTTGGCCTCCTTCCAGGTGCCCCTTCTCACAAGGAAACTGGGCAGTTCCAGGAGGCACCCAGCCCAAGGAGGAACCATATTACAGGCCTCCTCTCAAGACACTCCTGGGGTGGTTGGGTCTTTCACCTCCATCCTATCTTCCACCCTCCAAACTTTGGAAGGATGATGTACCTATCTCAGCCATGTCTGGGCCCTTGAGCCATAATTGCCCCAGGGTTGCCTGACCAGAGCTCCAAAGATCGACTAAGGGTAGGATCCCTCCATCCCCAGCTGTTGACCCCAGGACAGCACTGAGATGTCTTGGGATGGAATAAAAGAAGACTAGCTGAGGGCATATAGGTGTGAACTCTACACCAGAAATGTATTATCACACTTGTAATTATATATTCACTTTCATCATCAGCTGTATGAGGGAATGTGTATCAAGCTGCAGCCACAAGGTTCAAAGTACAGAATCTAGTCATCCTTAGCACCATATGAAGATTTATGGTCCAAGGTGTGAAGTGAGCAATTCCTGCAACTTCCAGTCACATGGTAGGTCAATACCAATAGCTTGGATGGCTGGTTTGATATGTACAGCATCGCCAAAAATGCGGGTTCGCTTCCTGCACAGGATGAGGCTACAATGAAGATCCTGTCTTCTCAACCTCTCCCGACACCTGAGGTGTGGTGACTACCACCAGTCTTCTCTCTGTAATGAGAGAGCAGCTGTCTGGGACAATGGTGACTTTACTGTGACAATGCCTAAGTACACATGCAGCACATAGTGCTTGTACATGTCTTTCTGTGAGATGCTATTGTACTTTGAAGGACTTCCAATCACTTAAAAGCAGAATCCCCTTCCTCACAATATGAAATACTTACCTCACTGGCTCTTCTTATTGCAATATTTTTCACCTTAAGGCCTAAAAGATTTTCTCATGGTATCTTACCAAACCCCCCTCATTAACTACCTATCCCACCGCTTGGCATCCCTCTCATCTGGTTTTCTCCCCATTTTACCAAGCAGCATTACTGGAATAACTTGCAGCTGCTGGTATAGTCCAGAAATGGTCAGCATCCTTGGTGCTGATGTCATTTTTGAATGGCTATTGTGCGCCTGGGCATGCACTATAAGTCCTGGCACATGCCCTGGACATGGTAGACAAGTGAAATTTGGTGTCACGATTTAAGGGCAGGCACCTGGAGGTTTTGCTGGACAAGTTGGTGCACAGGTAAGGCATCTTCCACCAGTTCCAGCAGAAGGGGCCACAACACCAGACCATGCCAACTTGATACGAGGATGCTAAGCTGGGTCAATGAAGTCTCAGCCATCTGGAGGAACGCCTAGCAATGTAGGAAGAAGATCAATGACATTCTCCACTTTGTCAGTGTTAAGTGCCACCATTATTTTCTCTTCAATCCCTCACACTGTCTCAGCTACAGTGCCATGATCATCGTCACTTCAATCCCTCACACTCACTCTATCTTAGCTACAGTCCCCTTCTCTCATCAAGACTCACACTCCACTGCTCTCAGTAATTCCCACACCATTTCCCTCACTTGCTGTCATCCATTACAAAAGCTGACACTACAAACATGCCACAGTCCCTGTGCTGCCTATTCATTCACTCAGAACGCATCTCCATCTGCAACAACAATAATGGTGGTGATGCCCATTTTCATCTCGTAAATTTCCTCATTTAAGGAGGAAAACAGGCCACAGTAGGACAGAAACAGTCAAGGTGGGTGGTATGATAAAACAAACAACTATGGATGCTGGAGATCCGAAACAAAAACAGAAATTGCCGGAGAAACTCGGGAGGCCTGGCAGCATCTGTGGGGAGAAATTGGAATTAACATTTTGAATCCAGTGACACTTCATTAGAACTGTTAGCAGTTGGAATAGGTGGTATTTATGCTGAGGCCAAAGTTGGGGTGGGGGTGGTGTGAGAGATGAGTGGGTAAATGGAGATGGTACCCAGAGAGAGAATGATGTGAAAGAGGGAGGTAAACAAAGAGATTATGGATGACAGGCTGGGACCGGAAAAAAGCTGAATACGTGATAGTAAAAGTTAAG
The DNA here is from genome assembly GCA_024137785.1 of Ginglymostoma cirratum. NCBI lineage: Eukaryota > Metazoa > Chordata > Chondrichthyes > Orectolobiformes > Ginglymostomatidae > Ginglymostoma > Ginglymostoma cirratum. The sequence goes on along the minus strand of JAHRHZ010000055.1, from coordinate 9,591,734 downwards.
AGTAGGAGAAAACCGCTGGAAGACAAAGGGGGCTCTTTCAACACGGCACAGTCTGCCCAACCACCTGGCAATCTCCCCATAAGATGTATGGTGCATGTCCTTCTCAGCTTGTGCTATAGGATGAAGCTTTCAGGTGACTGTTAGTCAGCCACTGCAGGGTTTCAAGTGGTCTCCAGGAGAAAAGGCCATGGTGAACCTTTCCAACCTCTGACTGAATTAAGGGAAATTGGGAAGGGGATGGAACTATCCTCCTAAATCTCTTGTCTCACTGCCTTCCGCCTTGTTCCTGGTATTCTGTTGTGGAGTGGGAAGCAGCCAATATTAAATTTTGGCTTCTGGTTTTACAAGATATACATATATGAGAATTTTTTAAAAAATTATTTGAGGGGTAATTGAAAGTTAACAATTAGTTATATTGCAGTCTGGTACATAGGCAGGATACACAATTCTGTTTGCCTATAAGAGTCTTGCCTATGTCAATAAAAGCAATATGGTTCCAGTTTTATTTTTAAAAATCTCAACTCAAGTTTACTAAATTCTGACATAGTGATGTTGATTTGTTAAAAAAATACTTAACAATAAGAAAAAGACATGTCAACATTTTATTTTTACCATCTTGCATACATCTAAAGAAGTTGTTTAAGGAATTACATTTTATAAATAAGGTTTTCAATCCATATTATACCAAAAGGAATTGTTATCTACTTTGTTTAAGAAACCAAAGGAGTATCTACCCATCTGAAATTGTTCCGATGTATCTCGACTTGGTGATAGGTGAATGGGAGATCATTCTGCCAACTCATGTGGTGAATCTCCCACTGAAATAATATTAAAGACAGGAATTTAGAATCATAGAGATCTTTAGCACAGAAAAGGGTCTTTTGGCCCATTGAGTCTGTGCCAGTCAAAAACAATGACCTAACTATTCTAATCCCATTTTCAAGTGCTTGGCCAAAAACCTTGTTTGCCTTGGCATTGCAAGTACACATCTAAATACTTAGAGGCATAGAGTCATACAGCACAGAAACAGACCCTTTGGTTAAACCAGCCCATGCTGAACAAAATCCCAAACTCAACTAGACCTACCTACCTGCTCCTGGCTCATATCCCTCCAGACCTTTTCTCTTCATGCACTTCTCTAAGTGTCTTTTAAATGTGGTAACTGTGGCTGGCTGCATCCATCACTTCCTCAGGAAGTTCATTTCACGTGCAAACTTCTCTGAATAAAAAATTTGTCTCTCACGTCTTTTTAATATCCCTTTCCTCACACCTTAAAAGTATGCCCCTTAGTCTTAAAATCCCTCATCCTAGGGAAAAAGACACCTACCATTACCCCTATCTATACTCTTTAAGATTTTATAAACTTCTATAAGGTTATCTCTCAATATTATGAGGGCTCTACCCCAACCATCCACACAGGCAGTGAGTTCCAGATACCAACCACCCTCTGACTGAAAATATTTTTTTGCACATCTCCTCTAAGCCTTTGCCTTACATTAAACCTATGCTCCTGGTCATTGATCCCTCCACAAAATGGAAAAATTCCTTCCTATCTACCCTGTCAATGCCCCTCATAATTTTATATTTCCAAATCATGTCTCCCTCAGTTTCCTCTGCTCGAAGGAAAACAACTCCAGTCTGTCCAATCTCTGTTCATACTTGAAATACCTAAAATTTGTCAGCCTAGGTAAATCTGCTCTGCACCCTGTCCAGTGTAATCCCTCCTACAATGTGGATGTTTTTAAGCCCTGTTTGGGGATAAATGTTGAGATTGGAATGCAGGGAAATTTCAGTTTTCTGTCCTTAAACAATTTTCCCAGACAGACATTCAGGTCGGTCGGACTAATTGTCTGCAGACTGCAGGTAGGCAGTTTAGATAGCTTGTGGTCCACTAATGCCTGTTTGGGGGAATGTCATTTTACCGAGTAAGTTGTGTGGCTGGCCTGCTGTCACCTTGTGACCTCTACCTCTGCTCTAAGTATCTTTGTGCAGTCTGTAGCAGCCATTAAACTTTGAAGCAAGGCTCATTGTCCTAGTTCGTTTCTACTTGTCCTGCAGATCCTCCAAGATGTTGGGAACTAGGGTTTTTACATGGAGATGAACACCCAGCTGCAGACTGGGCTGACATGTACCAGGAGATGAACATCCAGCTGCAGACTGGGCTGACATGTACCAGGAGATGAACACCCAGCTGCAGACTGGGTTGACAAGTACCTGTAGATGAACACCCAGATGCAGACTGGGATGCCCAGCCTCCAGGGAGGCTTTGATGGCCTCTCAATTTGCTTGAATACAGCTATAGGCCCAAATGCTGAGGGATCTGACCTCTAATCTGGAGGTTCTGTCTTTCTCCCTCCCCCTCAACCCCCTCTCTCTCCACCCCCACCCCCCGACCTGAATTGCACACTTTTCAGGTTTTTATGGAGGGTTTCTTACCCTCAAGGCTGAGTGATTTCTCCCGGCGTATCTTACCAAATTGGCCTCATTAATTACCTTCCATGCCCTTATCGTGCCTCTCGTCTGATTTCCAACCACCTTCCTAAACTTTGTTCCCAAAACAGGTCGCCACTCAGCCCACAACCCAGAATTTACCAGCACCCCTTGTGCCTGTAGCATCTGTAAAAGCCTGCTGTGTGCCTGTACAGCCCTGTCAGTCTGATGGTGCCCTGCAGGCTTGTTAGCATTGACCCTGGGCATGGCGGACTGAGGGGAATCAGAACTCTGCCTAGCAGAAATGGATCTGGAGGTTCTGCTGGACAGGATAATGCTGACTTGTGACTTCCTCCTTGCCCAGGCATCAGCAGTAGAGGCTACGAATACGAAACATGCCCTGGTTCTTCGAGGTCGCCACCCTGGATGGTGCAGACTCAGCTATCTGGACGATTGACAGATCTATAGGAAGAAAGTCAATATCCTTCTCCACTCCACCAGGTTAGGTACCACCATTTTCCTTCTGATACCTCACACTCACCCTATCTCTGCAACTTACCCACCTTCCAACAAGGCTCAAGCTCTGCCATTTTTCACTGCCACACGCAACATCTTCCTCGCTCGGTCTCATGCACTACAACCCCTAACACCACTAACCCTGTCTGCCCTCTATACTGCCTTCTCACTCACTCAGGACACCACCCACTTGCACCAACAGTAATAGTTGTGCCACTCACATTCATCTTCTCTCTAATACCTGCCCTTCTTTCATTATATGAGGGAAACAGCGGACAATGGGATATGGTGGCTCGGTGGTTAGCGCTGCTGTCTCACTATGCCAGGGACCCAGGTTTGATCCTGGCCTTGGATGATTGTTTGTGCGGAGTTTGCATGTTCTCCCTGTGTCTGCGTGGGTTTCCTTCGGGTGCTCTAGTTTCCTCCCACAGTCCAAAGATGCGCAGTATAGGTGGATTGGCCATGCTAAATTGTCCATAGTGTCCAGGAATATGCAGGATGGTGAGTTGGCCGTGGTAAATGTGGGGTTATAGGGTGGGTAGGATGCTCTTTAGAGGGTCAGTACAGACTTGATGGGATGAATGGCCCGTTCTGCATTGTAGGGATACAGTGATTTTATGAATAGGACAGAAAGAATCAAGATAGTCGTTGGGTTCCCCCTCGTTTGGCTCTTCTCCTCTTATAACCACCCTGAGCAGGATCTGGAATGATGTTGGAGGCTGCCATTGACTTGCTGTGTTGGGATCCCGGGCTGAAAGCTAATCTCTTTGACTTGCTGACAACTATGGTGAATGTATTGCCTTTGTGTCTGCACAAAATGGCACAGCAAGGTAAAGGTAATATCAGCCTTTTATCACTGGTTGAGGAGGCAAACCTCACCAAAGCTAAGGCCGAGATGCTGTGAGCATCCAGGAAGGCTCAAGGTAAGTGAGCTCTATGAGAGCAAGTGAAGAGCCCAGAGATGCTGTCCATGAGCTGGGCGTGTGAGTCTGACAGTAAAATGTCCTTGCTGTAGCATTACAATGATAGTTGCTGGTGCAGTTTGAGGGACAGCATTGAAGTGCAGAAGTGCACTGTAGCAGTTATGCCATGTGGGTTATTGGAGACAGGCATATGTCAGATGCCTATGTTTATGGATGTGCGGTGTGTATTTTTGGTGCCCACAGAGCTTACTCTGATGTAACCACGCTACTTTCCAACATGGAAATCATTGGAGCAAGTGGCAAAATGAATCTGCCAGGTAAAAGCTCTGGTTTCTTTGTGGAGTTTACCTATTGTCTGGCTGGTATGGTGAGATAAGAGGCTGAATAATCATTATGTAATTGGTGGCATTAAAAAGGCAGTAAACAAGTGTTATCCCTGACAATTGGCATATTGTCCATAACTAGCAAGAAGCTTACCACGCTGTCTGTGAAAGGCATAAAAGATGGCATGAAGTACCATGAAGGGGTAGGCGATGGCCTAGTAGTATTATCGTTGGCTATTAATCCAGAGACCCATGTAATATTCTGGGGACCTGAGTTCAAATCCTGCCATGGCAGATTGTGAAAATTGAATTCAATAATAATCTGGAAATAAGAGTTTAACGATGACTGTGAAACCATTGCTGATTGTCAAGGAAAGACCCATCTGGTTCAGTCATGCCCTTCAGGGAAGGAAATTTACATCCTTACGCGGGTCTGGTCTACATGTGACTCCAGACCCACAGCAATATGATTGACTCTTAACTGCCCTCTGGGCAATAAATGTAAGTCCTGCCAGTGATGCCAACATCCCATGAATGAATAAAAAAAAATCTTAACGTTGAGATGTGCATTAGTAGACCTCTCATCAGATTCCTATCCCAGTATATTTAGGGCAGCACCTTGACTCAGTGGTTAACACTGCTGCCTCACAGCATCACAGGTTTGATTTCACCCTTGGGTGACTGTGTGGAGTTTGCACATTCTCCCTGTTTCTGCGTGCTTTTCCGTCAGGTGCTCCGGTTTCCTCCCACAGTCCAAAGATGTGCAGGTTCGGTGGATTGGCCATGCTAAATTGTCCAGTGTTCAGGGATGTGCAGGCTATGTGGGTTAGCCATGGGAAGTGCAGGGTTACAGGGATAAGGGTAGGTGGGTGGGTCTGGGAGGGATGTTGTTCGGAGGGTTGGTGTCGACTCGATGGGCTAAATGGCCTGTTTCCACACTGGAGGGCTTCTATAATTTACTCCCATACTGGGCATTTGCGACTCAGTTGGTTGATCATTGAAGGGCTTAAGGGAATTTCGGGACAGTGGAACCAGTTCATGATAAAATTGGGAGATGGCTTCTGTCCCCTTTTCCTGCTACAAAACAAATCCCCAAATTAAGCACCAGTTATTCAGAAAATATCAAAGCAAATTTAACAACTTTATTTTTAACTCCTTTCATTCACTAACAGCTCTTATTGGACTCATGATTCTCACACTCTACAGCAGCATGGTACATGGCCCATTGTCTCTTTCGCTAATCACAAACAAGTCAATCACTGTCAATTACTGAAGTGCACCACTTCACTCTGTATACCCAGTCTTCTCAGGAGAGAAAGTTATATCTGCTATTTTGACCAAAGGACAATGGCACCATCAGCTTAAGTTTAGCAAACCTTGAAGAAAGTGAAGATTTTATTTATAGCACTGGTGAGACTAGATTCGTAAGTATCTTTGATCAGGAGATTCAATGTGCATTGGTTACAATAGATGACAATATCATGACTGCTTACAGCATTAAATTTCAGTACAGCCAAATGTGCAAGGAGTAGATGAAAGGGACTCACATTAGAACATAGAACGTAGAACAGTACAGAGCAGGAACAGGTCCTTCAGCCCATGATGTTATGCTAAACATGATGCCAAATGAAACTAATCCCTTCTGCCAGCCCTTGGCCCATATCCCTCCATTCCTTGCACTTTCATGTACTTATTTAGAAGTCCTTTAAATGCTCCTATCGTATCTGCCCCACCACTGCCCCTGGCAATGTGTTCCAGACTCCTACCACTTTCTGTGTAAAAAACTTGCTCCTGACATCTCCTTTGAACTTTCTTCCACTCACCTTAAATGCATGGCCCTAGTTTTAGAAATTTCCACTCCCTGGACAAAGATTCTGACCATCAACCATATCCAAGCATCTCATCACTTTATACACTTCTGTCAAGTCTCCCTTCAGACTCCGCCGCTCAAGAGAAAAAAACCCAAGTTTTTCTAGCCTCTCCTTGTAGCTCATACCCTCTGATCCAGGCAGTATCCTGGTAAACCTCTTCTGCACTATCTCCAAAGCATCTATGTCCTTCCTGTAATGTGGTGATCAGAATTGAACACAATCCTCTAAATTTGCTCTAACTAAAGTTCTAATAAAACTGCAACATGACATCTTGACTCCTGTACTCAATTTCCTGACTAATAAAGACAAGCATGCAGTATACCTTCTTTACTATCTCATCTACTTGCGTGGCCACTTTTTGGGAGCTATAGACTTAAACCCTAAGATCCTTCTGTACATCAATGCTGTTCAGTGTCCTGCCATTAACTGTATACTTATCCTTAACATTTGATCTCCCAAAATGCAATACCTCATACTTACCCGAATTAAACTCGATATGCCGTTTCTCTGCCCATATCTGCAACTGATTTATATCCCACTGTATCTTTTGACAACCTTCTACACTATCCGATCCACCAATCTTTGTATTGTCTGCAAACATACTAACCCACCCATCTACATTTTCATCCAAGTTATTTGTATATATCACAAACAGCAGAGATCTCAGTATGGATCCCTGCAGAACACCACTAGTCATGGACCTCCAGCCAAAAAAACACCCTTCCACCATTACCCTCTGTCTTCGACTGTCAAGCCAATTCTGAATACACTAGGCCAAGTCATTGTGGATCCCATGCATCTTAATCTTTGGGAAGAGCCTACCATGAGGGACCTTATTGAAAGCCTTACTGAAATCCATGCTAACAACAGCCACTGCTCTACGGCCAGCAATCATCTTTGTCACCTCCTCAAAAAATTCAATCAAGTTAGTCAGACATGACCTGCCTTGCACAAAGCCATGCTGACTGTACCTAATCAGGCCTTGCTTTACCAAATGTGCAAAATTCCTATTCCTAAGAATTCTTTCCAACAGCTTTCCAACCACTGACGTGAGACTCACTGGTCTGTAGTTTCCTGGATTATCCCTATTTCTCTTCCTGAATAGAGGAACAACTTTAGCTAGTCACCAGTCCTCCAGGACCTCTCCAGTGGCTAGTGAGGATACAAAGATCTCGGTCAAGACCCCAGCAATCACCTCTCTTGCCTCTCTCAATAACCTCGGGTAGATACCATCGGCCCCTGGGGACTTATTCACCTTAATGCTCTTCAGGAGATCCAACACTACTTCTTTCTTGATCTGAAAATTTCCTAGCATATTAGTATGCCCCACACAAATCTCACCATCCTCCATGCAAAATACTCGTTTAGGATCTCACCCACATTCTCTGCCTCTGAGCAAAAGTTTCCTCCTTTTCCTTTGAGTGGCCACACCTTCTCCCCAGTTATCCTCCAGGAAACTACAGACCAGCGAGTCTCACATCAGTGTTTGGGAAGCAGTTGGAAAGAATTCTTAGGGATAGGAATTTCACACAGTTGGTAAAGCAAGGCCTGATTAGGTGCAGTCAGCATGGCTTTGTGCAGGGCAGATCATGTCTTACTAACTTGATTGAATTTTTCGTGGAGGTGATGAAGATGATTGATGGCCGTAGAGCAATGGCTTTGTATCCTCCTGTTTCTAATGTATTTATAAAATGCCTTGGGATTCTCTTTAACCTTGCTTGCCAGGGTCATTTCATGACCCCTGCTTGAGTTCCTTCCTGCTTTCCTTATATTCCTCACAGGTCCTGTCCGATTTTAGCTTCCTAAACCTTACATAGGCTTCTTTCTCCCTTTTGACTAAATTCACAATCTACTTTGTTATCCAAATGTCCCTTACCTTGCTCTCCCTGTCTTTCCTCCTTGCTGGAACATGCCGTTCCACATATTCCAGTGAACAGTTCCATAAACAGTTCCCACGTGTCAAATGGGGGCTTGCCTGATAACAGATCCTCGCAATTAACACTCCCTAACTCCTGCCTGATGCTAACGTAATTTGCCCTCCCCCGATTTTGTGCCTACTCGCAAGATCCTGACTTATCCTTGTTCGTAACGATCTTAAAACTGAAGGAGTTGTGATCACTTTTTCCAAAATGCTCTCCCACTGAAAGATCAGTCGCCTGGCCAGGCTCATTAGCCTATACAAGATCCAATATGGTTCCTCGTCCAGTTGAACTATCTACAAACTGTTTCAAGAAGCACTCTTGGATGCACTTATCAAATTCTGCCCCGTATAAACCTCTTGCTTTATAGGAGTCGCAGTCAATATTGGGGAAGTTAAAGTCACCCAATATGAAAACTCTGTTTTTCTTGCATCTTTCCATCATCTGTCTGCACATTTGTTCCTCAATGTCTTGTTGGCTATTCAGAGACCTATAGTGTAGTCCTATCCGAGTGATTGTACCAATCTTAATTTTGAGGTCTGCTCATATTACCTCCAGTATGTCCTCTCTGAGTGCAGATATAACATTCTTCATCATTATTACCTTTTGGGGTGGATGACGGTTTTGCAGGGACAGAGAGAGGTCATACTGATGATATGAGTTTTCATCAGATGGTAAGGAGAGAAGTGAGTTGATTTGAAATGTTCACCTTTTAGTTCAGAATCTAACCCATTCAGATATTTTGCCAAGTTTTTGCCAAGCCATGATGACTCAGGGATCACTTCCAAAAATGATGGACAAATCCTGATTCTGGGGTCCCAACTTGATTCCTGGGTTTTCCATTTTCACCAGAACCTTTGACATGTGCAGGTTGGTTTGGGCTACAAACCTGTGATCTTGACCTGACTATCTCTAGTACAGGGATTAGCATTGCCTACTCATCTGCATGAGGTGGGCTTGCATTTTAAAAAGTTCTGATTCATGGAACCTCCCTTTAACTATAGCCCCAGAAAGTGTCAATCATCCAGATGCTTTGAAATATCTAAATCTGAATTTTCAAGCACTTGAAATCTCTTCTTTTTGTCCAAATGATATTGTGAAATTGGCAGCAAAAATCAGGAAGCAAGAGCTGTTGAGCAAGCAGAAGCTCAGGTGTTCTAATAGAGTAGTGGATATTTGGGCTGTTAGCCCAAGAATAAGGCTTGGCAGTCTTATTACAGTTCAATGGAGATCAGAGTCTAGAGAAAACTTTTCAAATGGTAAATGAAGCAGAGGTCCAGAAGCAATACAGATCAGTCCTATGGGGAGAAGATCCATCTTAGCACAGGAGATTTTCATGTAGACAAACTAATTCAGGAAACAGAAAACCTGTTAAAAATATAATAAACGTTCTGGATTAGGCTTTGCCACGTTCACTGAAAGGCACACAGGACCTCCACATGGTGACTCTTTCCTCAGGACGTTTCATGTGGACTGGGGGAACTGCTGAGTCATTTCTATTTACCCATCCTTTGACAATGCTAAAGCAGGTCCCGTAGAGACAAGACAGAGGCACATGCCCCACTCAAACATTCCTGGATAAAGTTTTTGAGATTTGTAGCTCGGATTGTGGATGAGGTTGTAGACTTGCTCGCCGAGCTGGCGTGTTTGATTGCAGACGTTTTGTCCCTCTGCTAGGTAACATCGTCATTGCGCCTCCTGTGAAGCATTGCGGTTCTGTCCCGTTTGTTATTTATATGCTTCGGTTTGCTGGGATGGTTGACATCGCTTCCGGTTCTGCTTTTCAGTGGTTTGTATATCGGGTCGAGTTCAATGTATTTGTTGATGTAGTTCCGGTTGGAATACCAGGTCTCCAGGAATTTCCCCTGGCATGTCTCTGTTTGGCTTGTGCTATTATGGATGTATTGTCCCAGTCAAATTCATGTCTCTTTTTGTCCGTGTGTATTGAGATCAGTGAGAATTCGTCGTCTCTCTTTATGGCTAAGTTGGTGTTTGTGTATCCTTGTTGTCAGCTTTCTTCCAGTTTAGACTGTGCAATATTTCTCACGAGCTAAACAAACACATGCCAGGGAATTCCTGGAAGCCTGGCTTTCCGACCGGAACTCTATCAAGAAACACATTAGACTGGATTGAATATACAAACCACTGAGAAACAGAACTGGAAGTGATGCTAACCACCCCAGCAAGCCGATAAATAACGAATGGGACAGAACACATCGGCTCAGCAAGCAAGTCTACAACCTCATTCCTGGATAAAATCGGATTTTGACGATGACCATATCTGTGCCTATTGTCCCATGAAAGAAATCAATTTATGTTTAAGAACCTGGGCATCCTCCAGCCCAATTGCAGAAATGCATGATGTTTGAATCAATTGGAGAAAATTACACAAATTCACAACATGCATTCGAATGGGATACACGTACTTGTATGATCAAAATGTTTCTTACAACAATGGAGCCAATGCCCAGGCAATATCCAAAATGGATCATAGGTAATGGAAACAAATACCATCCCCCACCAAATGTACCAGGGATTGAAGAATCAGTAGAGGGTGCATTGGGCAATGAACAAAGTAATTGGGAAGGTGACAATAAGAATAGAGGTCACCCAAAACACAGAGGAAAGCTCTGGTGAAAGCTATGCTGAAAGAACATATATGACATACTTGGAATTCTTAGGAGTTTATAACCCCATCCAGAATGAATCAAATGAAACAGTATTTCTTAAAATGCTAAAGGAAGGATTCAGTTAGAGCCACATAAAATTCTGGATCTGGATTGTCAGGACACAATGATTCCAGACTTTTCCCACATTGGGCAAATGAGATAGTCATTAAAAAAGCAAGACACATTCTGAGAAGCACTGCAGAAGTGGTGAAGATAGTGACATTATTGGATAAGGTCATTAAGACCTTAGGATCCTGGGTAATCTGAGATGGAGGACAGAAAAAAGTTATGGCTGTAAGAGCAGCTCCTTTTTGAGGTATTTTCAGCGTTGCAGCTGATTTCCTCAGTAATTGTTGTTTTATAAGTTGTTGTATTATTTTGGAACTTTGGAGGAAAAGAAGACCAAAACAATGGCACTTGAAAAAGGAGGAAGACAGACAAAGGCAGTGACTACATGGGCAGTGATTCAAACAGAAAAAGAAACCTGCACTGCTCTCTGACCCAGCAGTAACTTGCACAGCTGCTGCTTTTGCTGTCTGGTTTCAAGTATCTCTGGACGTTGGAGTTCGTTCTAAGAAAAATAAACAAAACAAACAAAAGTAAACAGCTCGGTGAAATTCATAGCTGATCTTGGAGAAACTTGTATGTGGGAGCTCACAGCAGGGGACCAGCTAAGTGGCTTTTTAAAGTGTAACCTCACTGTCTTTCTTTTGTAAAGCTACAATAGTGAGCAGAGTGGGTTTTATGATTACATGTTGTTATAGAGATCTGTCTCTTGATTAAATTTTAAAAATAGAAAAACATAGGTACTAAGCTAGCTTGGAGCAGTGTTTTTAGAGCAGTAAGACTATTTGCTTCTATAGATTGTTAAGGTGGAAGGATGACCTTTCCTAGAGTGATGTGCTCTGCCTGTTGGATGTGGGAGATTAGGGAGGGTTTCTGTGTTACTGATGATTATGTCTGCAGGAAGTGTGTTTGGTTGCGAATTCTGTTGGATTGCATGGATGGGTAGGGACAGCAGTTAGGTGCAATGAGAAATTTACAGGAGCTAGAGGGTGTGATGGATGGCAGTTGCAGGGAGGGAGATAAACCGAAGATAAAGTCAGGTAGATAGGTGACCTCCAGGAAAGGTAGGGGAGGGAGGCAGATAGTGCAGGAGTCTCCTGAGGCTCTCCTCATCTCAAACAGGTATTCTGTTTTGGAAAATGTAGGGGGTAAACACTGACAGCCAGGTTTCTGGTACTGAGACTAGCTCTAATGTAATGAGGGGTATGCCAGGTTCCAAGCGATCAATTGTGATAGGGGACTGTCTAGTCAGAGGCACAGACAGACATTTCTGCAGCCAATAGTGAGACATCAGAATGGTGTGTTGCCTCCCTGGAACCAGGATCAAAGATTATCTTGGAAAGAGTGCAGAATATTCTCAAAGGGGAGAGGGACCAACAAGAAGTTGTTGTACACAGTGGAACTAACGACGTAGAAATAGGACAAGGCTCTGAGCAGAGAATATAGGAAGTTAAGCAAGAATTTAAAAGTAGGTCCTCGAGGGTGGTAATATCTGGATTACTCCCGGTGCCTTGAGCTAATGAAGGTACGAATAGGAGGATAGAGCAGAAGAGTGTGTGGCTGGGGAGCTGGTGCAGGGGAAAAGGATTCACATTTTTGGATCGTTAGAATCTCTTCTCGGGTAGAAGTGACCTGTAAAAGGACAGATTGCACCTGAATTGGAAGGGGATTAATATACTGGCAGGGAGATTTGCTAGAGCTGCTCATGAGGATTTAATCTAGTAAGTGGCGAGGGAGGGGGGACAGGGAGATAGTGAGGAAAGAGATCAGTCTGAGACTGGTACAGTTGGGAAAAGGAGGAAGTCAAACAGTCAGCGCAGGCAGGAGCAAAGTGAACATCGAGGTAGGACTGATAGATTAAACTGTATTTATTTCAATGCAAGAGGCCTGACAGGTAAGGCAGATGAACTTAGGGCATGGTTAGGAACATGGGACTGGGACAGCATAACAATTACAGAGATTTGATCAGGCACGGACAGGACTGGCAGCTTAATGTTCCAGGGTACAGATGCTATAGGAAAGATCGAAAGGGGGGCAGGAGAGGAGGGAGAGTAGCGTTTTTGATTTGGGATAACATTATGGCTGTACTTAGGGACGGTATTCCTGGGAATATGTCTGGGGAAGTTTTTTGGGTGGAAGTGAGAAATAAGGAAGGGGCAATCACCTTATTAGAATCGTACTATAGACCACCCCAACAATCAGTGGGAAATCTGTGGAAGAAATTTGTAAGGAGATCACAGTTATCTGTAAGAATACAATGGTCACTATAGTAGGGGATTTTGACTTTCCGAACTTGGATTGGGACTGCTATAGTGTTTTCTGAAAAAGGGTGTATCTCAGACCCCGCAGACTCCTCAACCAGTGTACACATTATTAGTGTATCCAGAAAGGACTACACATCACAAGTCTGCAGTCAGTGAACCAGGTGGCAACTTTATTTGAAGACAATCAAGGTTAAGAGTTAAATGTTACACTTTTAACAAATCTACTGCTAACAATTCGATTCTTTAAAAACTTGAAATACATCCCAGATACTCGTAACTTTGCTGGTCTGACAAGTCTATTTGTCTCTTTACAGGTTGAATCTCTCTCTCTCTCTCTCTCTGGTCGGAGGGCGAGCTGCTCTGGTCACGGCTGTATCCTGACACGCCGCTAGGTAACCTGGAGAGTGGGGCTACCCCAAATCCTGCCGAACTGGATTCTTATACCAAGACATGGTTAGAACTGCCGATGCTGGAGTCAGAGATGACACAGTGTGGAGCTGGAGGAACACAGCAGGTTGGGCAGCATCAGAAGAGCAGGAATGTTGATGTTTTGGGTCAAGACCCTTCTTCAGAAAAATTTTGTGTTATCTCTGGGTTCTTATACCCTTCTGGTTGCCTTCTGGGACTTTCCAAGGATTTGACCAATCAGAGGTATTGAATTCATTGGCTTTATCACCTTGAAATGCTGCTAATGGCTCTCAATGGCTTGCTTAACAGTGACCCCTTTGATGTATCTGGTCTTGGAGCCTGGATGTCTGATTTTATCCCAGGATATACACCTGGTCTTTTCTCTTGTTGAGGCATGTCTGCTCCATGCATCTGGTGTTGTATGTTTGCCAGGAAGGGTCGCCCTTTCACACTTCCTGATGTGTCCTGGTGCCTCTCTGGTTTCAATTGTCTGGGCTTGAATCTTGCAAGGACTTGCCCCCAGGCAGAACTGTCTCTTGTGTCAGCCTTGGCTCAGGCACTCCCAGCATACATCACTTTTTGGCCAATTTTGATGCCCTGTTTATTTCAGTTGCTGTGCATGTTTTTCTGGCCTCCCTTCTTAATGATTTTTATTTCACATGTGCAGTTGCAGGCTGCTACATCCCTCCTCTTGAATGATAAAAAAGGCACTAGCGAATTTTGTTCACTGTAAAGGTATAAAGCTAAGGTAGGTCTATCATGGGGTGGATGTGCTATAAAGGCAACCTACAGAGCAAGCCATCATGAATTCAGGTACTTAAATGAGGAAGCAAGTCAAGGTGGCAAAGTCTGGCTTGTCATAATTATAATATGTTTACATGATAATATACATCAGTAAATTGTTGCGACACTGCATATTATTGCATTCAAGTAAACATAAGGGAAGCCACAGTGATAAACGTAATCTAGAATTAAAAATACTTAACAATACAGAAAAGAATACAGAAGTAAAGCAATGGTACATAAAAGGAAACAGAAAATAACCAGGGAGGTCCCTGTGTCCTTTGGGTCTCTGACCGAGGCATGTGCATGGCCCATGGTGATTGTGTCAAGTTGTTGGGATATCTGATTTTCCCAACTCCTGATCTTAAGAGTTATCACTGTGACGTACACTAGAGTAAATGTGATTATGACAACAGCTGAATGGGAGGCGAGATGGATCCGTGGTTAGATCTGAATATTTGTACCCCAGTTCCAAAATTCATCCCATCATTTAGTAAACTTAATCTTGTCTATTTCATACTGTAGCTTTTTGGTATGCTGTACCACAGGAATGAAAGTTTGGTGAATGCTTGTTAATTGCGTTCGGACCTCATCGAGCTTCTCTGGTAGGAGTTTATCCCAGTGTCATATTTCTCAAAAGAATTTCCAGAGAGGATCTGAGTTCCTCAGTAGTACTGATGATTGTCAATGGTCTCTTATGTAAGTCAGTTAACTCTATTTAAGTCTATGCATCCAGGAATGTGGAGGTTGGAACAAAAGGTGGTGTCTATGATAACAAGGTGTAGAGCTGGATGACCACAGCAGCCCAAGCAGCTTCAGAGGAGCAGGACAGCTGATGTTTCGGGTCTGGACCCTTCTTCAGAAATGATGTTCTATGATATTGTAGATGAATCCCTACGCTGATAGTCATCAAGTGAGGTTGTTACACAGTATTCTCCTGCATCCCTGTATGAGGCCCATGTGACATCAGTCCTCACACTCCTAGCTTCGACAGTGTAGTTTAAATCACTGTTTGTTTTAAAACCACAGAGATTGTGTTCATTAGATATGGTCTGTTTGTTCGCATTTACTTAGAGTGGTCCCTATCAATGTCCACAGCATATGGGAGGGTGTCATGGTAACCCGTCCAAATATCATTTTTTATAATTCCAATATTTTCAACTTCAAAGGTCCTCAAACCTACATTGTCACAGGGAGGGCTGAATGGACTGAAGCACATGGTGATTAATTTGGTTTTCTCCTCAGCATCTAATCCTTGTATGACAGACTGTTGGAAGATTTCATCAAAAAATGTATACGGATTGAGGTGGTATCAAAACATATCATTTTTTTGACAATGTCCGCCAGTTGGGTAGCTGCTCTAGGTGTGGTATACGTGGTGTGACCATCAGCTGTGTGACACTGGTGACCACAGGATCCATGGGCCGTAGTGTTGGCTGAGGGTCGGGGTATAGGTCACAGTCTGGATTGGCGATGGGTACAGGAAGCACAGCCACCTGGGGGAAGGGTGGCAGGGGTTTCCATCTGTGAGGCGGAGGCAGTTTGGGAGTGGGTGGGTCAGTGTAGAGCCTCTTGCTGTCTCCATGGGGAGGTAGAACCCCAAAGGCACAGATTATCCCAATCTGGTGGAGATCTGGCTCTCTAGGGACAGTATCTTTTTCCTGGCACTTTGAACGTTCCATACTAGGGCCTGATGTGCATTGCGCTGCATTGCAGGCTTGGACAACCTGTATGGCTGTATGGAGCTCCCTACACTGTTCTTCCAGCTTTCCAATATATGCTGAGGCTGCCTCCCGGTCCTTAATAGCCATCTTCTCACTAGAATGGGCTCTTTCCAAATGTGACTGCAACTGTCCCGCATGCATCAGATTTCCCTGTATTCTGGTGTCCTGCTCTTTAACTACAAGTTTTAACTTTTCAAATTCATCGGTAATGGTTTCTAATCACTCCCACAGTGATCTAATCTCAGCCAGATGTCTATGGCAGTCCTCTAGGCTACATGCTATTGTTATGGTTATCTTAGTGGCCGTCTTTCCTAATTTGTTGTGTGTTTCTTGCCATATGTCTTGGGGCTGTGGAACCTGTGGTCCAGGGCCAGGCTATGCTGCTACAGAATTCTGTCCATGTGGGCCACTTTTTAAAAGTGTATTGTCTGAGACTGTCCTCCCATTTCAGACAGGGGGATACTTGTCCTATTTTGCTAGCAAGCATTTTATTGTTGGGTTCTTTACTGGATTTCTCTCAAAAGTAAAATCTCCTCGATGCTTTGGAACTCAAATGTCCCTCAACTCTCTTGAACTCAAAATAAAGTTCAATAGAAATAAAAAATGACTTTACCTTGACTCTGTCCCCACCAAACACTCCTGGGGTAGGAACAACAAGGGACTGAAACGCAGAGTAAACTTGTCTCTAATCATTCGAACTCAAAGTAAACTAAAACTCAAATCCCCTCAGCTCCATCCCCATCAAACACTCCCAGGACAGGGATAAGGGTTTAAAATTCAGAGGAAAATTTCTTCTCTTCATTGGAACTGTAAATAAAGCTCCCCTCATAGTGACCCCATCAAACACCTCTCGGGCAGGGACAATAGGGGGTTAAAATAAAAGCTCCCTTGGTTTATTCAAGGAGTCCAAAATGTCTCTACAGTTTCTACTCAAGAGGCATACATCTGTCCTCCTTTAGGCTGACTTCCCAACAGTCTCTCTACATCCCATTGTTCTATTCCAGCTCCTACTTTGCTCGGTCTCACTGTAGGACATGTGGGTCAGACTGCCCCTGTCACTGCTTAAGGTACCTGGTTTATGGCTCCGAATCCATCACCCAACACTGGTCAAAGGACAGTGGATATGATTTGAATTATGCTGAATTCCCTGGGATGTGGTTCACACCTAAACAGGACTGTACGAGGGCATGAGTAGACCAGCAGGGACTCCCAGCCATTGGCAACAGACTCACTGGTAGCACTTTACTGGAGCAGAAGCAAAGGCAGCAGATGAAGAAATAGAGGAAGAAATAGTTACAGAACTCCTTTTAGAAGATTAAGGAAATGTTGCTTTATGGCGTAAACCTCTTCTGGTTAGACCAGAGGCTGGCTAACTTTGCACACGCTACATAAGTCTCGAAAGAACCCACACACTTAGACGACAGCAAACACAACATATCCCCAAACATAAGTGCGACATTAAAGCTCATGGCTCGAGTTCCTGCGCAGAGTCCTGCTGTGGATAAGCACATGTTCCTCTACTATTGTTTATTTAATGAGAATGATCAGATAAAAGAGAACATTTTGGCTGCCAGCATGATTACATTGCGTTTGAATTGAAAGGAGAATATATGATAATATCTTATGAATTGTATGTCAGAAATAAACAAGCAGTTTCAATTGCACGCTGAATTTGCACAGCATGTACCAGCCCCAAACCCTGCAAGCTCCTGCTGGTTTGATACGATATGTTTTACCCTGAGGGTATTCCTATGTTTCCTGGTTCTTGCTTTTTTGTTGTACCAGTCACGTTGGTACAGCACCAGTTTTATTTTGTGCATATTTTGAAGGGTGTGGCTGGTTAGATTGACCATTGATTGATTGATAGGAGGGGGTCATGGTAACTGATTATTCTTGACGCATGAGCTGAGACTGAGACTGATCAGACTTTGTTACCAACAAAATGTTGTTCCCTCCTTGAAAACAATGGAGGAAACAAGATTGTCAATTATCTTCAGTCATAGACTAAATTCTTCAGTAATTTCTAAACAAAAATGGCTGTTGTTAATTTGCAACCAGCTCATAGAAAGACTACCAATTAAAACCAACTTCCAGGGATATTGGCATGAGACTGCATTTAGAAGCATCTTTTAACTTAATATTGTGGCACTGCATGGCTCCTCAATACAGTAACTTACATTGTTTATTCCCTTTTCATGCCATATCTCATGTTGACCACACAGAGATAGTAAGAACTGCCGATGCTGGAATCAGAGATAACACAGTGTGGAGTTGGATGAACACAGCAGGCCAGGCAGGATCAGAGGAGCAGGAAAGTTGACGTTTTGTGTCAGGACCCTTCTTCAAAAATGGGGAAGACGGAAGGGAGCTCTCAAATAAATAGAGAGAAGAGGAGTGGAGCTGAGGAAGGTAGGTGGGATAGTGATAGGTGAGTGCAGATAGGGAGTGGTGGGAATTGGTCAGTGGGAAAGATGGGGCAGATAGGTGGGAGAGAAGATGGGCAGTTTGTGTCAAGTCAAGGAGGCCGGACAAGTCAAGGTTGGACGGGGGGGTGAGGCCGGGGTGGGTGGAGAGACTTTAAAACTGGTGAATTCCATATTTAGGCTATCAGGCTGTAGGCTCCTGAGGCAGAATATGAGGAGCTGCTCCTCCAGTTTCCAGGTGGTGTCATTGTGGCACTGAAGGAGGCCCAGGATGGACACGTCACCCAGGGAGTGGGAGGGGAGTTAAAATGGTTCACAACGGGAAGTTGTTGTCGTTTGTCACGAACAGAGCGCAGATGCCCTATGAAACGGTCTCCAAGTCTCTGCTTTGGTCTCACTGATGTGGAGGAGGCCACATTGGGAGCAACGGATACAGTAGACCACATTGACGGATGTGCAGATGTGTCCCTGTCTAATGTGGAAGGTTTGTTTCATGCCTTGAATGGAGGTGAGGAGAGAGGTATAGGAGCAGGTGTGGTACTTCCTGCAGTTGCAAGGAAAGGTGCCGGGTGTGGTGGGGTTAGTGTACAGGGTGGAACGGACGAGGGAGTCGTGGAGGGAGCAGTCCCTATGAAAGGCACATAGGGATGGGGACTGAAATGTATCCTTGGCTGTGGGGTCAGATTGCCTCAGCCAGTCTGCTGCTGGTACTCTCAACCATACCATTGTCACATCTATCCCTGACTATTCTCACCATTTCCAACTTGTGCCCTCCATAAAGCATCCAAAACTTGGCTTCCAAGTCCTCGTTATCCACTACTCACCAGACCCATAATGTCTCAATTTAAAAATTTTCATCTTTGTTTTCAAATTCTGCCATGGCTTCAGTCCTACTGATTCTCTGTACTATCCTGCAGCTCCCCTTCTAACCATGCACAAAACCTGTGCATTTCTCCAATCTTAGCCTCTGTTTCCCCTAAACTTTGCCAATTGGACCTGTACTTTCAGCCCGAAACTCTGGAATTATCTTCCTAAACCGACCTTGTTGTCCTCCTTCAAGGCACTCTTTAAATCCTACCCCCTTTGTAATTTTCTTGATATCAAGCAGAAATAATTTGTTTTAATAATGGCCTGTGATGTGACAGCTTACAATGCTAAAGGCTTGCTATAAGTGCAAGCTATTAACACCTCAGGGTATTACGGGACATTGCGCTATCAGAGGTTGAGTTTCAGATGAGATGTTAAACCTCCAAACAAAAAAGGTGTGACCACAGTTTGAAGAAAAGCAGTGAAGATCTCCTCATTTCCTGACTAACATTTTTAAAGGGGAGATTAGCTCAGCAGTTGCATTAGTGTTGGGTCACACTATTAGCTGCCATCTTTCTTTATGCTAACAACAGAGATTTCATTTCAAAAAAAGTACTTCCCTGACTATAAACTATTTTGTGGTATCCCGAGGTGATAAAAATCATTGAATGGTTGTTTTTGACTTCTTTGGTAAGACCTACCAATTCACCATAAATCAATAATCAAAAAGAAGAATGATCAAGTTTAACATGGCTAAGTATGAGGTTCTCCATTTGATTGATGGAATGGAAAATTATAGAGAAACTTTAGAGTTTTTGGGTGCAGAGTCCTCATGCATGAATCACGGAAAAGTAGTAAGCAGGTAATTTGGAAATCAAATGGGATTTGGTAGTTATTGCTAAAGGGATAGAGTTTTGAGGTGCTGCAACTATACAAGGCCTTCGTGAGATTACACCTGGAGGATTGCACACAATTCTGGTCCCCTCACTTGAGGAAGGATGTAATTGCATTGGAGTTGATTCAGAGGAGGTTCACTCGATTGATTCCAAAGATTGGGGGTTCGAAGAGATATTGAGCAGTTTAGGTCTATACTCTCTGGAGATTAAAAGAATGAGAGGAGATAGAATTGATTTATAAAAGATGCAAAAGAGGATTGACAAAATTGATGCTGCAAGGATGTTTCCTTAAATGGAGCAATCTGGAATGAGAGGTCGTAGTTTTAGGATCGGGGGTAGGAGATTTAAAACAGAGATGAGGAGAATTTACTTCTCTCGAAGGGTCATGAATCTGTGGAATTCACTCCCCCAGAATGCAGTTGATACTGGGATATTGAGTAAATTTGAGAAGATAGGCAGATTTTTAATTACTAATGGGTTGCAGGTTTATGGAAAGTGGGTAGGAAAGTGGAATTGGGAATGAGATGAGATTAGCCGTGATCATATCAAATGGCGGAGGAGGCTTGAGGAGCTCCTACTCTGAGTTCTTACGTTCCATTCTGAATCATAAAACAGACAGTTTTATTTAGCCACAGAGACATTGAAGAAACTTTTTAACTGTGATAATTGGATTATTAGGAACCGACCAGAAACATTGATCTTAGTGGAATATACATAGCCCCAGGCAAGGGTCTTAAGACAATGAGATAACAAGGTGTAGAGCTGGATGAACACAGCAGGCCAAGCGGCATCAGAGGAGAAGGAAGGCTGACGTTTTGGGCCTAGACCCTTCTTCAGAAATGGGGGAGGGGAAGTGGGTTCTGAAATAAATAGGGAGAGAGGGGGAGACGGATAGAAGTTGGATAGAGGAGAAGATAGGTGGAGAGGAGACAGACAGGTCAAAGAGGCGGGGATGGAGCCAGTAAAGGTGAGTGTAGGTGGGGACTTAGGGAGGGGATAGGTCAGCCCAGGGAGGACGGATACGTCAAGGGGCGGGATGAGACTAGTAGGTAGGAGATGGGGGTGGGGCTTGAGGTGGGAGGAGTGGATAAGTGGGAGGAAGGACAGGTTAGGGAGGCGGGGACAAGCTGGGCTGGTTTTGGGATGCGGTAGGGGGACGGGACATTTTGAAGCTTGTGAAGTCCACATTGATACTATTGGGCTGCAGTGTTCCCAAGTGGAATATGAGGTGCTGTTCCTGCAACTTTCGGGTGGCATTGTTGTGGCACTGCAGGAGGCCCAGGATGGAAATGTCGTCTGAGGAACGGGAGGGGGAGTTGAAATGGTTCACAACTGGAAGGTGCAGTTGTTTAGTGCAAACCGAGTGTAGGTGTTCCGCAAAGCGGTCCCCAAGCCTCCGCTTGGTTTCCCCAATGTAGAGGAGGTCACAACGGGAACAGCGGATTCAATATACCACATTAGTAGATGTGCAGGTGAACATCTGCTTGATGTGGAAAGTCTTCTTGGGGCCTGGGATGGGGTTGAGGGGGGAGGTGTAGGGGCAGGTGTAACACTTCCTGCAGTTGCAGGGAAAAGTGCTGGGTGTGGTGGGGTTGGAGGGGACTGTGGAGTGGACAATGAAGTCACGGAGAGAGTGGTCCATCCAGAAAGCAGATAAGGATGGGGAGGGAAAAATGTCTGGTGGTGGGGTCGGATTGCAGATGGTGGAAGTGTCGGAGGATGATGCATTGGATCCGGAGGTTGGTGGGGTGGTACCTGAGGACGAGGGGAATTCTGATTTGGTTGTTATTGCAGGGAGGGGTGTGAGGGATGAGTTGCGGGAAATGCGGGAGACACGGCCAATGGCGTTCTCGACCACTGATGGGGGGAAGTTGCAGTCCTTGAAAAACGATGTAACGGAGGAAGAGGTGGGGTTTAGGGCCAATGTAGCTACGGAGGAGGGATTGTTCCACGTAACCAACAAAGACACAGGCATAACTTGGGCCCATGCGGGTACCCATGGCCACCCACTTTGTCTGTAGGAAGTGGGAGGAATTGAAAGAGAGGTTGTTGAGGGTGAGGTCAAGTTCGGTTAAGTGGATGAGGGCGTCAGTGGAGGGGGACTGGTCGGCCCTGCGGGACAGGAAGAAACGGAGGATGTAACGGAGGAAGAGGTGGGGTTTAGGGCCAGTGTAGCTACGGAAGAGGGATTGTTCCACGTAAACTACAAAATCTCTGGTCACGAGACAATGTCTTATCATGAAGACAATGACTTATTACATCTCATTTGTATAGTTTGGGAGGAATTTAAATGCATTTGTATTTGGGATTGGAAGCCTTGATTGCTTGGGTAATGAATTTTCTTATTGTTTCCCCAGCCCCATGTTAAAGTGCAATTGATTTCTCTCTGTATTCTGTTATTATTAGCCTTTCTGTCAGTTAAGCAGGAATTAAATATAAGTCAATTTAAATTATCACTGGACAATGAGGTCAGAGCTGACCTAACAGTAACCTTCCAGATCACGGTCAGAAATCGCACAAAGATACCAAGAACTACAGATGCTGGAGTCAGAGTCGACACAGCGCGGAGCTGGAGAAACTCAACAGGGTAGGCAGCATCGGAGAATTAGGAAAGTCAACGTTTCGAGTCTGAAGAAGGTTCCTGACTCAAAACATCAACTTTTCTGTTCCTTTGATGCTGCCTGACCTGCTGTGTTCCTCCAGCTCCACACTGTGTTGATACAGAAATCACACAACGCCAGGTTATTGTCTAACAGGTTTATTGAAAACACAAGCTTTCGGAGTCTCACTCCTCCTTCAGTTATTACTGAGAGAGTATCTGACGAATTTATAAGTAAAATATCAAAGGGTCACACCACTGATGAGGATGTACTAAACAGAATGAAGATGCTGTTAAATCTTTAATCAGGTAGAAGGTTCTAATTGATTAATATACATATGTAAATTCCCAAATTCCTTTGAAGTCACTGTGTGTCCTGAGAGAGCTAAGGGTTTTATGAGTGTAAAGAAAAGGTGACATTTTGAGGTCAGACAATGCATGTTGGTTTGAGACCTTGTTTTGAATCTGTTTGTGTTTTGGTTTGGAGTCTGACTGGTTTTATTTCCAAAGGAGGAGTTTATAAAACATCACATTGACTGACTGCGAATAAATTGTGTGATTTTTGAACAAAATAGAATGTATCTGCAAGTACAAATTCATCCCATAGATTCATGTGTGTGTGTGTGTGTGTGTGTGTGTGTGTGAGAGAGAGAGTGTGTGTGTGAGAGTGAGTAGTGTGGTGTGAGTGGTGTGACATGAACCTAAGATCCCGGTTTATGCCGTCCTCACGGGTACCAAAGTTGGCTATGAGCCTCTGCTCAGTGATTCTGCGTTGTTGTGTATCTCAAAATCCACCTTGGAGGATGTTTACCTGAAGATCTGAGGCTGAATGTCCTTAACCGTTAAAGTGATCCCCCACTGGGAAGGAACGCCCCTGTCAGGGATTGTTGTACAGTCTATTCATCCATTGTCGTAGTGTCTGCATGGTTTCGCCAATATACCATGCCTCAGGGCATCCTTGCCTGCAGTGTGTAAGAAGAACAACGTTTGCTGCATCATATGAGTATCTGATGTGCACGCGGTGGGTGGTGTTCCAACGCATGATGGTAGTGTCCAGGTCGATGATCTGACATGTCTTGCAGAGGTTACCATGGCAGGATTGTGTGGTGCTGTGGTTGATGTTGTCCTGAAGGCTGGGTAGTTTGCTGTGAACAGTGATCTGTTTAACATTTGCTGGTTGTTTGAAGGTGAGAAGTGGAGGCGTAGGGAAGATCTTGGCAAGGTGCTCATCATCATCAATAATGTTTTGAGGGCTGTGGAGGATATAGCGTAGATTCTCTGTTCCCAGGAAGTACTGGATGATGAAGTGTACCCTATCGGACGTATCCTGTGTTTGTCTTCTGAGGAGGTCATTACAGTTTTTCACTGTGATTCGTCAGAGCTGGCGATCGATGAATTGAGCATCATATCATGTTCCTATAATGGTGTCCTTCAACACCTTCAGGTGTCTGTCTCATTCCTCTTCATCTGAACAGATCCTGCATATGCGTAGTGCTTGTAAGAGTAGACTCCGAAAGCTTGTGTTTTCGAACAAACCTGTTGGACTATCACCTGGTGTTATGTGATTTCTGACCTGGTCCACCCCAGTCCAACACAGGCACCTCCACATCATGGTTTCCAGATCAAGACTGAAACTATTGAAAAGGTAACAAATTGATGTAGTTACAGTTGTTAATCCAATTAAGAAGAGTTTAAGTAAGGAAAAATTGATACATCAATTAAATTTTCTTTTTGTGGAGCTGTGTTTTAGCTTATTCATAATTATGTAACATTATGGGAAGATGTGGATTGTCAGGTCAAAACACAGAAACATAAGAAATAGGAGCAGAAGTACACCATTCAGCCATTTGGCCCTTTGTAGCTGCTCTGCCATCCAACTCACTACCCTGCTCTTGTTTTCTCCCATACCATTTACTGTTCGATCCCTTTGGCCCTGAGAAAGGTATAGTGAACAAGGCAAGTATATAAAGGCCGCTTTTCTGTGATAGGTATTCACATTTGTAAAGGCCTAACCCACAATAACACATTTGAATCTTTAACTCGGTGAGGGTGTTCCAATTGAAGGTATGATTTAGAATTGCACTGTATGTGCAAACACCTGAGTTCAATGTTCAAGATCATTATTGTGAATCTCACACCAGGAAAACAAATTTCCTGAAGTCACCCCTCAAATTTCAACTGTTGAATGTTAAGTGGCAATCATCTTGAATTCTATATTGGAAAGAGTTGACATCTAGTTTCATGGATGTCACCTTTGTAGTGGGAGTCCCACTGTCTGGGCCACCTACTGGGATATTTTAATCTGTGTACCTATGATTTTTTTATTGAACCCCCTACAGTGTGGAAACAGGGCCTTTGACCCAACAAGTCCACACTGACCCTCAGACATCCCACCCAGACCCATACCCCAAAACCCAATTAATCTGCGCATCCCTGGACACTATGATAACAAGGCGTGGGGCTGGATGAACACAGCAGGCCAAGCAGCATCATAGGAGCAGGAAAACTTGA
>JAHRHZ010000055.1:9531419-9566202 GCA_024137785.1 Ginglymostoma cirratum | reverse complement strand
AAGGGTCTAGGCCCGAAACATCAAGTTTTCCTGCTCCTATGATGCTGCTTGGCCTGCTGTGTTCATCCAGCCCCACGCCTTGTTATCTCGGATTCTCCAGCATCTGCAGTACCTTTTATCCCTGGACACTATGAGCAATTTAGCACGGCCAATCCACCTCACCCACACATCTTTGGACTGTGGGAGGAATCCAAACCATCCGGAGGAAACCCGCGCAGACGCGGGGAGAATATGCAAACTCCACACAGACTGTCACCCAAGGGTAGAATCAAACCCGGGTCCCCAGCGCTGTGAGGCAGCAGTGCTAACCACCGAGCCACCATGTCACCCTGATATGTGTTTCCATGAGGTATGATGCTCAACTGGTGCTCACTCATAACTTTGGCACTTCTAGATCCTAGAAGTCAGAAGCGAAAGAAGGGAGTGTGTAAGAATAAGAAAGACTGGCTTTTATTTCGTGGCTGTCACTTCAGGATGCCTCCCAAAGCAATTTACAGTTAATAAAACACATTTTCAAGTTGAATTACCATTGTGCAGCAAGCTGCACAACTTCAATCTAATGATGGCCACTGATGTTGGACATGGGGAAAAGATTAGTTAAGTTACTAGGGCTGGCTCCCTGGCTGGGATTTATTATATCCACCCAGAAGGCAGACACAGCTCGCACTAAAAGAAATAAAGAGGAAGAAAAACTCAAATGAGGAAGTGTTTAAAATAATGGAACAAAGAAACATCTAAACAGCTAACATATGAAAATGTAGGAGAGATCAAAAAAAGTTATATTTTCTATGCTTTATCATTCCCACGACTGTTGACCTGCTGTTATTCCATTATTTATTTTTGCCCCTAATTTTGTTTTTGATACATTACTTGGAAATATTACGGATTGCAAATTCTTTAACCTTATATGCCACAAACTAATGGAATTATAAAGTAACCTGATTATTGTGTAACTAGCTTACAGGAAACCCAGGACTTAAATCAAAGATTTCCATAAATCACATGAAAAAGAATCACGTTTTATGTCCCTGTGCACAGTCCAGGAAATCATCCATCCAGTAACTCAATCTGCAGTAAATACTTAAAAATAGATTCTTAAAAAACACATTGTAAAATATCAATGAGGAGTCAATGCCATCAGTGCAAACAGCATTAAAGTTGACAGGGGCTAGCAGAGAAGATGGCACATATCAGGAATGTGGTTTGGCAACTTCAAATTTGCATAGTTGAAATCTGCAGTAGCAGGGAGGGAAATGATCTGTTATCAATTGAGATACTTGGATAAGGATAAGCAAGAGATGCTGCAATTTTCAAGTCTGTGAAATGAATGTTTCTTTTACAGGAGAGGAAATAGAACTTTTAACATGTATCATATATTCATTAACATATATTAAACATTTGAATGTGTACATATTCATAGGGGTTAAATTATACAGTCAGAGAACTCTGTTACCTACCACTGCCCTTCCACAGAAAAGTGATACTGGCAAATTTTACCCCTGAAATCAGAAGTTAATAATACCTGGATTAGTGATGCGGTATTATTGGACAAATAAGCCATGGCGAGCTATATTGGAAATCTATAATTGAATCAGAAATTCTGTACAGCAGATGACTTGGTTGTGCAGGACCCCATTGAAAATCTATACTTGCATCAGATGGCTGTTCATCTGGAATTGCCTATTGCTTACATTGCAGGTCTCCTCTGTTGCCTCTTGCCCGAAGAAAATATGCACTTCAGTAAGATTTTCATAAATCTCTTTGATTTAGATAACAAAAAAAAGTGAAGTTGAGGCACAAAACCTTTGCTGTTAGATCTTGTCTTATACTCTGTACACTCTTCATTAATGTGGAGCTCTTTCGATATGAACTAAAAGCATCTGGTAAATAATTAGTAGTTGCTGTGCAAATGTTTCAGTCTCAGGACTGTGTGACTGGAGTGTTGATGTCTGCAAGCTAGGATTCAGTGTGAGTTGATTAATAAATTGCTGCAGTATAGCAAAGAATAAATGCATTTTCAGTTTCGCACTAACACAGCACGAAAACATGACAAATCGATCACTTTTAGCCAGTATTTTCCCAGTGATTTTCCACATTCACTTTTCTTTGTTCACACGATGCCACACACCAGCAAAGAAAGAATGGAAAATTCGAATAATTTCCATAGATTTTTAATTTTTTTTGTGTATGGAGGGAACATTTTCAAAATCTCGGATCATTTAGAAACATTTGTAATCATCTCTATGTTTTCATTTTGTTTTCACGGGTCTTAGAATAAGAACAAAGAACAAAGAACAATACAACATAGGAACAGGCCCTTTGGGCTTTCAAGCCTGCACTGTCACATTTTGCCCTTCCTTACTAAAACTGTCTTCACTTACAGGATCCCTATCCCTTTATTTCCTTCCTATTCGTGTATTTTTTCAGGTGCTTCCTGAATGCTGCTATTGTGTCTGCTTTTACCACCTCCTCTGGCAACATGTTCTGGGCACTCACTACCCTTTGTGTGAAAAACTTTGTCTTGCACATCTCTTTTAAACTTCCCTCCTTGCACCTTGAACCTGTGCCCCCGAGTAATTGGCCAGTCCACCCTGGGAAAAAGCCTCGTATTTTCCACTCTATCTATGCCATTCACAATCTTATAAACTTCCATCAGGTCGCCCCTCAACCTCCTGTGTTCCAGTGAAAACAAACCCAATCTATCCAACCTTTCTTCATAACTAAAATCCCCCATATCAGGCAACATGCTGCTAAATCTTTTCCGTACCCTCTCCAAAACGTCCACATCCTTCTGGTAGTATGGTCTCCAGAACGGTACACAATGTTCCAAGTGTGGTCTTACTAAAGATCTATAAAGCTATGGCATAACTTGTCTGTCCTTATACTTAATGCCCCTTCCAATGAAGACAAGCATATCATAGGCTTTTTTACAACGTTATCTACCTGAGCTACCACCTTCAATGATCTGTGGACCTGCATCCCCAGATCCCTCTGCATATCAATACTCATAAGGGTTCTGCCATTGATTGTTTAATTTCCACCCATATTTGACCTTCCAAAATGCATCACCTCACATTTGTCTGGATTAAATTCTATCTGCCATTTTTCTGCCCATGTGTCTAACTGATATATATCCTACAGTATCCTCTGACAATTCTCCTCACTATTTGCAACTCCACTAATCTTTGTATTGTCTGCAAGCTTGCTAATTAGACCAGCTACAGTTTCCTCCAAATCACTTATGTAGACCACGAACAGCAGAAGTCCTAGCATTGATCCCTGTGGAACACCACTAGTTACAACCCTCCATTCTGAAAAGCATCCTTCCACTGTTACCATATGGCTCCTAGGACTAAGACAGTTCTGCATCCATCTTGCTAGCTCACCCCCGATACCATGTGACTTCACCCTTTATACCAGTCTGCAATGAGGGACCTTGTCAAAAGGCTTTCCTGAAGTCCATGTACATCAGCTGAAGTCCAGTTCATCAACTGCATTTCCCTCATCAATCATCTTCATGACTTTCTCAACTCGATCAAGTTAGTGAGGCATGACCTCCCCTGTACAAAACCATGCTGCCTATCACTAATAACTTGCTGTGGTTTTTGTTGACAATTGTTTTTGCAGACTCTTGACTGCTTCTCCTCTTGAACCCCTTTTCCTCCCATTCTATGGTTTTCCTTTGTTGCAATCCACCCTCCCCAGCTTTATTCCAAGTTTAATCTGAGTCTTTTGTGTCTGGATTCTGTGAGATGCATCACAAAAGAAAAATGGTCACTGAGATTCTTAGACAAGATGCACACAGACGCTTATGCTCTTTGATGAGGATTGAGCAGTTCACTAGAAATCTGATAGGACCTGATCTGGTAATTCTGTGCCTGACTCCCATTTTCCCCTGAAAAATCTGTCAGCATAGAAACACAATTAAATGGCTCTTGTGGTGCAGTAATTATGTCTCTACATCTGGGCCCTCCAAGTTCAAACCCCACTTGCCCTGAAGATGTGTCATAACTTCTCTGAATAGAATGATTCAGAACATTTTTTTTTTAAAAAGTCACAATTAAAGAGATTTTACCATTAGGGAACAAGAGAAAATCATTTTTGGGGTCTGAGGGACATGGGCTATGGCGAGATCCTAAAATGAGAGGATTGATAAACTGTGTCAATATTCTCTGGACCTTTGAAGAATGAAAGCTCATCTCATTGAAGGGGGTCAGTTAGCTCAGTTGGCTGGACACCTGGCTTGCAACACAGAGCGATGCCAACAACTTGGGTTTAACTCCTGAACTGGCTGAGGTTACCATGAAGGACTCTCCTTCCCAGCCTCCCTGAGGCATGTTGACCATTACCAGTTGTCCCTTTTTAATGAGAACAGAAGCCCTATGGTCTACTTAGCCTGTGGCAACCTTCCCTTTTACTGCTCAAAGATCACAAAGGGTCTTGACAGGATAAATATTGAGTTGTTGTTTCCCCTGTCCAAGCAATCAATAACAAGTGGTTGCAATGTCAGGATAAGGGGTTAATAATTTAGGACTGAGATGAGGAAAAATTTCTTCCCTCAAGATTGTGAATCTTTAGATTTGTATATGTAAAGGAATTCGAGGATTTACATATACATATTAATCAATTAAAACCTTCTAACTGTTTAAAGATTTAAGAAGGGTCCTGACCCAAAACATCAACTTTTCTGCTCCTCTGATGGCCTGCTGTGTTCCTCCAGCTCCACACTGTGTTTTCCCTGACTCCAGCATCTGCAGTTCTTGCTGTCTCTAACGGCATCAAGGTTTGTTTAGTACATCCTCATAAATGGTGTGACCCTTTGATCTTTTACTTATAAATCCTATGTCTGATACTACCTCTCCCACTATCATCTGAAGAAGGAGTAAGGCTTATGTTTTCAAACAAACCTGTTGGACAATAATCTGGTGTTGTGTGATTTACAGGCACTACATGACTCTCAGTTTGGTATGTCAACAAAGAGGCCACTACAGCTTTTTCCTTGCAGTCTAAACTTTATTTAAGTTTCTTTCATCATTTAATCCCTCATTTTTGAGAGATTATTCTCACCTACATTGCCATTCAAATGACTGAATGGTGTATGAGGCA
Source organism: Ginglymostoma cirratum (assembly GCA_024137785.1). Classification (NCBI taxonomy): domain Eukaryota; kingdom Metazoa; phylum Chordata; class Chondrichthyes; order Orectolobiformes; family Ginglymostomatidae; genus Ginglymostoma; species Ginglymostoma cirratum. The sequence goes on along the minus strand of JAHRHZ010000055.1, from coordinate 9,561,096 downwards.
ATTACATTGGGACCCAACCTATTTCTGTTACAAGGAAGGTGAAAGCAGGGTAATGTCCAATTCACAGGACATTCGCTGATTACAAAACATGATCTTGAGGATTTGCAGGGTCTGCAGGCATGCCCCATGAGGGCATCGTGACTGGAGACAGAACCAGTTGCACACTGTAAAGAGGGTACAGGAAATGCCCGTCATTCTATCAGCGACAATAAAGGAGTTGATGGCTCTAAATTTCTACAGCATTGGTTTCTTCCATTCAAACACTTGGGACACTCTCGCGTGTGGAATTGTGGGTTTACCTGCAACACATGAAATGCAGCGGTTCAAGAAGGGATCTCAATGCCACATTCTCCAGGGCAGGAAATGCTGGATCCATCAGCCATTCCCACATCGCAAAAGGATGCAAAAAAGTTTTGAGGACTGGTATTCAACTGGTGACAGATACTAAGCCATCTAACTGCATTATATATGGCAAGTCCCCGCTGCCACAAGGAGACTGGTGCATCAATATCCATATATTTGCTGGCTTCCCCCAGGGGGTAAAGATAAAGTTGCCTTGCTCTTACCATACCATAAGGCTGCTTTGACTTTAAAGAGAGACGTCTGGTGGTGTTTTAGCCTGACAGTCACCATCCAAGCCACTTGACCTCTTCCCTCCAGGAGGATTGGTGGGAGCCGCATGAACTGGAAGGCTCACCTTAGGAAATCTTCATCTTTCTCGTTGGGTGCAGGTGTATCACCTGCTAAACATGATCAATGTCAATGATAGACGCCTGAGCTGCTCTGACAGCCACACAGGAATCAATGCCCTACTTACTGCCTGGTGTATATGGGATTGTAAATATTTTGAATGTTTTCATTGCACGAACATCTGATGTAAAAGGGAGGGATGTTGTGTATTTGGTAAGTGCTGTCACCTTTAGAGTTCGATCACCTGACATCATGATGATGCAATTAGCCATTTTAAGAGGGAAACAGTTTAGTCTAACCTTGCTACCTTCAGAGTGAACGTCTCCTCAATGAAGTTCCTGTTGGAATAGAATATACTTTTATGGTCATGTGTACTCCATTGTAGGAATACAGTGAAAAGGTTTTAGATTGTCTGCCTTCTTTTGGCAACATCTCAGGTACAATTATCCAGGTGCAATTCTTGGATATAGCAGTGGAATAAAAGTAAGTGCATTACTTTGTTGAAAAATCAGTTAAAAATAGGACATCATTAAAGAGTTAACGTTAAAGTAATGTAGGAAATTTCAAATAGACATTACATTGTAGCAGCTCAGCTCAGGGCCTCTGCACATGCTCTGACCACCCGTGCCATACCCTACTCCAATTGCTGTCCCCACTCCACTCCTAGCCTCCAGTCTACTCCATACTGGCACTCAGCTGCTCCATGGTAAGTTCCTCCCCAATGCCAGTCTTTGCCCAGGATTTGCTGCCTGCATGCTGCTCCGGGGTTGTTTCCCTGCACTTCTCTTGGGCTCGCAGCTCGTCCTGTTTCAGGGCTTGCAACCCATGCACTGCTTCAGGGTTCGCTGCTCCCCTGTTTTGGGGCTCGCAGTCCATGCACTGCTCCAGGGTTCATTGCTCGTCTTGTTTTGGGGCTCGCAGCCCATGCATTGCTCCAGGGTTCGCTGCTCGTCGTACTTTGGGGCTTGCAGCCCATGCACTGCTCCAGGATTCACTGTTCATCCTGTTTTGGGGCTTGCAGCCCATGCGCTGATCCAGGGTTCACTGTTCGCCCTGTTTTGGGACTCGCAGCCCATGCACTGGTCCAGGGACTTGCTGCTGGCATCTGCTACTGCTCCAGGATTCGCCTCTGATGTTAAGGGGAGAGAAGAAGAGAAAACAGAGGGAAAAAAAGGAAAAAGAAAGAAAAAGAACAAGCAGCGTAGAGGAGCTCTGGCAGGAGTGTCCTACGCTGCCGCCATCTTGCTTAGTCGGATTGTTAATCACTTCAGCCTCCTGCTCCTTCTTGAAATGTAACACTCATGATATCTATTCTCAGCTCCTTAAAATGTCCTGTCCTGCGAGAAAATCTACTGGGCACCCTGGCTGTCAGTTCCCTGATTCATCTCTGATTTTGCTGTATTGTTAACAGATCAGCAAGTTTGTTGCACAAACCTAGTGTGAGGTTAACAGGGTGCTCAAAAGCCCATTTTTGTCCCCTGCCAAAACTGCAATAACAGCAATTGTAGACGCTTAATATTTAATACAGAAGCTTTGTATAAAATCACTAGTTACTCTGTGGCACATTTTCCAATCAGCATTGCTGCTGGCCAACATGCTGTGTTAACAAAGTGTGGAATGATTTAATATGAGAGGATCAAGACTTGTATGGGAATGGAGTCTAGTTTGGAAACGATCCCCAGCCTATCAAAGCAGACCCCTTTCGCTTAAGTCCATGCAGTTACAAGAAAAACAGGAGTAAGAGGGGATTTAAGGCTAAGAATAATTAATAACCATTTCATGGTTTCTATGAGAAGTCACATCTGACTAAACTGAACAATAATTTGTAACTTGCCCCCAGGAAGCAAATTATTTTCTAAGTAACTGTTTCCAAATGTTAGACAGAAAGGAAAATGGAAAAATAAAAAATCTCCAATGATTCCAATCAGAGTAGATATTTTCCAGATCAGCTTCCACAGCTTTTGTTGAGCATAAAACAGAATCAACAAAAGCTACATTTGAAGGACCAGTATCAGCACAGGCACAAGAAACGATTAGATACCCTCTCTGCTGCAATTCAATGATATCATGACATGGACAGGATGGTGAGATCAGGACTAAACATCAGGTACTTTAAAAATATCAGAACAAAAGGGAATGAAAGGGACTACAGCAGTGTGGATACAGGATTGGGTAATTGATAGGAAGTTTTGGGTGGAATCTTAAAGGGTCTGAGCAATGGGGGCTGTGGTCAGATTTGAGGCAAAATCAGATGAGAAGTTTGGTAAAGCCAATTTAAATACGGGGAGTATATCACTGCTCTTTTGCACCTTTGACTCATGTGCAGTGAATTGCCAGTTAAGGGCTTTTTGTGGTTTACTATCTGCCTTGTTAATGACCCAACTCACCTCTTTGATGTTCAGCCTCCCATCTTAACAAACTTGGCAAACGAGCTAGACATTGAGAAAATTTGGCTGGACATTAAAGTGGCTACCTGATGAATTCTGCTTTGTGCTTACCCTGAAGCCCCACCATGTTGGACACCAGGCACCAACATCTCGTGGCAAATTCCATGGGCACCAGCCACACTCACTCCACATCCACAGATATTGGCATCTGACATGTGCCACTACGAACAGTTGTGGCATGTCACCGATCAATTTACAGGATGCTTCTGCACGTCAATGCCACAACGTTGCTGCACTGACAACTATCATTGCTCGCACAGTAAGCACACTGTGTGCCCAGGGGCATGCATTCAGCTGATGGACTGGGTCTTCATTCATTGTCATATAGCTCACTCACTCGGAATCTACTTGGACGGTCATAACATCCCTGCCTTGCCTTCTAAATGAGGGTTGACGAGCCAAATGTCAGGTAGCCCACCACCCATCTTCTGTATTCTTCCCCTGCTGTGGGCTGTTTTCCTCATGGAATGAGAAAGAGGCTGCTATTAAGGGAGATGAAACTACTTTTGGTGCACGTAGGGAGGTGTGCCAGGTGAGTGATTGGGCAGCCAAAGGGCATGCAATGGTGTCAGGAGTGTGGGTGGGTGAGAGTGAGGGACGGAAGATGTTGCAGGTGATAGTGACAGTGGTACAACATGAGCTTTCATGTGGGTACCATAGCAACAATACAGTGAGTGTGGGGTATCAGAGTGACGCTTATGCTGGTGGAGTAGCGAAGGACATTGACCTTCTTCATACAGTGCTGTGCATTCCTCCAGATGACAGAGACTTCTTTAACCCAGGTTATTACCAGGCTCACATGGTCTGGTATCATGGCCCCCACTGCTTGACCTGATGTCCTCCAGGCCCCTTCATGCAAGGCACAGCAACAATTTCGCGCTGTTTTCAATGTCTGGGGCAAATGTGCAGGGCAGCTGTGGTCTGGCAGTGCTGGTCTGAGTGTACAATGGGCTTTTAAAGATGGTGCAGATATAAGGGCTGCCAGTGAATTAGGGGATATCTGCTGAGTGGCAATTTGTTCTGGGAACGGTGCCAGGTGAGATAGGACTGGAATCGGATGAGGAGGACACACGAGGGTGGAGAAGATAGTTGATGAAGGAAGTTTGATCAGATATGGTAAGAATGCTCACTAGGCTTCACAGCAAAAACCCCACCAAAAAATGACCACAACTTGGACTTGGACAAGATAACATGGGATTCAGCCCTATATGGTCAATTAAAGGAATATTTTGGATGTATCTTTGTAATAGAGTTCCTCGGTTTGGTATTCCGACCCTTCCTTTTCCTGATTATATATCAATGATCTATTGTACAGGGACAATTACAAAGTTTGCAGATGGTCTAAAACATGGAAACAGTGTGCACCATGAGGAAGACAGTATAGAACTTCAAAAGGACATTAAAAATTGGTAGAGATGGCAGACAAGTGGTAGATGAAGTTCAATGTCCAGACGCTTGTGGTGATACATTTTGGTAGAAAGCACATGGAGAAGGACAATATAAAATAAAGGGCGCTATGCTAAAAAGTTACACAGGAGCAGAGACATCTGGGTGTGTATATGCACAATTCATTGAAAGTAGCAGGACAAGTAGACAGAGCAGTTAATAAAGTATGCAATATCCTAGGTTATATTAATAACGTCATTGTGTACAGTTCTGGGAGCCACACTTCAGGAAGGATGTGAATGCCTTGGACAGTCCTGAGCAGGTTTCCTAGAATGATTCCAGCGATCATAAACTTTAGTTATAAAGATAGATGGGAGAAGTTGTGACAAATTTCTTTGTAGAGAATGCTAAGAGAAGATTTGATAGATGTTTTCAAAATCATGAGGGGCGTGTGCAGAGTAGAGAGGGAGAAATTGATCCCATTCATAAACAGGAAAAAAAGTGGTAACAGATTTAAAGTAGAGCAGCATCATAGGAGCAGGAAAACTTGATGTTTCGGGCCTAAACCCTTCAAAATTTCTGATGAAGGGTTTAGGCCCGAAATGTCAAGTTTTCCTGCTCCTATGATGCTGCTTGACCTGCTGTGTTCATCCAGCCCCATGCTTGTTATCTCGGATTCTCCAGCATCTGCGGTACCTTTTATCTCTGATACAGATTTAAAGTAGTTTGCAAAAGAATTGAGTTGTGTGTTTAGCATGTATTACCTGGAACTGGGATAAAGATAAGTTCAAGTGAATCATTCAAGCGGGTGAATGCGCAGGGTTACATGGAGAAAACGGAAGAAGGGCACTGAGTCATAATACTCATCTGGAGAACTGGTGCAGATACAATGGGCTGAAGGGCCTCATTCTGAAGTATAATAGTCCTTTGATGTTATGTGATTCTGTGATTCAGAGTCACTAAGTCATGCAGCATAGAAACAGGCCCCGTGGTCCACCATGTCAATGTTAACCAACAAACATCAAACTACACTAATCCCATTTACCTGCACTTTGTCCATCGCCTGCTATGCCTTGGCATTTCAAGTGCTCATCCAGATGCTTCTTAAATGTTATGAGAGTCTCTGCCTCCAGCACCCTTTCAGGCATCATGTTTCATACATGTACCACCCTCTGGGTGAAAAAAAATTCTTCAGACTTCCTCTAAACCACTTGTTCCTCACCTGAAATCCACACCTTCTGATCTTAGACACATCTGACATGAGGAAGAGATTCTCACAAGCTACTCTCTCTATGCGTCTCATAATTTTGTATACCTCAATCAGATCCCCCCTCAGCCTCATCTGCTCCAAAGAAAACAAGCCCAAGCTATCTAATCTTTCAGAGACAGCAAGAACTGTCGATGCTAGAGTCAGAGACAACACAGTGTGGAGCTGGAGAGTCACAGCAGGCCAAGCAGCATCAGAGGAGCTGAAAGAAAGCAGAAGTAAAGGAAGCTTCACAAGCTTCAAAATCTCCCCTCCCCCAACCGCATCCCAAAACCAGCCCAGCCTGTCCCTGCCTCCCTAACCTGTCCTTCCTCCCACCTATCCACTCCTCCTACCTCAAGCCCCACCTCTATCTCCTACTTACCAGCCTCATCCTGACCCCTTGACCTGTCCGTCCTCCCTGGACTGACCTATCCCCTCCCTAACTCCCCACCTACACTCACCTTTACTGGCTCCATCCCCGCCTCTTTGATCTGTCTGTCTCTTCTCCACCTATTTTCTCCTCTATCCATTTTCTATCCGTCTCCCACTCTCCCTATTTATTTCAGAACCCTTTTCCCCTCCCCCATTTCTGAAGAAGGGTCTAGGCCCGAAACGTGAGCTTTCCTGCTCCTCTGATGCTGCTTGGCCTGCTGTGTTCATCCAGCTCTACACCTTGTTATCTCAGGTGTTGTTGCTTGTCGTGTACAGAGTGCAGATGCTCCACGAAATGGTTCCCAAGTCTGCGCTTGGTCTCACCGATGTACAGGAGGCCACATCGGGAGCAACGGTTATAGTAGACCAGGTTGGAGGATGTATATTTGAACCCCTGTCTGATGTGAAATGTTTCCTTTGGGCCTTGGATGGAGGTGAGGGGGGAGGCGTAGGGGCAGAAAGACCACAGTTATATCAGAACCCACACATTTACCATAAAGACAAAGATTACTTATTACAAGGTTTTGTTCGTAACAAATCACAGCAAAACCAGAAATAAAGGAAAATGATCCTCCCTCTATATTAACAGTGATTAAAGTTAAATACAATGGAATTTATCACATACATTCTATAATATATCCACTCCAGCCACTGTAGCCATCATTAAAAAGCTAGAAATTATGGTTTACAATATTAAATGAACATTTCAGACATCAATATGCTATTTCCTTGTATTTTATCAAAAGCTGTTTATTAGTACATGATGGAATTTATTTTGCTATTGACAAATTTCAACTGAAGTCCTTAAAAGTGTCCACATCATCATACACACAAATAGTTGGAAAAGTTAAATCTTCTGTATTGAAAACACGACGACAAATTTGCAGATAACAAAGTGTGGAGTTGGAGGAACACAGCAGGCCAGGCAGCATCAAAAGAATAGGGAAGCTGACATTTCGGGTCTGGACCCTTCCTCAGAAGGAAGGGTCCCAACCCAAAACTTCAGCTTTCCTGTTCCTCTGATGCTGCCTGGTCTCTTGTGTTCCTCCAACTCCACACTTTGTTATCTCTGACTTCAGCATCTGAAGTTCTTGCAATCTCAATGACAAATTGACAGGCAGCTTGGCCCAAATCCAGCCAGATGTCAACATGACTGTGAAAGTTGGATCCCAGTCTCACCGCCTCATATCGATAATACAGATTCTAACCCATTACTTAACTCAATCACACAATCTAAGCTACAGGTCTCACCAACACAAAGTGATGCCTTCATACATAGGAATGAGTGATTGCATGAGATTGATTTTCCTTACATCCCTTCCTCTAAACCATATCACACGATTAATCCTGTATCCTAAACTGAACTTCAAGCAATGATAACATCCTGATGCTTATCCCATTTACCTGTGCTAAATTTTAAATAGTGCAATCATTTGGAATGAAGCACTAGTTGTTTAACTGGTGGGTTGGACTCAGTAATAAATTTGAAAAGCTGCACGCTTATTTCAGTCAGCAGAGAGAGAGAAAAAATTATGCACATGCTGAAAATTAAGTGTTCTCTTTGATCACTGGCCTGTGTGTATTTTCTTTTTTAAAAGCATATTTTACCTTGCTCCTCTATGATTAACATAAGCTGAAACATTTGGAAGGTAGTTCGTCAGAGCACAAGTGCACCTTGTGTTTGCTGGAGAGTTAATTCTTTCCTGCAATATGTTACTCATCATGAACTTCAATAAATTAGAGAAGGTAATTGGTACCAGTCCCAAACCACACTTCCCAGCTACTGACTCTTTCCCTCTCCCTGGCAACTATCTGAGACTAAACTAATTTGTTTGCAACTTTAGTGTTGTATTTGACACTGAGGTGAACTTCTAAGTACATATTCAAGTCATCACCTAGGCCTCCCATTTCTACCTCTGCAACATCTCTGGACTTTGCTACTTCCTCAGGTCATTTGTTGCTTCAATTCTTATTCAAGTCTTTGTTAACTCTGCCTGTGACTATTACAATGCAGTCATAGAATCCCTACAGTGTGAAAACAGGCCCTTCGGCCCAATGAGTTCACACCAAACCTCAGTGCATCCCACCCAGACCCATCCCCCTATAGCCCACCTAAGCTACACATCCCTGAACACTATGGGCAATTTAGCATGGCCAATCCACATAACCTGCACATCTTTGGACTGTGGGAGGAAACCAGAGCACCCGGAGGAAACCCACGCAGACACAGGGAGAATGTGCAAACTCCACACAGACAGGCACCCAAGGCTAGAATCGAACCTGGGTCCCTGGTGCTGTGAGGCAGCAGTGCTAATCACTGTGCCACCATGCCGCCCCGTCCTGACTGGTTTCCCACAATCTACCCTCCATATGCTTGAGGCTACCAAACGTTTCCTCTCTGTGTCTTAATTTGGACCAAAGTCCAGTTCACCAATCACTTCTGTGCTTGCTGATGTAATTTAGCAGTCAAGTAGTATCAGGATTTTAAAATCCACACTCTTGATTTCAAATCCGTTGATGGTCTCCCTATGTCTGTAACCCCCAGTCCCAAGACCCTGAGATATCTTCATTCAGCTGATTCTAGCCTCTTGTGCATTCTGGATTTTAAGTGCTTCACCATTGGATCCCACACCTTCAGGTGCTGATAGGTCCTAAACTCTGGAATTCCCTCCCTACACATTTCTGCCTTTCTACCTCTATTCCTTCCTTTAGGACTCTTTAAAACCTACCTCTTTGACCAGAGTTTTGGTCAATTTACCCGTTATCTCTTTATGTAGCTTATGTGCCATGTTTTGCTTCATAATGCTTCCTGAAAAATCTGGTGCTATGTTGGTTAAGAATCTTGAATGTGTTTTTTACTTATTCTGATAAATGTATAAACTGGTATTTTGTTGGATTGATTGTGAAACTATTGACAGAGCAGAATATAGAGTAGCAAATGAGAAAATAAGATGTACATAACCAAATCAGTATCTGATCTTGATGTGTAAAGCAGACAACACAAAAAGTACTGTTTCACAATGCACTGTGTCGAGACAGCATGTGCTGCACGGACATCTTAAGTAAAATATGGATATATGTGCAATATCGATTACATACAGCAGGACTTTCCAAAGTGAGAATCTGGGTTTCAAGTGAGGTTGTGAGCTGAGATTTTGGGATCAAGGTTCTACAGACATGTGGACGTACAAATAAGAATCAAGAGTAGGCTATTTGGCCCTTTGACCCTGCTCCACCATTCAATATGATCACAGCTGATCCGATTTTAACCTTGGCTCTACGTTCCTGCATATCCCTAATAATCTTACTTTTATACTCCCAAAAAATCGGAAGCTCTTAGGATGTAATATGATGTATACTAAGGCATTGTTATCTACTTGCAATATTGCAATTGAATGTACATTAAATTCACAAACCTCTATAACTTGCCATGTTGTCTCTACCCTGGCTTTTATATCAAAGCACTATACTGTAAAGTAAAGCTAAAGTCGCCGTAATCTTACCAGACCATAGGGCTGATCTCCCATTAGAGACAACTGGCGGTGATTTAACCTGAGGGTGACCACACCTTAGGCAAGGGGAGTGGTTGAGGAGGAGAATCCTTCATAGTAACCTCAGCCAGTGTGGGACAACATTGGTTCAATGTGATCAAAATGACAATTTATTTAAGACTTTAATCCAGGAATCTTCAGCCTGCGGCTCCAGAGCCACATATAGGACATGAGGAATTCCTGTATTAAATATACAAACAGGCAAACGCACAATGAATGATGAGGCAGCAATGGCTGCCATGGATCTATGATTGAGTTATAACAGACATAATCCTGCTTCAACAGAGCTGTCGCAACAAAGATCAAGCCCCTCGAAATGGGGTCACAGTGGGAAAAGGATAATGAAGCACTGACAAGTGATTATACATAGAATATAATCCTACATGCTTTTCTGGCCAGACTGTTTTGATTGGTCAGTTTAAAGGAAGTGTCGAATGGTGGATTTATTCGGTGAGTGGTGCATGGTATTTGTAGAAGAACGTGGGCCTTACGGAGGACTGGAGTGTGTGGATAACCTGTGGCCTAGCAATGCTTGGTGTTGTCAAAGTTCTGGTGAGATGGGCAGGGCCAACTGCATCAAAAACAGCAGAATGCAAGTGGAGCTCAATAATAAAGTGACCCTGAATAGTGCGATTGTTTCCATGAGGAATGGGATTGATGGGAGGAATGGGGGTGGCATGGGGCAAATGGAAGGAATGAGATGAGGAGTGGCAAGAGAATGATGGAAGAGTAAGGGATGTATATATCATGGGAGGGAAGACCAAGATGACGGAATTTGTTAAGTACGGCAAAGTGGCAGGGACAATTATTTGAAAGCTATTCTGTGTGCTAAAACTGAAGATTCATGAGATTTGAGTGAAAGAAGTTTTAGAAAAGTCATCAGGTGAATTAAAAGAATACTTCATTGTTGATTCTTTGGATGAAGAAGATGATGAGAATCTGAACCTTCTGAAGTTTCTACACAGTCTAACTCCAGTAGACACACTACGTACAAAATTCAATTGAAGAAAGGAATAATAATGTTGCTGCTTGAATCTTGAATCTTAAACAAGGAGTATGTCAAGATTGGTAGCAAGGAAGCTGTTTACTTTGATGATAGATGTAGAAATTATAATAAGCAGTTTTTAAGATTACTTATTTTCACTGAATAATACTGAAATCACAAAGAGCAAACCTGTCTTTTCAACTCAGTCAAAAAACAGTTCCCAATTAGACTTTCATATTCTTGGACTAAAAAGAAATAGCAAGGAAAGACTCTTGACAAAACTTATATCTACATTCATGGGTCTATTTTGTGCATTGTGTGGCTTTTTGCAGCGAGAGTTGTTTTAATTCTGTTAGTCTTTAGGGAAAGGACAGCTAGAAATCCCAAATTTAAAGATTGTATGTAAATGCTTTGTGGATCTGTGCTGGTAAGGAAATATAGTCTAACACATACAGGTTGACAGCATTCTGTTGCGCAGAATAAATAGAAAAAAGAACCCTACATTTATAAAGTGCCTTTCATGACCTTAGTCCGCAAACACTGTACAGCCAATTGCTTGTTATGTATCTACATACACCCTTTTTTTTCTCTTTGGAGAATAATGGGGAAGGGTTGGCTGGATTAGCTTCTTTAACCCTGTTGAACCATGTCATGAATACTCCTTCTGTGGCCAAAAGGTCCTGGAGTGGGGCTTGAACACAATGTTTCTGACACAGAAGTAGAGGGATTACCTACTTAGCCACAAGATATCTCCTTAGCAGTCAATAAATCTCTGCCTGTTAGTAGTTTGTTATTGTATAAATATAATCTTCTAATAAAAGTATTTTAATGAGAAAGTAATAAATTACTTTTGAAGTGGTGGTGCTGCTGTGACAAATAAAGGGCAGCAGCCTATTTGTGCATCAATAGCCCACATCTCCAAATAATCTTTTTCTTTGTGATTTTCATCGATCAGGAAACTGGAGATAACTCCCGTGCTCTTCTTCCCAATAGTGCATTGAGATCTTTTACACCCACCTCAGGCCAGAGTGGCCTCGGTTTATTACTCCATTTGAAAGATGGCACTTTTGACAATTCATGAAGCTCTCCTTCAGTATTGCTCCGTAGTGTCAGCCTTGATTTTTAGGCTTAAGTCCCAGAGTGGGACTTGAATCTAAAATCTTCTCAGAGGTGAGTGCATTACCAATGAAGCACTGGCTGACTTAATGTGCAGTTATATAATTTCAGCTCCAATACAGGTAATTTGTATGACTGTCAGGACACAATGCTGACGTTCAGAGTTGTCGCTAAGTAAATGTTTGAAAAAATTGAATTAGAATCCATGCCTTGGTCAGGAATGGCACAACTGAATTTATTGCTCCAATTCAATCATGAGATTCTCAACACAATCACAGAATATTTGAGTTTCAATCTGCGCTTTATGAGGTCAGATTAATTTTGATGGAGTTAAGAGGTTAAGAAAGCGTGAAATGAAGTACTCAATCGATCAGGCTTCTCACTCAGTTCCTGAACCATGTACCCCAATTCAGTCGTTGCCAACCAGCCATTGTTTGTGCGGTGAATCATTATACAAATGACCAGAGGCTCCAATAAACAAAAGCTAACTGTGAGTCAAACATTGCTTCACTAAGGCTGTGTTTTGGATCTGGAAACAAAATAATCTTATCTCACTCAGTTGATGAAACATAAATTACTGAGATTCTGTATTGGGGCAGAATTATTTAAACATTGTCTAATGTACACAGTGGTTCTTCTTTATTCACTATTATATATAGGTCTACTGTTACAGTATAGTACGGTACTTCCAGACAAAATGTCACTAAAAAATATCACTAGATCATAAATAACTACCCCATTTAATACACGGGGTGTTTTCATCAACAGGAAGGCAAAAATAGTGATGTGCAGTTTTAAAGTTGGTTATTAGCATGTTCTTGCTTCCCTGCAATCCCTCCCTGCTTTCCCTACAAATCATCGACGTGACAGGCTGCTTTGCAGCACCATCAGGCACAGTCCAGCAAACACTGGGAAATCCACAGCATCATACGTAACACAATAAATGGAGGCATTGGGTTGATAGGAAACATTTTCGATGAGTATTCTGTAGAATGGCAATGAAGCCATTAATGTGGACGTCTGATGTTTTAGAAATAAAATAATTTTAGAAATAAGCGTCTTAAATGTCTTTTCTCAACTTGTGTCATTTACATTCACAAGCAGGGACACTTGTCCAGATTTAGTCTTTTTTTTGTATAAAACGGATATTAGGTACACAATGTGAGTTTTCCTCCCTCCATGTTATTTCTGAACTTTGCACAGATGAATTTCTGATTTATTTTGGGCTGTTGGGCTTGGTTTCTGTTGCAATAGGGATAAGATCTGACTGTGGGATATGCTTATGAAACATGGTATACCTCATAACAAAGTGGTGGAATATCACATGACCTCATCGTCTCTGGCAACCTCTTGGCAAGATGAAGCCAGAATAAAATGTTTCCTAAATAAGATTAGTGTTTTTCTTCTCTCTGTGTGACTCTGTAAATATTCTTCACTAGTACATCAAGACCATGAATATTATAGTTTCCTGTTATCGTGTGTACTCAGAATGATCTGGCCAACCTAGATTGGAAATGAGCTGGTGTTGAAAAAGAGACTAGAAAGAAGAAAAAAAATGTTTTTGGCTTAAACTTTCTTTTGATAAGATCGTGAATATGAATTATCTCTGTACTGTGTCTGTCAATTTATTCTGTCAAATTCTCTGCCAATTTATATTGTGGAACTAGATCCACAAAGGCAAGTGGAACAAATGTCTTGAGATAACTTTTCAAATCATGATCAGCACTGGATCCCTGCAGATGGCAAATCAAAATTGACGTTGTTGGTATGTGGGAGAGTTAAGCTGCTCAATCCAGCAACAGTCACAGGGAACATAGCTGCCTACATGTGAGCCAGCAGCGCACCTACCTCTTATTCTGGTGGATTTTAGGACCAGCTGCAGATAGGCAGCCACAGATAGACATGGATTGCCATGATACTGAGCTCTACCTTTCCACTCCTTCTGTCAACTTCTTCTTTAGCTGCGAGTCCAATGTCAATCCTGAATGGTCACCAATTTCCCACAACATTTGGAAGACTCCACCCCAGCTCCTACTGGTAGTTCCAGTCGTAGTCTCATACTGACTACTGGTAACCCTGCTCCAAATTCTTCTCATTACTAATGCTATCTACTTCCCAACCTAATTCTATCTCAAGTCCATCCACCACTGAAACCCAGGCACATGCCTTTCCTATCTCATTAATAACTTATTAGAAATAAGTTATTAATTCAAATAACTCATTCAAAATCTTATATTGTAACTCACAACACACCCTCCTCTTTCATCTCTTTCAGTGTCCTGCCCTATGTTGGTTTGTACAGAGACAAATGCCTCAAGTTTACAATGTTCATCCAAGTGTATAAATCCTTTTCTAGCCTTGACTGTTCTTAGTTCTGTAACATTCTTCAATGCTACAAACCTCCCTCTCTACAACACCAGACCCCCACCTCCCAGCCCCTCTATACTCTATAGTCTTTTGAACGTGAGAGTCCTTTTCCATCCTCACCAATGGTCTCTGTGCTTTGCAGCCACCTAAGACTCCAGAATTAAAATTTTATTTCTAAGAGTCTCTCCAGCCATTGACCTCATCTCACATTTTCCACGAAACATTTCTGATTAAGGTTTTGGTTGGCCCTAATCAAATCACTTAATGTAGGTCAGTGTCAGTTTGATTCTCCCTTACTTGTATGGTAAGCAACTTGTGAACTTTTACCATGTCGTAGATATATGAAAACAAATTCTTTCAAATACACGTTGCTGCAAATTTAAAACACTTTTGCTTAAGGGGAAAAGACTTTTTTTTACTATGAAACATTGTCATTATGAGCCTTTTCCCATAAAACATATAATGGTGAAATGCTAATAGATTTACATTTAAATGGGAACTATACATTGCAAACTTTGATCAAATTTCCAAAACAAACAAACAGAATTTATAGAACATTTGTATTTAAGCAGAGAAGAAAAACACATTTGTTGACAAGGGAAAACTGAAGAGAGATGGAGTTCTAAATTTGGGTTTGTGTGATTTACTTCAAAGGGAAGGGAATAAGCCAAAAAAACAAAGACTTTCTGGCTTCAACTCCAATTCAGTTTGCTGTTTTCATCTTTGCTTGGTAATCTTTAACCATGGATTGCTTTGTCCTGCCAGGAGGGATTAGAATAAAACAAAGAGACACAGGTGTTCTTTATATCAGTAATTTACTTCAAACTGATAAGGGATCGCTGTTTGATTTTGACCTGTAACCAGAGGCCTGTAAAGGTCAAATCCACATTATTGTTAATGCATCTTTTTCAATATATTGAAGTCAGTGTTCAATTGTATCAAAATGTTAACATCTTCAATTTCAAACTATACCAGAAGGTTTACAACTTTTGCTTTAAGTATGAAAACAAAACATCAGCAAATCTACTTTTAACAAAGTATTTACCTTAGGCAGTTGCCATCCCATAGACTGACCCCAAGCAGGCAGTTATAAAATACATTTTGTGCCAAGACCCAAACCTTTGAATATTTCATTGTTTATAGAGTAATTCAGATATGAAGCTGTTCAAAACTAATTAAATTTCATGGTGTGAATTCAATTCTAGACAGTTTTCTGCAAACACTTAACTTCACCACAAGTGTAGTTAATGACAATGTCATAGAGTGAGAGTTGCACGGCATGGAAACAGACTCTTCAGTCCAATTTATCCATGTTGACTAGATATCCCAAAATAATCTAATAAGGTTACCCCTCAGCCTTCGGCACTCCAGGGAAAACAGCCCCAGCTTATACAGCCTTTCCCGATAGCTCAAACCCTCCAACGCTGGTAATGTGTGAAAAAAAGTGATCATGAGAATTGCAGCAAAGAGTTCATTCTCATTATTTTCATACAAATAAAATTAAATGGTGTCCAGATTCTACTAAATGATACTGGCATATCCATCCAGGTCAAAGGCCACTGCAGAACTTGCACAGTGTCTTGGTGACTTTGCAATCTTCATGAATTCCAATTCTCAAATGAGTTGTATTACAATTAACTTAAAATACAATGATTGTTCCTACCATTGTCCTATTTTGATTAAATACTACATCATAGATCATAGAATCCCTACGGTGTGGAAACAGGCCCTTTAGGCCAACAAGTCCACACTGACACTCAGAGCTTCCCACCCAGACCCATCCCCCTATAACCCACCTAATCTATACATCCCTGAACACTACGGGCAATTTAGCATGGCCAATCCACCTAGCCTGCACATCTTTGGACTGTGGAAGGAAACTGGAGCACCCAGAGGAAACCCACGCAGACACAGGGAGAATGTGCAAACTCCACACAGACAGTTGCCCGAGGGTGGAATCGAACCCGGGTCCCTGGCGCTTCAGGCAGCAGTGCTAACCACTGAGTGTTTAAATGCAGGCCATTAGGCCCATTTACTTACTAGCTATTAATGCAAAGTTCTATCTATTTATATTGACTGTGTTAAAATCATGACGATTTAGATGCAATAATCTAATGCTCTTTAGCCACACACCAGTTTGGGTGGGGCTTATTTTTATTCAAGAATGTCTCATGCTAGTTACAGATTCGAAGGAAGAAAGAATACGTAAATAATTAACAAAGGAAGCTTAAAACTAAATCAATGCGTAAAATAGAGTTGCCCCTTAGGTCTCTTATCAATCTTTCCCCTCTCACCTTAAACCCATGCCCTCTAGTATTTCACTTTCCCACCCCAGGGAAAAGACAATGTCTACTTACCCTATCCATGCCCCTCATGATTTTATAAACCTCGAGAAGGTTACCCCTCAGCCTTCAGCGCTCCAGGGATAACAGCCCCAGCTTATACAGTCTTTCCCGATAGCTCAAATCCTCCAACCCTCGCAACATCCTTGTAAATCTTTTCTTAACCCTTTCAAGCTTCACAATATCCTTCTTATAGCAGTGTGACCAGAATTGCACACAGTATTCAAAAAGTGGCCAAACCAATGTCCTGTATAGTTGCAACATGACCTCCCAACTCTTGTACTCAATGCACTGACCAATGAAAGCAAGCATATCAAATGCCTTCTTCACCACCCGGTCTACCTCTGACTCCACTTTCAAGGAACTATGAACCTGCACTCCAAGGACTCTTTGTTGAGCAACACTCCCCAGGATCTTACCATTAGGTGTATATGTCCACCCCTAATTTGTCGTTCCAAAATGCAACACTTCACATTTATTGAAACTAAATTCCATCTGCCAACCCTCAGCCCATTGGCCCATCTGATCAAGATCCTGTTGTACTCTGAGGTAACCTTCTTTGCTGTCCACTACACCTCTAATTTTGGTGTCATCTGCAAAATTACTAACCATACCACCTAGGTTCCCATCCAATTCATTAATATAAATGATGAAAAGCAGTGGACGCAGCGTCGATCCTTGTGGCACACCACTATTCACAGACCTCCAGTCTGAAAAGCAACCCTCCACCACCACCCTCTGGCTTCTACCTTCGAGCCAGTTCTGTATCCAAATAGCTAGTTCCCCTTGTATTCCAAAGCATCTAACCTTACTAACCAGTCTACCATGAGGAACCTTGTTGAAAGCCTTACTAAAGTCCATATAGATCACATCCGCCGCTCTGTCCTCATCAATCGTCATCGTTACCTCTTCAAAAAAGTCAATCAAGTTAGTGAGACATGACTTCCTACGCAAAAAGCCATGTTGACTATCCCTAATCAGTCCTTGCCTTTCCAAATACATGTAAATCCTGTCCCTCAGGATTCCCTCCAACAACTTGCCCTTGACCGATGTCAGGCTCACAGATCTATAGTTCCCTGGCTTTTCCTTACCACTTTTCTTAATTAGCCGCACCATGTTAGCCAACCTCCAGACTTCTGGCACCTCACCTGTGGCTATTAATGTCTCAGCAAGGGGCCTAGCAATCACTCCCCTAGCTTCTCACATGGCAAATGAATGTGGTTTGTGAAATAAAGAAAATGCCATTTTGCTCACAAAATGATTACTTCAGCCAGTGAGGAGATGGGATCATGCAGTGGTCATTCAGTCTAGTGGCAACAACTCATGTGCATATTCACTGTGCTTCTTGTCTTTCAGTCTTTTTCAAGAATTTTTTTAATTTGGAAAAGGACAGAAAGATTATCACAATATCCTTTTGCTATTTTGCTAATAGCTCCCACATAGTCAATCAGGAAGTGTTTTGTCAGCCTACACATCATGAACAGATTATGTTCTGCATTGGCTCATTCGTGACACTTACAACAGATGTGAATGATGTGGCCACTTAGCACAATGCAGCATTCTCATCTCACGGGTTTTTGAACTCATGATTGCAATTCCTCACATAGTAAATTACTGTTCAACCAATTGGCAACTTCTCTTTGAATGGTGGGCAAGTTGGAGACAGGGTATTTCTTGACCACTCTGTGTGGGTAATTATCATGAAATAGTGACAGAGGTAGGCAGCAGGTTAAAATTGAGCAGCTTTCACTATCGTCTCAACTGGGCATGTTACATGTCATAGACAGATCAATAAGTGTATAGAACTTCAAGGTTTTGCTTTAGTATGATACATCATGGCACTAAAGTCCAGTGCATGCTGAAAGTACACAACAGATTTCTCTCTTTTTAACAAACAGTTCTCTCCATTCAAGAATAAGTGAGACAGTAAGATTCTACAAGATTCTATTTGTCAGTGAAATAAACTCAAAATTGTCAAAATTACTTTTGTTACATCACAAATCAGGGAGTAACTTCTATCATTAAGATACAAACAATGTCATTTTTGGTTGTAAACAGTCATTTTTTCAAGTTACCATACTGCTTGCATCCTGGCCATCTTTATCCCTTAACCAACATCACTTAAACATGTTAGCTGGTCATTATCTCAATGCTGTTTATGTGCAAAATGGCTGCCATATTTCCGTACATTGCAGGGTTAATATTAATTCAAAGTGCCTAACTAGTGAACAATGCATTGAGTCATCATTAAATCGTGAAACATGCTTTCTCAATGTAAGTTCTTTTGTTTCACATCTTACAACTGAATACAAAATTAAATCCAGTCAGGTCAAATTCTCCGGTTTATTACATCATTAAGAGACAAGCCATTACCAAAATAGGAAATCCTCCTAATGGTAAATTATTGACTGGAAAAAATATTTGTGTTACGTATCACAACGATACCACGACAACATGTTTCGGCATATAAAATTGTTTTAGATCGACTTTTGTTTACGTTACTTCTTTTGTTTAAATTAGTCCTTTCATTATTCAAGAACATAATTATATAATGAAATCAAATGCAAAGTGACTGAGGTTGTAAAAGATTGGTTTCAATTAAACTGACATGAATGACTTAGCCAGAAATAATCCATTAAAATGGGATGACCTGCATTAATTATGCCATTATACATCAATAGTTTATGCTTCCTTAATCCCACAAATTATTTGAAGGTATCTGTTACAATTGTAAACTATGACTAATTTACCAATGAATCTGCTATTCCATTAAAAAAACAAGTAAAATTTTCTTTTCTTTAATGGAATTATTTAGAAAGGTTGTGGGTGGGGTCCGAATGTAGTTTAATGAAAAGCCTGCTTTTTTTGTGCACTGTTCTCTCCCACATCTCTGATGTTAGCACCCTAAATTCTTGATTTTTATCCTTTATTTCTTCTGTGGTATGTGCATTGCTAGGAACACCATGTAGACGAAACTAGCTAAGGAACCAAATGGATTTTTAAAACAATAATCAATGATTGCTTTGTGGTCACCATTACTGAGACTATTTCCTAGATTTATTTGTGGTATTTAGATTTCACTAGCTATCATGGTGGGGTTTGAAATCTTGGTCCTCAAAATTACTAGTTCAGTGACATTACCACAATGCCACTGTATCCCATCTGATGGGATAATCTGAACTGTGAAAGTCTTCACTGATTAACACTGGCAATGATTATTATAATTAAAGAAATGTACAAATGGTTCCCTTCCCAGATCATAGTGTCATTGTCCCTTGCACACTGAATGAAATTACCCCCACAGCACAATAATCTTTGTGATTTGAATAAGTTTTAGCTTTCAAGATCCATTCCAATCCTCAAGCATTTGAGCTGTCCATGATCTTATTTTGAAATAACAATTTCCTGGTATACGGTCAGTTAATTCACTGAGTAATTGAGTCACAAAGACCAGAAGAACCCCAGGTTAAATTCCTGTTGCTGAATCACCCTGAGGCTGCTACAGTTGACCTAATGACACCAGGTTATAGTCCAATAGGTTAATTTGAAAACACTAGCTTTCGAGTTCTGCTCCTTCCTCAGGTGTAGTATACTGATTATATACTGAGGAGGTACACTGACACAGAATTTATAAACCGAAAGGTAACAAATCTAAAAATGGCTCGCTGACCGCATCCTGTTGAATCTTTAATCAGTTAAAAAGGAGACACAGATTTCTATTGATTAAAATGCAAATCTCAGAATTTCTTTCACGTCATTGCCCTGAGATAATTAAAGTTTTTATCAATGTATACAGGAGGTGACATCTCAGGTCAGACATTGCACTTTAGGTGTGAGGCCTTGTTTAGAATCTGTCTGTGTTTTAACCTGGAGTCAGGCTGGTTTTTTTTGAACAAAATATAATGTATCTACAAATACACAAACATCTTGGATGAAATAATGCACCCCATACATTTATATGTATGAACTCGCGCGTGTGTGTGTGTGTGAGTGAGTGTGTGTGTGTGAGAAAGATAAGGAGTGTGTGTAAAGAAGTGTACCGACAACGGAACAACCAGGAACACTACAGACAACTATCTGCCAGTCTGACCAGAGAACACACCCGTGAACTCAACAGACTGATCAAGATTTTTGATCCAGTCCTTCAGAGTACCCTACGCACTCTCATCCCGTGTACTTCTCACATAGGGGACTTCCACTGCCTTCTGAACATCCACAAAGCCAATACACCCGAACGTCCCATTGTATCAGGCAACGGGACCCTCTGTGAGAACCTCTCTGGCTATGTCCAGGGCATCTTCAAATCCATTGTACAGGGAACTCCCAGCTTCTGTCGCGACATTACAGAAAATCAGCACCCACGGACCAATCGACCCAGGAACACTCCTCGTCACAATGGACGTTTTGGCACTCTACACCAGCGTCCCCCATGATGATGGCATCACTGCAACAGCATCGGTAATCAATACCACCAATTGCCAACTTCCAGACTGCCATCCTACCATTCATCCACTTCATCCTCAACCACAATGTCTTCACCTTCCACAAACGGATCTGCTCAGATGAGCGGGAATGAGACGGACACCTGAAGGTTTTGAAGCATGCCCTCATAAGAATGGGATGTGATGCTCAACTCATCGGTCACCAGTTACAACCTGCCACAGCGAAAAACCATAATGACCTCCTCAGAAGACTGACATGGATACCACTGATAGGCTACCCTAAATCATCCAGTACTTCCCCGGAAAGGAGAATCTATGCCATGTTCTTCGCAGCCTTCAACACATTATCAATGACGATAAACACCTCGCCAAGATCCTCCCTATGCCTCCACTTCAAACAACTGCCAAACCTTAAACAGACCATTGTTCGCAGAAAACTACCCAGCCTTCAGGACAACATCAACCACAACACCACACAACTCTGCCATGGCAACCTCTGGAAGACATGTCAGATCATCGACATAAATACCACCATCACGCGTGGGAACACCGCCTACCATGTGCACGGCAGATACTTCTGACTCGGCCAACGTTGTCTATCCTATACGCTGCAGGCAAGGATGCCCCAAGGCATGGTATATCGGCGAAACTATGCAGACGCTATGACAACAGATGAATGGACACTGCACAACAGGGGCATTCCCTCCCAGTCAGGGAACACTTCAACAGTCAAGGGCATTCAGCCTCTGATCTTTGGGTAGGTGTCCTCCAAAGACTTTGAGATACACAACAATGCAAAATCGCTGAGCAGAGACTGATAGCTAAATTCCGTACTCAATAGGATGACCTCAATCGTGATCTTGGGTTTATGTCATGCTACAGGTAACACCACCACACTATATACTCTCACATACATGCACACCTGCTCACACAAACACACGTGCACACACACACTTGCATACTCAAACAGACCCTGTCTCATTCACACACACACATATACATTCCTTCACACTCACACATTCTCTCTCAAGCACACGCACACACATATTCACACAGTTTCTCACACACACATGCACACACACGCTCTCTTTCTCATGCACACACTCTCTCTCTCACACACACACACACAGACACAGACACACACACACACACACACACACACACACGTAAATCTATGGGGTGCACTATTTCATCCAAGATGTTTATGTATTTGCAGATACATTCTATTTTGTACAACAAAAAAATCAGCCTGACTCCAGGTCAAAACACAGACAGATGCTAAATAAGGCCTCACACCTAAAATGCATTGTCTGACCTGAGATGTCACTTCTTGTATATACTGATAAAACCTTTAGTTATCTCAGGGCAATGACTTGAAAGAAATTCTGGGATTTGCATTTTAACTAATAGAAGCCTATGTCTCCTTCTTAACTGATTAATGATTTAACAGGAGGCAGTCAGTGAGCCATTTTTAGGGTTGTTACCTTTCTGCTTATAAATTCTGCGTCAGTATACTTTCTTTTCCACACTGTATCTGAGGAAGTAGCAGAGCTCCAAATGCTTGTGTTTTCAAATGAACCTGTTGGACTATAACCTGGTGCCATGTGATTTTTGACCTTGACCACCCCAGTCCAACACCAGCACCTCCACATCACAGTTGACCTCAACATCCTTGTAATAGGGGGTGGTAAACTAATGACTGTTTCTATTCCTGGTCTAAATTCTAAATGAGAACAAGAATTTGGTTTTGTTGTAATAATAGTACTGGTGATGTGGTTAAAAAAATTACCAACTTGAAAAGTTAACTCAGTTTCCCTTTCTACTGATATTGATCAACCGACTGAGTATTTCCAACTCTATGTTTTTTGTTTCAGTTTATCAACATTCAGAGTATTTCATTTTTCTTTGGTTGAACTTGTGAGCCTTCTGTGACAAATAGTAATTGGTCATGCACTGTTAAGATAAAGGCAAAACCATCATAGTCCTATCAGACCACAGGGCTGTTCTCTCATTAGAGAGAGATGAGAAGTGATGGTTTAACCTGAGGGTAATCATGCCTTAGGCAAGGGGTTAGGCTGAGAAAGTGGGGCCTTCATAGTAAACTCAGTCAGTGCAAGAACTGAACCTGTACTGTTGGTGTTACTCTGCAATACCACAGCTATTCAGGCAACTGAAATAACCAACGCCCAAGGCCCTATGTACATACTGAGATACACCAGGCAGCTAATATCAGAGGGACAAGGAGACAACTTTGTACAAGGAAAAGTTAGAGTAAAAATGGTGTAAAGAAATCCAAGCAGTTGAGAACTATGATGCAACTATAGTTCACAGAAACAAATTTGACCTTGAAGTCACGTTAATGTTTCAACGGCAACCAGGTAGAAGAGACAATGTGTGCCTGTGCTGAACCACTGTATATGTGGTGTAAACTTTGTTCGGCTTAATGTCATTTCCAATTCAAATAGAAAAATGAAGAATCAATATATTTTGAAATTTTTACCAAAAAGCCTAACTACACAAAATACATAATTAACTGACATACACACCTTTTAACCACTAGTGGAAGGCCAGTATCAATAACAAAGTTATTGTAGTTAGGTGTTTTATAGTCAACAAGTAGCTTAACTGAGAAATTAAGATAACTGTCACAAGCTCACTGAACAACTGTTGTACTTGCACTATGTTTTAATTGTTCTGGCTGTAAGATCAATGCTTACAGTGAGTGCCTCATGTTACAGGTCACATGGTTACATGGCTTCTGAGGAAGAGTCATCTAGACTTGAAATGTTGGCTTGCTTTCTCTCCATTAATGCAGCATGTTAGTACAGCATTGAGCATTGTATTTCTATCTGAAAAGTCCCCCTTTTTATGTAAAAGAAAGAACAAACACTACATGCTTTATCATTTACAATGAGAGTTATCCAGGTCACCCACTATGTGTACAACTGTTCTCATGCATTAGGAGTTTGTTCATCAGTCTCTGCCTGTGCATTAAACATGTAGCCCTGAAATCAGAGATAAAAGGTACTGCAGATGCTGGAGAATCTGAGATAACAAGCATGGGGCTGGATGAACACAGCAGGTCAAGCAGCATCATAGGAGCAGGAAAACTTGACGTTTCGGGCCTAGACCCTTCATCAGAAATGGGGGAGGGGAAGAGGGTTCTGAAATAAATAGGGAGAGAGGGGGAGGCGGATAGAGGATGGATCGAGGAGAGGATAGGTGGAGAGGAGGCAGACAAGTCGAAGAGGCGGGGATGGAGCCAGTAAAGGTGAGTGTAGGTAGGAGGGTAGGGAGGAGATAGGTCAGTCCAGGGAGGACGGACAGGTCAAGGGGGCGGGATGATGTTAGTAGATAGGAGATGGGGGTGTGGCTTGAGGTGAGAGGAAAAACAGGTTAGGGAGGTGGAGATGAGCTGGGCTGGTTTTGGGATGCGGTTGGGGGAGGGGAGATTTTGAAGCTTGTGGAATCCACATTGATGCCATTGGGCTGCAGGGTTCCCAGGCTGAATATGATTTGCTGTTCCTGCAGCCTTCGGGTGGCATCACTGTGGCATTGCAGGAGGCCCAGGATAGACATGTCATCTGAGGAATGGGAGGGGGAGTTGAAATGGTTCGCGACTGGGAGGTGCAGTTGTTTGTTGCGAACTGAGCGCAGGTATTCTGCACCCACCTAGAAACCGATGTCCATTTCAAGCCCACTGACTCCCACAGCTACCTGGAATACACCTCCTCCCACCCACCCTCCTGCAAAAATGCCATCCCCTATTCCCAATTCCTTCGCCTCCGCCGCATCTGCTCCCAGGATGAGACATTCCACTCCTGTACATCTCAAATGTCCTCATTCTTCAAGGACCGCAACTTCCCCCCCACAGTGGTCGAGAATACCCTCGACCGTGTATCCCGCATTTCCCGGAACACATCCCTCACGCCCCGTCCCCGCAATGATAACCAAAAAAGAATCCCCCTCATCCTCACATACCACCCCACCAACCTCCGGATCCAACGCATCATCCTCTGACACTTCTGCCATCTGCAATCAGACCCCACCACCAAAGACATTTTTCCCTACCCACCCTTATCTGCCTTCCGGAGGGACCACTCCCTCCGCGACTTAATGTCTTAATGATATGTTATCATTGGCTGTTTATCTGGGTTGTGTTCTTTCTTCAGGTAGTGTCATTTTCTTGTCACTAAGTTGTTGCCATGGTAACTGCTGTTGTTCCATTTCTGTTGTTGGGGTCAGTCCGAATCTTCTTGATTGGCTACTTGCAGTGAAAGGCCAGCTTCTCCAGTTCTATGTATGTGCCTGCAGTTGTGATGTTGAGAATGCCATAACACCTAAAGTGTGCTTTTGGGCATTCTACAATCTCAGTGGTAGTTACTGAAGTCAGCTGTCTCCCTCCCAGTCATTAGAGTAGAAGGTTACAGTGAAAAGATAGTCAGAGTAAAGAGGTCTACAGCAAACTTCATCCACGTTTTGTCTGGGATGTTGTGTGTCATCAGTGGCTCTCTCATTTGCTTAGCTTAGCATTCATTATAAACAGGGCTGATGTGGTCCTTGATCAAGTTACTTACGTTTGACTGGTAAGTATGTTTCTTGGCTTCCTGACTCAACTTAAGTTCTTGTTGACTCATAGCTATGCTTTATCAACTCTTCTTTCAACTCCCCTTGGAACATGACTTTTTTTTTTGTATAATATGCCATCTTGAGCTGCCAATTCCTCTCTGTATGACCTAATACACCCCTATAGTAACAGGCATGCTCTTGATACTTTCAAATGATCTTTCAACACTAGCTTTTGCTACAGTTTGGTAGTCGGGGGTGAGGGGAAAGGGTTGCACCCTGTTTGGCAGGTCCCTTGATTTGAGCAAGGAATATGCCTGTTAGACACAGTATCTCTGCTGAGCATGTTAAGCTGCTGCTTGCATGGAATATGGTCTCAACACCATGTCAGTGACATATATCAATTTCCCTTACTTGGGTGTCACATCCAAATGATATTTCTGTGACCGTACTAACAATCTTTGCAGTTGCTTTGCAGCAGATAAAAACAGTAAAAGCATTTAGTATCTTGGTGGATTTAGTTGTCAATTTGTCTCCAAATAGGTGTTGATACAAATGTTCACAAGCAAAGACAATGGACAGGAACACTTTCTCACCCTAAGCATAGTGTCTCCCCATTTGTGCTAATGCCTCAGACGCAAATATAACCAGTTATCTTTGCTGTATTAGGGTTGTTCTAAGTCTTCTCTCACTGGCATCAGATGACAGGGTGACTTCTGAAGAAGGGTCACTGGGCTCAAAAAGTTATCTTCGCTTTCTCTACACCAATGCTGCCACACCTGCTGAGTTTCTCCAGTAATTTCAGTTTTTGTTTCAGGTCTGCAGTTCTTTGTTTTATCTTGGTTGAATAAATATGGTTATGAATTATTACAGCTCACTACCACTTTCTCAAGGGCAGCTAGTACAAGCAAAAATTGTTGGCCAGACAGCGGCACCCATGAGTGGATAAAAAGTATTTACATTGAGACTGTTTACATTAAAATGGTGATAGCGAGTGTACCAAAAATATACCGTGCACAGAAGTGAGTGGTGCATTTTCTGAGATGACATTGGGTAAAGCAGGGAACCAGAACCCCCCTGCTCCCCTAATGTCATAGGGTATGTAACATTTTTCAGAACAGAAGGGTCCCTGGACCTGAAATGTTAATTCTTATTTCTCTCCACAGATGCTGAGTTTTTCCAGTAATTTCTGTTTTTGGTACTTACTAGAACAGGTCAGTTTCACCTCCCATTCAAAGCAGCATTGCCAGCAAATGGGACTGGACAAAAAGGCTCCATGGTGGACTCATGTTTTAGCATGGAAATAGAAAATTACAGTTCTGTAGCCTTATCTCAGAATGCCCCAAAGCACTACATGACCAATTAAGTACTCATGAACTACTGTTCCCGTCAGAACATTCAAAACCCAGCAGCCAATTCATACACAGCAAAATTCCACAAAGGTTGATAATGTGAGAATGACCAAATAATGTATTTTGTTAAAAAAATTGAGCAATAAATATTGGCCATAACGCTCAGGATAACTCCACTTCCCATTCCTTTACATCCACCTCAGAGTGGGCCTCTAATCTGGAAGCCAGCATCTTCCAATGGAGTGTCAGTTTCAATTACTGTGCTCAAGGCTCTGGGGTGGGACTTCAACCTTCTGATCCAGAGGCATGAATACTACCCACTGACTCACAACTGATACCAAACACAAAAATGATGATTTGGCTCAGGGACAACACTGCAACTTAAACAATCTATGCCAACATCCTACAACAATTCTCCTATTAAACTAAGATTTCTTTTGGGCATGAAGCTGAGAAAACCACAATGAATATTCTCTGCCACTAAAAAAATAAACTGAGTCAATGCAGTGTGGCGCTGGAGGAACACAGCAGGTCAGGCAGCATCAGAGGGGTAGGAGAGTTGACATTTCAGGCCTAGACCTTTCATCACTTTAGACCTGAAACATCGACTCTCCTGCTTCTCTGATGCTGTCTGACTTGCTGTGTTCCTCCAGCTCCACACTATATTGACTGACTTCAGCATCTACAGCTCATGCTATCTCCAAAAAAAAAACTGGAAGTTGTTTATTTAGTCCACTGACAACATTCACAGCTCCACAGCAGCACCAAGTGGCAGGGGCTAGTATTGAGCAGACAAGGTTATAACTTCCAGGAAACATGTTAACAACCATCTTAGTACCTTTAGGAAATTAATCTTGCAGACAGCAATTTGAATTTGAATTTTTTTTTAAAGTCAGGTGATAGTTATAAATGCTGCAGATTAGGTCAAATAGTTTTGAGCGTACTTCACATGGGCCAGGTCAGTCACCACAACTCCTTTAACCCTACTGATCTACAATAGCAGCCCCAGTAGAGGAGGAACAGGGCTGTGTTAAAGTTAATAATAGGGAAGGTTCCAGGATTTCAAACAGTTCATTGACCAATGCAATGAATGGATTAGTGGATGGCAATGCAGCTCAAGTGCTAAGAAACACTTATCAATACCCAGGAGAAAAATTATAGTTTCTATTTTTCAAACAATGAGATACTGAAAAGCCAACATGTTTCTTTCAGGTGAGGTGATGAAGAATACTATAATGCTCAGTTATGATCTGCCTGATTATCTTTAGGTGCTTGTGTTCTAGTATAAATCTTACTAGAGGCCAACTAGTCTGTCAGAAGATTTCCCAAAATAGACATGAAGAAGCAGCAAAATTGAAGTAGATTTGCTGGTCTAACATCATAACAGAGTGTTTATGGGATGAGACCAATCCTTGATTTAAAATTATAAAATTCAAGTTATACATAGTCAAACCACTCCTTGATTTACAGGGTCTACGTCAACTGTGGCATCAATCTTGAGTACTGGATGCTCCACTGGATCCTTGAATTTGATAGACAGCAGAGATAAATACTTGAATCCTCTTGTGCCATTTGCTTACGTTGTACCTCAAGACAGATTGATCTATAACACAGGAAATGTGCTTCCTGGAGTTACATAGTGCACAAAAATTTGTTTAGTCACAAACCTTACAGATCACCAGACTCTAAATTTTCCACAGAAGCTATCTTGTTCGTTTGTGGATTAGTGTGTTGTTTCAAGTGTTTGTACCATCAGTAATAGGATTTATTTCCACAGCATACTGCTTTCTAAATAAATATGACCTTGCATCTGGAGTCAGCTAAAGGAGTAGACATTTTAAGGTCTAGTTGATGCCACTTTTTTTCCTTTAATGGATTGCAATGGATTGTAACCTCCATTTTGTGGGTACACACCCAAAATGGCGTGAAAATGGTTTGGTCTCCATATTATGTGACAATTTGATAGTTGGACAAATGCTGTTTGGGATAAGGGAAAAAAGACATGCAACAAGAAATGTGAGAACAATAATAATTTGTAAAAATAGTTGTAAGTAATTTATTCGTAAATCTTTTCCCCCTTAGAAGCCTTTTTAAGTCTGAAAGTTAGCTACAACCAAGTCTTGTGCTCATTCAGGTGTACATATCCAAGTCCTTTAGGACATTTTAGGGCATTATCAAAGCTCAGAGTTTACCCCGGCCCACAGCCTAAACAAACCAGGACTTCTATGGATGCAAGCTAAACCAATAAAACAAGCAGTTCTAGCACGATCACTCCGCTAACTTTTGTAAAAGCTCTGCAGGGACACACTATAGGCATAGATTTTCCTCCCTTCTCTCAACCATTTTGCCCTAATTGCCTCAACACAAAACCTGATAAATATAAGAAAATATGCAAAGATAAACCACTGAGCAAAGAAAGAGAATTTATCTCACTTGCTAGTATCACCAACTACTGCCTTTTGAAGAGGTAAACATTAAAGTTCTTCAGCTTACAGACATTGACAAGATTGGTGGAAATGTCCACCAGAAATCATGAGAAGGCCAATTTAATAAGTGGGAATGAGGAAATAGCCGAGACATTAAACAGTTATTTCGTGTCGGTCTTCACAGTGGAAGACACAAATAACATGCCAAAAACTAATGGCAAGAAGATTATAGCAGGTGAGGACCTAGAAACTATCATTATCACTAAGGAGGCAGTGCTGGGCAAGCTAATGGGGCTAAAGGTAGACAAGTCTCCTGGCCCTGATGA
>JAHRHZ010000055.1:9437985-9526419 GCA_024137785.1 Ginglymostoma cirratum | reverse complement strand
AGATAGGTCAGTCCAGGGAGGACGGACCTATCTCCTCCCTACCCCCCTACCTACACTCACCTTTACTGGCTCCATCCCCGCCTCTTCGA
Organism: Ginglymostoma cirratum; assembly: GCA_024137785.1. Lineage (NCBI taxonomy): Eukaryota > Metazoa > Chordata > Chondrichthyes > Orectolobiformes > Ginglymostomatidae > Ginglymostoma > Ginglymostoma cirratum. Next base: position 9,526,330 of record JAHRHZ010000055.1, on the reverse strand, counting down.
CTTGTCTGCCTCCTCTCCACCTATCCTCTCCTCTATCCATCCTCTATCCGCCTCCCCCTCTCTCCCTATTTATTTCAGAACCCTCTTCCCCTCCCCCATTTCTGATGAAGGGTTTAGGCCCGAAACGTCAAGTTTTCCTGCTCCTGTGATGCTGCTTGACCTGCTGTGTTCATCCAGCCCCATGCTTGTTAACTATAGGCCAGTTAGCCTAACTTCGGTAGTGGGGAAAATGCTTGACTCTATCGTTAAGGAAGAAATAGCAAGATATCTGGATATAAATTGTCCCATTGGGAACACCCAGCATGGGTTCATGAAGGGTAGGTCACGTTTAACTAATTTGATGGAATTCTTTGAGGACATTACTTGCATGGTGGACAATGGGGAACCTGTGGATGTGGTGTATCTGGATTTCCAGAAGGCATTTGACAAGGTGCCACACCAAAGGCTGCTACATAAGATAAAGTTGCATGGTATTACAGGTAATGTATTGGCATGGATAGAGGATTGGTTGACCAGTAGAAAGCAAAGAGTAGGGGTAAATGGGTGCTTTTCTGGTTGGTGGTCAGTGGCTAGTGGTGTGCCTCAGGGATCAGTGTTGGGACCGCAATTGTTTACAATTTACATAGATGATTTGGAGTTGGGGACTATGTGTGGTGTGTCAAAATTTGCAGATGACACTAAGATGGGTGGTAGAGCAAAGTGTGCAGAAGACACTGAAAGTCTGCAGAGGGATACAGATAGTCTGAGTGAGTGGGCAAAAGTCTGGCAGATGGAGTACAATGTTGATTAAGTGTGAGATCATCCATTTTGGTAGGAATAACAGCAAAATGGACTACATTTTAAATGGTAAAAAATTGGGAGGTTGTTTCCGCTAGCAGGTGAAACTAGGACTAGAAGGCATCACCTCAAAATAAAGGGAAGCAGATGTAGGACTGAGGTCAGGAGGAATTTCTTCACCCAAAAGGTTGCGAATCTGTGGAATTCCCTGCCCAATGAAGTGGTTGAAGCTACCTCGCTGAATGTTTTTAAGGCAACATACATTTTTGAACAGTAAAGGAATTAAGGGTTATGGTGAGTGGGCGGGTAAGTGGAGCTGAGTCTCAAAAAGATCAGCCATGATCTTATTAAATGGCGGGGCAGGCTTGAGGGGCCAGATGGCCTACTCCTGTTCCTAGTTCTTAAATCATGTTTGCGTTTTATTTATTATCCCAAATATGTATTAATAATGTTGAGGTTGTACAGAATATTGGTGAGGCCTCTTCTGGATACTGTGCACATTTCTGATCACTCTGTTAAAGGAAGGATATTAAATTGGAGAGGTTTCAGAAAATATTTACCAGGATATTACAGGGAACAGGTTATAAAAATAGGCAAGATAGACCGGGATAACAAGGTGTAGAGCTGGAGGAACACAGCAGGCCAAGCAGCATCAGAGGAGCAGGAAAGCTGACGTTTTGGGTCTGGACCTTTTTCCATTGGAGCGTAGGAAGTTAAGTGGTGACCTTATTAAGGTTTTAAAAATCATGAGGGGCATAGATAAGGTGAACAGCAAAGGTCTATTTGTCCCCTAAGTTGGGACTTCAAAACCAGGGGGCATATTTTTAAAGGTGAGACAAGGAAGATTTAAAAAGGATGCGAGGGGCAACTTTTTTTTTAAACAGAGTGGTTAGTATGTGGAATGAACTACTAGACGAAATAGTGTATGCAGGTACAGTTACAACATTTAAAAGACATTTGGATAAATATATGAATAGTAAAGATTTGAACAGATATGGACCAAATGCAGGCAGGGTGGATGAGTTTAGTTTGGGAATATGGTTGGCATCGTCTAGTTGGACCAAAGGGCCTGTTTTCATGCTGTATGACTATGACTTTATAAATTAATTTAATGCCTTAAATTGCAATTGTACAATTACTGCTATCTGATCATTGTATTAAATCACAACATCTCGTTGGCCTACCACATAGAAAGCATACAATATATAAAATTTGGAGTCGTGTGACACCTGTTAATAAGATTGCTTAATGTAACAAAAGATGTAATGCTGTAATTTTTTTAAGCAGTTGACAATAATCCACTGTTCTAAGAACATTTATTTTCTAAACACAATTTATACGTTTCAGTAAGTTTTCATTGTGTCAATGTATGCTTCATACACTGACCTCCCAAATGATATCCAATGACTACATGGGTAATGGAAAAAGATGTGCACCTACAAACAGGTGGGTGGACTACTGAGAGCTGTGTAGTAATTACTGCTTAAGGGATATCCATTTATATTAAGCATTGGATACACAGCAATTTTAAAAAAAAAAAACTGGTTCTTTCATTAAGCAGAAATTCAGAATAGAACAAAATCAAGTATTAGGTTGGCAGGAACATTTTATTGATGTCAGAAATGGTGCACCACACACTAGCTTGACCATTAATAAAGTTCACATGAAATATTTCATGATCTATACAAAAGAAAAAAGGTAGAAGTCATAATCCATTACATAATTTGGATCAAGTGTGAAGCAAATAAGGATTACACTGCTCAATTATAACAGAAGGGTTCTTACATAATACAAATATATTTCACATAATGAGTGGAAGTAAACAGTTTCCTTACAAACTTGTAAAAAAATGCACAATTAAACACTTTCTACAAAAACTGCTATTGTGAGGTAAATGTGGTATGTTAATATATAAGGCTAACGGTTTAAATAGAGAGATAACAGATTTTCCTAATTCACAGAATATTGCATTTGTTTTTGGTGCTTTAATAATAGCTGCAAGTGTTGATTAAAGTCTCCACTGCATGACATTGACGCTTTCTAATTACAGCATTACTGCAGAATCCTTTTCTGCCCCCTTCACTCATGTTCATTATGCAATCTCAAATTTAAGTTCTACACAGGTTGAGAACTAGTCATGTGCAAAACAAAAAACAGAAAAAAACAGTAGACTCCCTTTAACTGTGTTACATAGGAAAGATCATGAATTCTTTTGGAAATTTAAACTACAAACTTAGACATTTACTTTGCCTTTTCATAAGCTTGTAATTAGCAGATTTGATACAAGATATCTAAAAATCCTTGTGTTGGTGTATCAAACGAACTGATGTCAGCCTGTTCACACCTCATGAAATAGCAGGATAAGTAGTCATTAAATTTGATAATTGAGGTTTGTACAGACATGAAAAAATGACCTCTAAACATTCACATATCTGAATTCTGGTGAAAATATTTAAATATTATAAATGTATAATATTTACAAGGCTTACACTGTAATGGCTTTTCATGACAAACATGGAATATCTGCAGCTCTACAACAGAACAGAATAGCTCTCGAAGTTTTCGTATGTTAAGTCGCTTCAAGGTCTACCAAAGTCCTGTTAATGCAGTCGCAAGAGTTGCAAGTCGAGAAAAATGTTCAATAGGAAGGAAGTTCTTTTACATTTGTGAAATAAAATTTGCATAGATCACCACCTGGATTAATTATCACCACCTGGATTAATTATCTACAATATTCTGTACTGCTGATTTCATATTGCCCAGGGTGAGAAGTACTATTGAATTAGCCTTAGAGTGTCAAGATTGAGATGGGGTCAGGATTGCCAACCCTCCAGGATTGCCCAGGAGTCTCCAGGAGTCTCCTGCTGTGAGAAACCTGGAAGAAAAAAAATCATAGGAGCATTTTTCATTTTATTAGTCATGAAAATACTGAAGATGGGAAAATAGCTTTTGGAATGGGCAGAATGGCTGAATACTAGTGATCACAAGATGGAACCTCCAGGAATATGTCCAACCAGAGTCAGCAACCATATACGATGCCAAGTAAGGCTTTTCTGATTTCAGTCTGCAGTTGGTACTAATGTGGACGCGGGACTAAGAGTAACTCCAGGATTCTTTAGTAAGTAGTGTTCTAACACCTTTACTTACAAATCACTGTTCACACCTCTTTCTTGTGAGTATGTGTATACATGTGGAAGGGGCGGGGAAAAAAGGAATGCTAATATTTCTCTCTTCCAACGCGCCAAATGAAATGGTACAACCTTTATACAAATTGCAGTTTGTTTCTTTATTGCAAAATTAAAATCTACTAAACTTTCTAGACATAAATGCAGCTAGATAAGGAAAATATTATGCACTACAGACTACTTCTGAATATTTAATGGTGGAATCTCTTGTTAATCTATTCCGTACTACAAACATTACCCATATTTGAAGATTTTCAATGTGACACTGTGATACAAAGTTACACATTTGGATTTCCTACTAGAATTTAAATCTGAAATACAAGGGCAGTTTTTCTTAGAGATAAAAACCTGAAGAAAATTTCTACAGTCAAAGTTCTAAAAAGAATCACCTGCTCCATATGATGGGTCACAAAATACAAGAAAGGTGGTAATCCACATTAAAGTCAGGAAAGAATACAGCCCATGCTAAATACCCTTTACTTAATTCAGGGCTCAATGATCAGCAACGAATCCTGATTTTCTGAGACTGATGAAAAATTATTTAAAAACATCTTGCCAGTTTCTGGCAGCCCCTCCAAGAGGTTCATGTGTCTGTAATTTGTTTCATGAATTATATTGATCATGCAACACAGGAAGCTAATTCGGATCAGTGCTTCATGCAACACCATCATCTGTTCCTCCAAATTGGAATATGTGGATAGACATTTGACAAAAAAGACACCATTTCCTGACATTGAAGGTACACAGCCTGATTTCACGATGATGCATTCATTAATAACTTGCGGTGTAAGGTCTTAGAAAAGTATCCAGTTCACTTCCCCATATAACTCAATTACACAGAAATCCATTCATGCAGGGTATATTCTGTGACCTTGCAACACACAGAATAATGTTATTTGAAGCTACATTGTGCTACAATTCTTCTAATCAGAAGTAACCTTCTTGGGAAGAAATCAAAAAAATTGCAAAAAAGATTTTTAAATTAGGAAGTTCACATTGTACTCGGCATATTGAGCGAGGTTAGTTAATTAATTGTGATCACATTGTGGTCATTTCTAGGCAATCAGGCCAGGATTTTAAAAACAAGCATAAAATAGAATATTATAGCAGAACTATAGATTTAAATCTGTCTTTATGGATTCCTCTTTCCAAACTGTGCCTTGGGAGTAGTTTGTGAAAGACAGCATTACTGAATCAGTGTTACTGAGTTACATTTTAAAAACATCTGCTGAATTTGGCTAGATTACAAAATCACAAATTCTATTATTTTCTAAAATGCGTTGTTGCAGATATTCACAGTATTATTGAACCAAAAAGTATTATAGAGCTATAAAACCTCACAGAAGTAAATATAATTTTTAAAGTTGGTTCTAAGAAACTAAGCCTTGATTACTATTTTCGAATAAGTTCAAGCAAGTGGGTCAAATGAGTTTATAATGAGGTGATAAATCCTTAGCTGGACCTGCTGGAATATATATTTTAATCTAAATCTTATATTCAGAGGAATTTGTTCTTTCCTTTTTATATATTGCTAGGCTGAGTATGTCGGTTGTATCTAGAAATATGCCTACACTGGGCAATTGGCAAATAATTACGTCACAGCATGTAGTTAGAGGGAAATGTGATCTAATAATCCCCTAAAGATATATCTACAATCTGATCTAAGTTATTAGCAGCAAATAACTTTGAACAAGATTCACAAAGCCTTGCCAGATAAAATGCATTAGATCACTGGAAGAGACGTAAGGGTAATAGAATAGATATTAAAAAATGACTAAAATTTTTACATCTTTAGCTGCACAAGTGTGATTATTCCAATCACTATTAAATAATTTTACTCTACCCTCTTGTATGAAAGCAGGAACCAGGAATCCATTACGTCACATTCATTATTGCTGAGGTCATAGGAGGCCTTTGTTTCATGTTGCTAATTAAATAATAAGTTCAATTTTCTCTTGATGGCGTAATGAATAACCTAAAATAAAACCAATTTATAGCACTTGTGCGACTACAAGTTGAATGTTCCTAAAATCTAAACTCAAATTTTTCCTTTATCAGTTGAACATTTCACAAAATTTTCAATGGGAAAACAGCGATAACAGATTACTATAACCAATACTGCAGTACACATACACAGGTGCACAGGGGAATGGTTTAGTAAGTGGCTTTATGGCGCTTAAAAGCTTGATTTAGTGAGGCCTAGTTATGGCTTTAAAAATATAACTTATCAATAAAGGTGCTTGTGGAAAGATGTACTTTATAGAATGTGTGATTTATGTCAAGAGTATTATTAAGTTGCCAGCAAATGATCTCATCTGATCTACTGAAACACTTGGTATAATGAATATCTCTGAACATACAATTCGGACTCAAGTGACATGTATTTTACAGCAAATAAGCTGATAAAAAGGCAATTATATACAGTACCTGAATTAGTTTATAATGTTTTGACAGAAGTAGATGGAGTGTATCAGATTAGAACATTCTAGTCACCTGTTTAAAAGATTAATTCAAAAGTATTTCATAGCTGGCCATTCACTGTGGCATTGTGGTGAATCCTACCTATTTGTGAAAACTGGATCAATTATGGACCAAGTCACTAACTACGCGTAACAAAATTGCAAATCTAAATTTCCAACTAGTGGGGCACTTGTAAAAGTGGGGCAAAAATGAAAAAGCGGTAGCACCTGGCCTTTATAATTTCAAGCAGAAAATGGAAATTTGATGTAATTGCTGACTGAAAATGGAAAGAAATGAATTGTGCGCTAATAAGGGAAGTAGCAGAAGTCAAAGTTAAAACGAATGCTCCACAAAACATGCAACTGCATTAGTACATTATACACAACATACCTTAAACTAGTGTTAACTCCTCTATCCACTTTTAGATATAAGTAACCAGAATACTAAGTAGTAAATGGCTTGTAGGCATATTCCATTTGGTATGAAATTTTAATTGCAAATTTTCATAACTTTTTAGCAATGAAAAGTCTATTATCTCAATAGCAACAAGAATGGTTATGCCTCTTAGATACAGAACCATTCTGATGCATTGTGACTTTAAAAATGGTCAGAAGCCAATTACCATCAACTGCTTGCAAGTAAAATTGATGAAATCCATTTTTGGGAATCACTTTGTGGTCTCCTCTTCTGGCAAAAGAAACAATCAGTACACAATCATCTCACTTCAATATTGCTCCATTATAACAAGGCGAGGATGGATAAATTGTGATTTACTGATTTAGTCTCATTGGGTTGTGGCTAAACATCTGTCATCTAAATGCCATGGTTTACTGCTAACATGTGGATTTAGACGAAAAAATTTCTCCATTCAAAAAAATGAATGTACAGACATACGCAACTGGGAAAACTACATCGACACTTGCTCATTATTAAGATCATTCACTGCACATCTCCTCCCACTGTGTAGCCTGCTCACTGATGCTATTGTGAAGCAAGGGCTTCAGTCTTTTCCCACTTCCCTTCCACCAATCCACTCTTCCCCCAACTGCGCTCAGCAATGACTCCAAACAAGCATGCAAACAAAACAAAAACTCAACCACTGTGGATGGGATTTTGGTTTGGCAAGAAATCCAAGTTTACAACTTGATGTGAGGTAAAGTCCATCAACAAAGAAGAAAAAAAAGGGAGAACTGGCAGACCTGGCAGAACGGGTGGGAGGGGCCAAATGGCCTACTCCAGCTCCTAATTAGTATCCTCATATGAACAAGACGATAAGATGGGGCTCTTCCACCTCAGAGAAAGTTCTCTGGTGAGGAATCAGAGTAAAGAAACTCAAAGCAATAATTCTAGATAATTCAGGGTAGCAAGATACAGAGATTTGGAACAGTGAATGACAAAATTAGGACAAAGAGAATGGGTTATCAAGAAGAGTGTTTAATCAAAGGGTACTGGATTAATTTATGAAACAGCTAGATGCTGCAATGGGAAGACAAACGATTATGGACAAACGATTTGTATTATGGAGAGAGCACTCAAATTGGGATGAGGTCCTCCTTCATCCAAACTTATCAGGACACTCTAAATTTCAGGTCCTATAATGTTAAAATTTTATCAGTTCAAAAATAATCTCATTTCACTACGCTGGACAAAGAACAGAATTAATTTTCCTCCATGCACGTGTTCCACCGGAGACTGAATTAAATTTCTTGTTCAAACAGGCAACAAAGAAAAAAAACCAGGCAGTGTATTTACTAGCAGGGCACACAGCCTCAAATTAAAAAAAGGATACCTAGCATTTAGTTTACAACGGTTTTGAAGGCTTGGTTATTTTAGTGATAAACTGATGTACAGTTAAACTCAATCAGCAACATGAACACTGCTGGAATCATTTGAAAGCAGGTCCAATTCTAGTCCTGATTATAATCAACACACTCAAGAAAAGGAAGCTGTGGATCGTGATTACTGCTGTTTAGACAATTTCTGATCACTGTACCACTAGACGTATTATGGGTTGAAAAACTCTAGGAGACATCTTTGACTCTAGACTTACAATCCACAGCTAGAGTTTACTTACTATTCCACTGGCTTTTCCCAGATAAAGGAAATTCTCTAACTGTTCCTTGAGATAATTCAAGTCAAATACAACTTTTTCAAACATACAATATAATTGTTAGCAATCTTACAGATATCTCTCTGAAACTACACAAACTATTTATGAATTATAAATAACAAAGCTTATGTACTGTAATCATTTGAGTCCTCAGGCATTCAGGATGGAATACAGAATCAAAGTAAAATTACTTTGAATATATACAACTAGGCCAATAAATCAAGCATGTGTTGGTTTAACTAAATTTGTTACTTTTGACTATTTCTCATATTCAATTTCTTAAAACTCAAAATAAAGCAGCAAATTACCACACACTTTTAATGGCTATTATAATAGCAGGTTGTTACCATTAAACTGATGGGCAAATCTGAACTGTAACACTATGCTTTTGCAACACTATGAAACTTTAAAAGACTTTATGTAGCATACTGAACCTTTCAATATACTTTGCACCCATAGTTTTCACTGTACAGTACTGCAATTTCATCCTTTCACCCTGTACTTTGCAGTTTTCTGAAACAAGGATCTTTTCTCCTGTAAACATCACTAAGGTTAGTGGGAATTATTATATTTACACAATGTTGATTCATGCTACTTGTACTACTGATATTTGCATTGGTACCTGCCTATTCACGGCTTTCAAAATGCAGAATGAGGTAAATAAAGTCTTGCCTACCTAATTTTTTTTAAAGATTTTTAAAAACCTTTTTTTTTATTACTACACTGAAATGAAATTGGTCATTAGTTCCTTTTGACTCAATGAGGTTACTGCTTTACAGCTTCAAAGCTGTTTTCAGGGACCAAATGCTTCAATGCACAGATGTGCACAGCAAAATTCCCAACATCAAAGTTCTGCTCCCCTTTCAAGTCAGTGCTTGTGGAATTTGTTTCAATAGAAATCTCCCCTTACTGCATCAAATGTTTCCTGAGTCATACTACAAACTAGAGCCATAGCTCAGTATTATTGATGTCTCTATTTTGAAAATTGAACATTGAGCACTTCCCTGATGCTTTGAGTTACTCTTTTTTCCATTAATAGTACAGTTGAATTTTAAAAAAACACAAATCCCACAAAAAAACATTTAACCCCATCCAAGTCATGCTATTCTGCTAAAACATTTCCCAATCCACTGAGAAAAAAATTCCAGACTTATTTAATTTTCTGCCTATCCACTGTGTTTAAAATTTATTCCTAATACAAACTGTTCTAACATGATTACAGACTGAATGCACCAAACAAAATGGTAAAATGTTGCATTGGAAGGGCTTCATACATTTTTTCTCAGAACCTGATATATAAACATTTGGACTGGCAATGTGCTTACACATGGTCAAAAACATGGTATCAAGCACTCAAGGCCCTCCAGCCTGGTCATACTTATGACCTTACCTGTAACTTTGGCTGGTTGGAGTCTTGGCTCCTGTACTAATTGGCTCATTAGCATCAGACAACAAATTAGTGTACCCTGAGAATTCAGAAACTGTAGTCCTTATTCTGTGGCCTGCCTCTTCGTTGGTGCCACTGCTGAAGGTCATTGGCACTCTACCACCTGACTTAAACTGAGATCCAAAGGCCTGGGCAAAATTCTCAATCTGATAGACCTGATGGTTCAGGCCAGCCTCCAAGTTCTTTTGTTGTTCCAGCTGCCCCACTAACTCCTGAGATGGCGTCAGCCTTTGATGAGCAGCTTCTGTACCAGGAAAGTGAATGCCAGGTTGGGAACTTCCAACCAACAAACCAAAATGTGATTTTGGTGAGGTGGTTGGCAATACTGAGGTAATAGATGGACTGAAACCACACTCGAGTGCAGGTGTAGTATAAGCCTGTTTATCAGGGAATAAATTATGGCTGGGGAGACTGGATGGAAGACTAGAGGGACAAAACTGCATCCCTGGGTTTAGTGAAAACCCATCACTTTGACTTGTTCTCTCTAAAGCTTGCTGCAGATACTTAGAATATTCTTGGAGCATTCCTGTTTTGTCACCACGAGATGCATGTGGCTCTGGGCAAACAGCATTCTCATGTATCTCTGGATTTTCTCCTGAAGAATGGATTGGGATATGTTGGTCAGCAATATCAAAAGGAACATCATGCTGGCCCTCATGCTTGTGGGAATATTGATCTAGAAGGCTTTGAAGGACCTCATCTGGAATTCCAGACTTTTCGTGACAGACTTTCACGTCCACATTCATTGGAGAAGAGTCCAGCAGGGTAAGTGAGGTTTCATTATCCATGACACTTGCAACTGCTGCCTGAATTACGGACTGTTGAGATGCCATCTGCCCTATACTTACTGCATAATCATTGTTGCTGGAAGCAGCTTGCAGGTATCTTTTTTTCTTAAAAAACTGCATAGCATCATCATAGTTGCAGTTGCTAGCCTGTTCAGACTTATTGCCTGTATTCTGCAGTAAGACAATATTATCCATGCTGGTGCTATTATTCAATGCCAAAGTCCCTTGTTTATTAGTCATCAGCTTTTGCCTCACCAGTTCAGTGGCAGGTATAACAAGAGGCGTTGCATTGTTCAGGCCTGTCCTTTGAGGGCTCTTCCGATTCACTTTTTTGATGACCAGTTTTGGAGCTCTGGTTTGCAAATCCTCTTCATTTCCCAACTTCATATTAGAGGACACCATTGGCATCTCAACAGCATATTCATGCATATTATATACAGACAATTTATCTTTGCAGGTGGTTAAGTTACTTGGAAGTTCAGAAATGTTGGATTTATTCTTTTTGCGAGCTGTCTTCTCCTTAGTCTCCTGAGATGTAGCTTTTGATTTTGTTTTCTTGCGTGCACCTGTAGTTCCCTGAGTTGATGTGAAGCAACCATTTCCCATTTGATTTGATGGCCCAGGTTCCATTCCATTTTCACTTTTACCAAGGACTTCACCACATGTTCGTCTGTGCTTTAATAATCTGTCTGTTCTAGAAAAATACTGGGAAAAAGACAAAAAGGAGAATTACAAATCCCTTGTACAATAATTAACACTCACATACATGCACACAGGTAGAGAATCATAGAATGGTTATGCGGCATAAACATATATAAACATTAATAATGAATGACCACTGAAACTAAAACAGGAGCTTCTATTCCCAAAAATAAATATTTCATTATCATACCTAATGAGGTAGCAACCTTGAGAGCAGAGAAGTGGAGAAAACCAATAACAGATGACACTTCCATGACAATGGACAATATGCTGCAGGCTGTTACAGGCGAACTCTATATAATGTTGCATATTCTTTTACAAATTTTGAAATCTACAAATATTGACTATGGTTATTTTCACAAAGTCCATTTTCCATCCACTACAAACAGAATTGCAAAAATTGTAGCAATTCATTTGGGTTATAGAACATGGAAGTTTCAAAATAGGTTAACATTTGGCCTACTCTTTGATTACATACTTAATTCTCTACAATCTCTTTCCTTAAAGTCTCAGCAACTAAAGAATATTTTACCATATGTTACCCTGCCCCACACACTTCAGCTGGCCTACACAGACAGGAAACTGAATCAGCTTTTGAAACGGAGTACAATTAATAAGTACACTGGTTTAGCAATACTGGCCAACAGGTTTTATGCCTTGCTTTAACAATTATCTATTATAAAACCGTTCAAATAAAGCAGCACAATATATCATGGTTCTAACCATAGGACTTGACTATATAAATCCAGAGTCACTCCACAAATCTGTCTTTATTAATTTAACAATGCTGCCTTACTATTTACATTTTACATCATTTCCATTCACAGGAACTGAGTTCAAAAGCAGCCAGTTCACTGATACCTGTTGACAAGTGTGGCACTGATAAGGCTTTTCTCCACTGTGTGTCCGTTTGTGTCGCTCCATGTGATATTTCTGGATGAACCTCATATTACACTGATCACAACAAAATGGCTTCTCTCCTGAGGATGATATGTGCATATACATTTTAAATTTCAAAATATATATAAATATCAATGTCTGTACACAATTCCACCTGTAAAGAAAGGTGTGTGATGTACAATATACATGATTACATTTCGGGTTTGCATTTCAAAGTCATGACGTTTGGGTGTTGGTTAATTTTGTGAAATTTTTTAAAAAATAAAATCAACTAGGTCAGAGTCTTTTTCTGCAACAGTGACCCAATCTAATATATGTCAGCGAACCATTAACCCCTGGAGTGTCAACGGAAATTATTTATAGTGTGGAGGCCTATGATAGGTGAGTAAACACTGGAGGCCATTAGCTTGCTTTAAGTTCAGAATAATCAAGAATTAGTGTTTGGTTTAGAAAATAACAGAGACTGCAGATTTTTAGGGCAGTTTCGAGGAGACCTGACTGGCCAGAAGCAATTTTAGTCTCACCTACAAAAGAGCTTTTCCAATAGTTCAGGAATAAAATTATCTCAGTAGGAAAGTTTTCTTTATGTAATTTCCAGACCAGGAGTGTTTGGTTAGAAGTCTGCAGATTAGTAGAAACTATAAAGTCCAAGCTCCCAGTTTTGAGAGTGTTCACACAGATGATTTCACAGTTCACAGGACAGAAACTGGGGAGAATCAGTTTGCCCTGGAGTTGATTCGCTGTAAAGTGATGTTGTTGGGGAATAGGTTCAACCTTTCTTTTGCTGGGGGCTTTAAAGTTTTTCTGACAGAGTTCTGTAACTAGGAAGCTTGTTAAGTTTATTTGTTTTTGTCTTGTGTAGTAAACATCTGTTGTTAAAGAGATTCGGTAGCCTTGTGAGACTATGTTTCAGTGAATGACCACCATGTTAGCCAAAATAACAAAAAAACTCAAGACTGATTGGCCAGATTTAATTCTGGACCTGTCCAGGAGTACCATCAGCTAGAATCACATAACACCACACAGGTAAAAGGTATAGAATTTTTAAAAGTTACAAGAAAAGTTCAACCACTAAATTAGCTGAAATAGGTGCCAATAAAATTGCTGGGTGCATACCACTGTGGATCTTCTCATGCCTTTGAAGCAGATACTTCTGAATGAAACACATGTTGCACTGGCTACATTGGAAAGGTCGTTCACCTACACCAAGAACAATTTTATAATTATCCCTCTAACACAGACTGTCACGTCAAACTAAATAGTTTCAAACAAGAATTGAAGCAAGAAATTCATCAGTTAAAAAAAAAGAAAGAAACAGAGAAGCAAAGCCTCAGCAGAAAGCATTGAGAATTACATGGAAAATACTGGGAAAATTCATAGCTTACTTGCACTGTCATCAACACTTTTCATTTCTTACCAGTATGAATTAGTACATGGCGACGAAGATGGTAAGAACTACGGAAAGAGGCACAGCAATGCTCACATATATGAACCTTCGGACCGTGTGAAAGGTTGGTACCGTCTCCACCCGTCGAAGACTATGAAGAAAAAACATTCTTTGTTAAAGCACAAGAATTAATTTGGTTTAAAATACCATCTGCTTAATATTGTGGGGAGAGTTAAAATCCTATTTAGATGTGATGATGGTAATTATATTAATTTAATCAATTACCTCTTATGGCCAAAGCATAATGGCAATGCTATAAATTCTGAGAACAATTAATGAGCAAAGTTGGAAGAATGTACGCACACAAAATTCATCATATACAAGCCGCCAAAATTTTCGGTGGCATTTAGCAGCAGACAGTGCAGGTGATATTTGGAACTGTAATTCATTTTCTGTTTTGAATTACATTATCTTTATTTTTGTGTCATTTTCAACTCTTTTGTCCATATTTGTAATGGAATTAAACTTGCTGTGACTTAACTGTACCCCTGGCATGATGGTCAAGGGAATGTATCATTGAAACACTTAATGGTAAAGAAAGTCACAAATAAATGGAAGAATCAACAGGTGCAAAAGAACATCTAGGAGATGTGAAATATAGCAACTTGCAAAAAATCTTTTTATTCTGAAAAGATGGCATGACTCTTGAACAAGTTGAGCATTGATCACCTTTTTCTAAATTTCAGTCATATCACCACGTTTTCAGTGCAACTACACAGAGGGCTTTAGCAGACTTTAGGCTTGCGGGCTTTAGAATATAATACTTTGGTCAAGGTTTTACATTGCTTATATGATGGCATTCATGCATTACTCTGCTTAACTTGGTTGGAGATTTACCGCAGCTTTTCAAGAGCATTTTGGTTGCCCATAAATTATATACTTTTCTTTTTGAATCTATCAAAAAAGTTTTGATTGTGTCATGTTGTTAGTAAAAATAATGATGCTTTCAACCTGTATTACCATTTAGATTAATGCAGAAAAAAAGTGAGTTAAATTTAAAAATGTGAAGACTGGAATATCTTATTAGTGAGAGCAATTCTTCCAAAATAAATACCATAAGTTTTAAACAGTGTCAAACATTTGCTGTGTGTGTGTTTAGGTCCACCATTGAGGAATCCAGTATTGCAACTATCTCACGTTAATTAAATAACCTCTTAAGTTTCATTTTACATGCAATGTTGAGCATATCGTGACCATCAACAGAAAAATTGCTTTTTGCTATAATTTACACTGACCTTCCTAATAAAAAACAAAACTGTGGTGATTGGCAGCAACAGATTGGCAAGGTACCAGGATTAAACTTAAAAGAACATTACCAAACTTGCTTTTATTATTTCAGTTCCATTATGGAGTTAGAGTCAAACCTTCCAAATGGTGCCTTTGAACTTGTCAGAACTCACCACTCAACCAAATTAAAAGCGGTTTACTTTCTTGAGTTCAGAGTCCGTTATATTCTGGATACCATTGTAAATATTGTAGTGCACTGAATTTTGGTGCTGCAATTTTAATGACACCTTTTAGTATAATCATCAACAAGCACTCCGAATTTTTCAAAATGTAATAGCTGCCCAGTTAATTTTGAAAATATTAAATGAAAACTGTACTTTCATTAAATAGTTAACACTCTAAGCCATCTTCCATATAATCAAGGTAGTATGAGACAAATCCTTACCTTGGATGTTTCACTTCGTTTTCGCTTGGGTTTTGTATCCTGAGATTGTGAGTTCTGCTTTTTAGCCCTCTTAACATTCCCTTGTTTGGGAACAGTGAGGTAATCTTTTTCATATCTGACTTGTGGCTGGCAGAAAACAAATTAAGGAAATGTTAACAGAAGCAAAATACTGCAGATGCCAGAGATCTGAAATCAAAAAATAGTGCAGGAGAAACTCAGCAGACCTGGTTGCATGTGTGGAGAGAGAAACAGAATATTAATTTTTGAGTCCAATGACTTTCTTTGGAGTTCATTAATGGAGGATGTTAATGTCCAGAGGGACCTTTCACTTTATCCTGGGTTCTAGAACACCATCACCTCGAAGTTTTCAACGATTTGACAACTGCTGTAGTGACAGTTTAGAACAGTTCTATAAACATGCAAGTTAGTTATCAACTGATATCATCACATTGAAAAATGGTAGGTACAAATACTGTTTCAAAGACCCTTCCCTTTCAAGACTATTTCTTCCTTTCCTTCATTTACCTGGCTTTGCTTAGAAAGGCGATTGATTGTGTAGCCCACAACCAGGCAAATTAACTCTAGTTAACTGGTGGACGTAAGCATTAAAGTGAGGATCAACCTTACCCGATTGAGTAAAGGTGTCTGGCATCCTTTGAATTCCTTCTTCAGTAAACATAATAAAACAATAGATTTTAGTGCAGGGGAAAAAAATCAGACTTAAACCCAGATTCTACCTGTGATTAACTATGGTGGTAAGCTACATCAACTTCTGTCTAAGTATTATCATTGTAGGAGTTTCATTAAACTGATAAATTGTAGCTTACTAGGCAGCAAAATAGGATATTCAGGAAATAAACAGTTATATTGATATTTCTGAGAAATATGTTGGCCAAACATTCAATAAAAGAGAAAAAGCATATTCTTATGTATTTTCACAGGAATGACTGTGCTTAATAACAAGGCACTCAAAATGTTAAGTTGGTGGAAATTCTAATTTAAATAAAAACTCTACATACTATACATATGTCCTGCAACTTCGATAATGTACAACAGGTCATTCTGGCCCCCAAGTCAAAGCACAGAAAGGCTGCAAAGAACAAACATATTTAGTAAGTAAATCTTTCAGTGAGCTGAACCATTCCTTTGAATTAGGACCTTTTGTTGTTCCCATCCACTAAATTACGGATTCAAAAGTTCAAACACTAATAAAATTCAGTCTAAGTTTCCAAAGCAGTTTTTGGGGAACAAGCCCAGAAAGTGTAGAAAGATAGGAATATTGTGAATACGAGTGGAAATCTTCACTTATAAGTCAAGTGATAGTTCTTATTCAGTAAGAATCTGATTCAGAAAATTAAAGCAAAGCATAATTTGATCTAGTTTCACTTCCCATTGAAAAAACCTGCATGTACTTCAGTTCTTATTTGTTATTTAATGAACACTGCAGGAAACTGTATAACTCGGCCAGGATCCGGTTTATAAAGTCATATAGCACGGAAACAGATCCTTCAGTCAAACAAGTCCACGCCAACCATGTTCCCACACTAAACTAGTGCTACCTGCCTGTGTTTAGCCCATATCCCTCTAGACCTTTCCTATTCATGTACTTACCCAAATTTTTTTTTAAACGTTGTAACTGTACCTGCATCCACCACTTTCTCTGGCAGTTCATTCCACACCCAAACACAGTGTAAAAACAGTTGCCTCTCAAGCCCTTTCTAAAACTTTCTCCTCTGACCTTAAAAATGTACCCACTAGTTTTGAACTCCCCAACCTAGGGAAAAGGCTTGTTATTTACCTTATCTATGCCCTTCACGCAATAAGATCAGCCCTCAACCTCCTATGCTTTAGTGAAGAAAGTCCCAGTGTATCCAACCTATTTTTAGAACTCAAACCCTCTATTCCCGCCAACATCCCGTAAATTTTTTTCTGAATCCACTCCAATTTAATATCCTTCTTAAAGCAGGGCCACTAAAACGGTGCACAATACTCCAGAAGACGTCTCACCAGTGTCCTGTACAACCTCATGACGTCCCAGTCCTATATTCAAAGGTTGAGCAATGAAGGCAAGTATCTAAATGCCTTCTTAACCTGTCTACCTGTGACCCATATTTCAAAGAATTATGTACCTGAACCTGCAGGGGTCTCTGTTCTACAACAGTACCCAGCGCCCTATCATTAATTGTACAAGTCCTGCCTTTCTTTGTTTTACCAAAATGCAATACCTCATATTTATCCAAATTAAACTCCATCTGCCACTCCTTAGCCCATTGACCCAAGTGATTAAGATCTCCTTGTAATCTTGGGTAACTACCTTCACTGACAATTTTGGTGTCATCTGCAAATTTACTAAGCGTGCCTCCTATACACTCATCCAAATCACTTATGTAAATGACAAACCAAAGTGGGCCCAGTACCAATCCCTGTGGAACACTGGCGAGCACAGGCCTCTAGTCCGAAACACAACCTTTCACCGCTACTTTAAGTGTCCTATTGTCAAGCCAATTTTGTATCCAATTGGCAAACTCACCCTTAATCCCATGTGATCTAACTTTACTAATTAGTCTAACATGCGGAACCTCGTCAAAGTCTTTACTAAAGTCCATACGAACAACATCTACTGCTCTGCCCTCAATCTTCTTGGTTCCTCAAACAAATCAATCAAGTTTGTGAGACACTATTTCCCTTGCACAAACCTATGGTGACTATCACTAATCAGTCACTGTCTCTCCAAACGCAGTGTGAATCCTATCTTTCAGAATCACTTCCAACAACCTACCTACCAATGACATCAGACTTACGGAACTATAGGCCCCAGGCTTCCCCTTACACTCTTTCTTAAAAAAGGCACAACATTAGCCACCCTCCAGTACTGTGGCACCTCACTTGTGATTATCGATGGTACAAACATTTCCGAAAGGGGCCCTGCAATTTCTTCCCTAACTTCCCACAGCGTCCTGAGATACACTGGAACAGGTCCCAGAGATTTATCCACCTTTGTTTTCTAAAATCTCCAGCACTTCCTCTTCTGTAATGTGAACTGTCTTCAAAGTATCAATATTTATTTCTCTGAGTTCTCCAGCCTTGATCTTTAAGAGACCCTATTCTCTCTCTAGTTGCTCTTTTGCACTTAGTGTACTTGTCAAACCTCTCTAGATTATATCTCATATCTCCTCTCTGCCCTCCCTATTTCCTTCTTAAGAATGCCCTATGCTCTTTATGCTCTTCGAGAAATTCAGTTGATCCCAGCTGTCTGTATATGGTATAGGATTCTTTCTTATTCTTGACTAGAACCTCAATATCTTTATTTATTCATTGTTCCCTAATCTGACTAGCCTTAACCTTCACTCTAACAGGAATATAATGCCTCTGAACTCTCATCATCACAATTTGGAAGCTTTCCGCTTGTCAGTCATCCCTTTACCTGTGAACAGTCCACTTCAATTAACTTTTGAAAGTGCTCGTCTCACACCATTAACATTTTCCTTACTTCAATGAAGAACCTTAATGTTTATGGAAGGCTTATCTTTTTCTATAACTATTTTAAAACTAATAGATTTATGATCATTAGCCCCAAAGTATTGCCCTATTAAAACTTCAGTCACTTGCCCTGCCTTATTTCCCAACAGAAGGAGCAAAACATGATCTTCTCTAGTAGGTATATTTACACATTGATGAAGAAATTTTTCTTGAACACATTTAACAAATCCCTCACCATCCAAGCCTTAAAATACTATGGTAGCCCCAGTCAATGTTTGGAAAATTAAACTCCCCTACCATTACAACCCTATTGCTCTTACAAATATCTGAGATCTCTCTTCATATTTGCTCCTCAATTTTCCTCTGACTATTGGGAGGACCCATGGTACAATCCCATCAAGGTGATCATCCCTTTCTTATTTCTAATTTCTACCCATATAGTGTCACTGGATGACCCCTCAGAAATATCCTCTCTAATTACCATAGAAAGTCTTCCTTAATCAAAATGCCACTCCCCCTCCTCTCTTGCTTCCTTTCCTATCCTTCCCATAGCATCTAAAACCCCGAACATTGAGCGGCGATTCCCTCAGCCAAGTTTCTGTAATAGCTATGATGTCCCAGTCCCCTGCTCCATTCATGCAGAGTTCATCAGTCTTGCGTGTAAGACCCTTGTACTGAAATGAATGCAGTTTATTTCTTCAGCGTTACCTCATTCTGACTTGTTCTTGACTGCCTTTTCTAATTAAATAGCTCTTCTCTGATTCAGAATCCTCCTCATCTGTCTTTCCGTTTGTACTGCCGCTTAGGAAACCCCAAATTCAACTACCAAATCTTCATGCCAGGATATTGGTCCTTTTCCAATTCAGGTGAAACCCATCCCTTTTGAACAGGTCTTTTCTGCCCCAGAAGAGATCCTAATGATCCAAAAATCTGATTCCTTGCACACTGAACCATCTCTTCTGCCACTGATTTATATGCCCTATCTTTTCAATCCTACTCTCATTAGAATATGTCACTGGCAGTAAACCAGGCATTACTACCTTTGAGGTTTTACCTAACCTCTTATATTCACTTTGCAAAGCCTTGACTCCTTCACTAACCATGTTGTTGCTACCAATGTGTCCAACAACTTCCGGCTTTTCACTCTCCCCTTTAACAATATACTCCAACCATTTTAGGACGTGCTTAACATCTGTGCCAAGAAGGCAACATTCTATTCAAGTTCACAACGACAAAAATCTCCAGTCTGCGCTCCTGACAGGACAGTCCCCTATCACAATTGTTCTTTTAAATACTGACAAACCCCACTTAACATGAAATTCATTCTTAGTGTCCAAGGTCTGATTTCCACTTCTATCTTCCTCTGAGATACTATCCCCTTCAACAGTATCCAAAATGGAATATCTGTTTGAGAGACAAATAGCTACAGAAGCCTTCTGAACTAGCTTCTCACCTTTCTTGATAGTCACCCAACTATCTGACAGATCCTGCTGTGTAAAGTACCTCTCTAAATCTACTAACCATCATACTCTGTATCTCTTGAATGCCCTCCGTGATAATAAGCCTAAAAAGCTCTTAAAAGCACCTTAGACATGTGTGGGTGTATTTATATAAATGCAGAAAATTACCCTTTCATGTACACAGATTTTAATATTAAGCGTGCAAAAGATTAAAAAAGTTAAAATCTTAAAAAAAAAATCCAAGCACTTAGCTGAAACTCTCATCAACCTAAAAAAGATGCCTCCTCCTCAAGTCCTCTATCAGTCAGCTTTCAAATCTCTGGATAAACAGAAAAAAGAAGTTGCTCTCCAGAGCCGAACAAACACACGGAAAGGCCTCTCCCACAAGATCCGTATGTAAAACAACCTCACCTACTTCACATATTTTTAAGAATTCTTTTGTCATGTTTATTTTTGAACTATGAAAGTTTCAAACAGAAAAAAACCTCTCCAGATTGACACTTGACATACACATGGAGGCCTCTCCCACAAACTCCCTAATGAGAAAGAAATCTCTCCTCCTTCATGTTTTTTGTTGCATTTTTTGGATTGTAGAAGTTCCAAAAAAATGATTTAAAATAAAAATTTTCTGCTTTTGCTGTATAACAACCATAAGAAATCCACAAGAAAGTCTGCAACTCAGGAGCAGCTACAAGATCCACGCTGCTCTCTTTCCACAATTTTTCTCCGTTGTGATACCTTTGTATATTTTCTCGGTTCACACATTAAAAATTCATTTATAGGACGTAATGAAAAGCTGCCAGTTGCTGTGGAACTAAACTCTGATATTAACAAAGACCTCAGAGGCACAATGGGAAGAGCAAACAAGCAAAATTTAACAAATGGGACACATCTTCTAGCAATGGTCACCGCAAGAAGATAGTTGAATAGGATTGTGTAACTAGTCTATGGAAGCACTACATCTCCAATAATCAAACAAAGCTCAGCAGAAGTTGTTACATCTGGAACAAAAATATGTTGTACTTTCAAACTAATTTTTTAATTCTCCAAAAGGGTTAGCAACATAGTAGCTTCAATATTATTTTCCCTATCTCTTAACACCTTGTTTTCATGATAGCTGAAACTGCTTTAACAAACATAGCTCGGTTCTTTCTTCTTTTTTGCTTCAAAGGCCCTCTAACAGAAAAATAAACTTATCAACAGGTTTTCTTTATTCCTTGACTGATGCACACCATCCACTGTTCACAGAACAGAACAGCTGAATAGATTCTGGAAGCATGACGTACTGGACATGTACATGAAAACTGTTCAGCACCTGCAACGTTGGGTACATGGATGATTCAAAGAATGAAGACAACAATACAAGGTTTCTGATTGATTAGGAAGGTAGACTCTAATTGATTCAAACATCATGGAAGATTGAAACAAACATCAAACAGAAACCAGCTTGACCAACACGATTAACACAGATTATCTTGTACTTTACTCAAATGCAATATGCAGAAATTTAGCTGTACACAAGTTACCTGTGTTTCCTTTCATTACAACAGTGACCACACTTTGAGTACTTCGTTAACTGTGAATCATTTTGAGCCATCTGAAGGTCCTGAAGATGCTATATGCAAACACATTCTTCTAAGAAATTCTATTGAGGACACAAAAATAAATCGCAACTACAGGAGTGCAGCTCACGTATCTAATGGGTCTATCATAAAATGTGTCCACTTTGAACTTGAGATTATCAGTTAATGTCTAGCATGAACTAATCAATGCATCTGCAATTAGGAAGAGTAGCCCGTGATCTAATATTGTGAGTCCTCAATTACTAGGCATATAATTGAAAGAACTTCAGTTCTGGTTGGAATACTTGACATGCAAGAGGGTCCCATGGCATAATGGTAATGTCTCTACTTCTAGGCCAGAAGTTCCAAGCTCAAGTCCTACCTGCCGCAGAGGTGTGTCACAACATGTCTGAGCAGGTTGATTAAAATAACTATTTAACATCGAAGAACTCTCCTGAGTGCTAACAGTATAATGCTCAAGAATCACTGTTTGGAAGGACATTGAAGTATTAGTGGCATGCCTTTACAGAAGCATGAGAATCAGACATATGGGGAAACACATACGTTTTATGCAGTGAGTTACAATGATTGAGAAGGCAGAGAATGGTAGAAGCATATGGAATTGTAATTTTCAAAAATTAGCCACATAATTGAAAATGGAATATTTACAGTCTACATGGATGAAAGGAAGGAAATAGGTTTAACTGAATGGCTATTTTAACCAGTTGCTACAACGGGCTGAATGGTTTATTTCCTCATTGCATGGTTCTATGAAACCTGTTCTGACCTCTGTAGAGACTAGCAACTTATTTTGAAAAATTACAATTCCCAGTAACTAACTTAAAGGAATTGCATGACAGGGTTAAGTTTTCAGATTCTCAGTATGTCAAACAAATTAAAAGCAACATCAAATAAACTCTATTTAATAGGAAACTTAAACTCTAAACTGGAGTAAAGTTTCCTTGTGACTACTTTAATGCAACTGAAAATGTCCAATCTACTTCACTCTGTTTCTTCACTAGCCACTATACTGTCCCATGGTCAGTCCGAGGGCTTGCTTCCCTTCTCTACTTTATGCAGTTGGATAACTTCCCACCAACAAAATGGTTTTTATGGCAAGGAGTACTCTGGAGATTCCTTCTCCTACTCAAAGCTAGGTGAATCTTCTTGTCTTGTTTACATACTCACAGACTCGATCTCTTCAATTACAGCATAAATACCCACCCATACTCTTGCTGCCTCTATCTTGCAGATCTCTCTCAGACCTCTGGCAGACTCTCACTGTGAGGTTCAATGGCATTTTTACAAACTCACCCTGTAAGCTAATCCTTCAGTAGCTGCCTATTTTTCACTCTCGAAGCCCATCTCCATGACAAATGAAATCAGACAGGCCTGATATCCAGGGAGAAATTCTAATTAACTATCCTTTTGACTCGCAACTTCAGTCTATTGTGAAACTATATAGACAATTCATCCATAAGCATTAATAAAACTTGACAGTCCTAAGACATTCCTGAGACTTCAAAGACTAATAATCCATCCACTGTCTGTACGCTTTGGCCACTGTTTACAGGTGTGAATATCTTTCACCTTCTTCCCAGTAAACTATCTAGCCTTTCTTTAATCTTTAACACCCAAGTTGCCCACACTTTCTTATGGAAAGGACCATAAAACATGCCATTATATAACGTGAGCGTAGAGACACCAAAGATCACTGTCTACCAATACATTACATTCTCACAATATGATCTCTACTGGAACATATTGAAAAATGATATACAGTTCTACAGTAAGCTTTCTTCCTATGCATTTGTATATGGGATGTGGGTGACTGGCAAAATAGCTTCTCAGAGCATTAAGAGTAACTAGTACCCAGCCTGGCTAACACAAGTCCAGCCCACACTACATGGCGAAATTCTAGCCCTCAGGGAAACTAGGGATGGAGAATAATGTATACTTTCCAATACTCCCCACATTTAAAGAACATAGAATCATAGAATCACTATAGTGTGGAAACAGGCCATTCAGCCCATCAAGTCCACAGTGACCCACCAAAAACATCCCACCCAGACCCATTCCCTATCCAGCATTTCCCACGGTAAGCGTGAAGAAAGAAAGACAGGACCATAATAGATTCCAACAGAAAGCACAGTTCTGAATTTGAGTTGTTTGCAATTCATACCCTACCTTCAAAAGCACCAGGATTTCAGAACTAACTATGCTGGGATTTAAATCACCCACCTCTTCATTATTAGTCGAGTACCATACCCAGGAAGTTATTGGATTTAATAATTGTGGAAGGTACAATATTAGCAAGATTGACTACTCTCTCAGAACGAAAACTGAAAAACTCCTCTTGCCTTGAGTGAGACTGCTCAACCTTCATTCCACGTGAGAAATATCAACATTCATCCTGATCTGGTAAAGACAGTTCTTCAGAGATTGAGGCTATGCAATATTGTTGAATCACAGCATTCAACAATATGACTTGGGAATCCTTGACGTTAACATTGAGATATCAAAATGGAAAATAAGTTTTCTACCTTTCAACTTTGACTGTAATAAGCAAATTTGAAGAGTTTTTCCCAAAGTGGGCACAATTTTAAAGTCAAAGGCAGAAGGTGCAGAAGGGATATGAGGAAAATCTTTTTCACCAGAGAGATATGCGGTCTGGAATGCACTGCCTAGAATGGTAGTTGAGGCAGGTAACCTCGCAACCTTTAAAATGTACTTGGATGAATACTTGAAGTATGTAACATTCAAGCCTAAGAGCCTTGTGCAGCAAAGTGAGACTATTAGTGTACCTGTGGTAGTGAAGACTCGACGGGCAGAAGGGCATCTGCAGTACTATATGATTCTAGGTGGTGTATGTGGAGAAAGAGAACAAAGTGCTAAAATAAATTAATAAATGACGGACTTCCCAGCAATTCATTAGATAATGTGGCATAATATTGAACCAAGGATAGGTTTGACTGCAAGTCTGTGCTGAGCTCATTGATCTGGTAATCGACGGCTTTACAACTAGTTTCAATGTATACAGAAGAGGCAGAAAGTAAATGTGCCACCTTTCATCGACGCTGTATGTTTTGCTATGGGAAAGCACAAGACGACAATAGAAGAGTATAGGATTAGGGTTAGCTAAAAAATCTCCCGCACATGGAAAAATAGTACAACATTTGTCTGTTAAGTTTAAACATGAAGAATGATCTCTCAAACTCAAAGGTGACTTTGAGATCAGAGTCAAGCGATCTGCTCCAAAGATTCCATTGCAGCAATAAAAATCAAGTTTGCTGTTAGCATGATCTGGCAAACGGTAGAATTTTGTTCACTATGTACAGGGCAAGAAATAAATTTACTATCGAGCAGCATTAGAGACAGAATGGTAATGCAATACTTACTACACTGGTGTGATTCAGACTGTGGGTCAAGATGCTCTGCCCCCTGCCCATTTCCTCCTCTTCGAGAAGTTTATTCTTAAAAAATACAAATCCATCATGTGCGGAAAACTTTTTCTCTTTAACATCAGAGGTGGGTTGCATATAGTCTGAAGAATATTTTTCTGCTGGAGCATCGGGATCCTTTTTAAGGATCAAATCCTGAGGTACAGCTGGTGCGACAGAATGAGCAGCAAGGCTGGAAAAATTTGTGATTGGTGGGAGGTGACTGAACATAATCATACCAGAAGAGAAGTTTGGTTCCATCCCACCGTTCCTGAGGAATTCGTTCGCTAGCTTATCGTGAACAATGCTCATGATGTAAAATCCAAAATTATTCAAAGCCAGATCGGCAGCACACTCCTAAAATAGAGAAGAGGAAAATATAAGACACTTGTAATGGCAATATGCACAAAATTATGCATTATATCATGAACGGAGTAGATAAATGAAACTGTACTATGGTTTACAGGTCACAGCATAACTTGTAACACTTATATTGCATCTAATATATATACGTTTGCACTTCTACTTGATGGGTGCAGGAGGATGTCTGTCTTTGTTGAAGTTAGTAATTGGATACTGGAATCTTTTACCTGTAAAAGTAATTTACAAAGACACAACCTAGGTCAGGAGGTATAGTTGTAGATCAAGTTCCGCTTATAAGCCACTCAAAAACTTTGCTCTCGATACTTATGACATCATAATCACTCAGTTTTGTTGTTGCCTAGTAACAGATTCTTATCCATTGTTTTTCTGAGTTTTACAAAAAAAAAGCTGGTAGGGCTCAACTTTGACAGCTAGTTTTGTGGAACCGTACTCTCACAACAGACCAATTACTCAGTCACATAGCAGAAAGTGTAATCTTTTGCCTGGAAACAACATGTCCACAACAAAGTACTGAATCAAAAATAATTACACATTAACCTAGGTATTATTGAAAAGAGGCAAAACAGAACATTTATCTTTTTTGTTTCAAAAACAGAGCAAAATACTTCATCTAATTTCAGCACAGGACAACCTGCCTTTGCCATTCCATAAGTTACTTGTTTGGTTATGAGAAGCAGGTACGTTCAGAAGACTAATGTTCTGCTTCAGAAAGCACTATTGCCTCCACTTTCAGCTGGATAACACAAATGGGCTCATTCTTCACCAGTGGTTCTCTTCAATGGTGAAGCAGTAGATACAGAACACCAATTACATTACTATTCAAAGACAAGCAGGTGTTGCTTTGGCATTCAACACGGCCAAATGTGTTAAAAGTTAACATGCAATTCAAACTAGTGATAGCTATTACAAGAACAAACCAAAAAGTGTCAACTACCTACCACGTCCAGTTACCACTATTAGGTTTAAGTGATCATGGTCATGTCAATGGTATGAATTTCCTCAAAGGAAGCTCAGTTTCTTTATGATATTGGTTATTATTATTTCTTCCCGCCTCATGTAACCTCCTGGATTAGACAGCATTAGCCTCACCTGAATGGGGGGTGGAGTTGGAAGTGACAAATACCTTTGAGAACTTTACTAATATTACTCAGTTGGAAGCCAACTTTTTCTTACCCCCTCACTTCGTCCACACCCAACATATTATTTCAGTGGAGCTCATGCTTTGACAGTAGATACTAGGATTCAGACACAGACACAGACGTTGTGGCTTGTAGCTTATCCAATGTGAAACCAAGTTGTGAAAACCAGGAAGGTTCTAGTTTCAACCACCACAATAGCCAAAAATCTAACCTCCAGGATAGGGAGGACAAAGCTGGCGGGCCCACTGTTCCACTGCTAAAGCAAAACCTGTAGCATGAGAGCAAAATACTGCAGATGCCAGAAATGTGAAACAAAAGCCTGCAGTTTCATAAAGCCTTTAAGAGAGGAGAAATTGCCAAACAAAATGGACATCTTAATACAATTGAAAGAAGAAAAAGAGAAACCTGGTTTCACTGTTCTCTTACCTCTAAGCCCAAAGCCAATCCATTGTCTGTCTTCCGGTTATAAAGATTCTACAGGAAATGAGTTTGAGCACTTCCAGTCTAGTTCTCAATGGGTTCTACAAAGCCTTCTTCCACCAACAGTTAAAAGTCATTTGGCTCATGGGAATCTAAACTTGGCATCAATATAGTTTTACTGATTATCGTTAGGCTATTGACTCTAGATGCTAATATTCCCAGCAATGTTAAGTACTTAAGCCAGGAATTCACCATTTGAAAATTCCAGCTTATGGTGGACATGGTTTTAAAAAAAAAAAATCAGCATTTGTGCAATATTAAAGACGTGTACTTCACATCTTCATTTAAGAGGAGCTTATACCACTTATTGAAATTCTCTAACATAAATTTCAAAATTAAGTAATTTTTTCCACTGGTGCATAAAAATGAAAATTGAGCTGGTACTTTGGTAAGACTATCCGAATCAGAGTATGGAGAAAGGTATTAACACCTTGATAATTCTTTTAATACCACCTAATGGTCCAGATATTACAATAAAAATAACAGGGAAACCACCTACTGTTCTCAATTTAAAGAGTAAAATGGGCAGCAACGTCTCACAACATGTGCAGTTAAATGTAGAAATCAGGAAGTTGCTATGCGAGATGGCCTCCACCACTGCAGGTTTTTTTTCTATAATGGTATCTCTGAGAAACTCAGCATTGGAATGCTTGGAACAGCACGATATTCATCTACGTACAATGACAGGAAAAGGTCAGGATTATTCATTCAAATAAAGTATATGGCATGATGGCTACCGCCAAACCACCTCTCGCATATTTAAAATTTACTTTTAAAGGGTGAAATTCCATTCTTTCAGAAATTGATTATCGTTAAAGGTTTTAAAACCATTTTTTGTCATTTTTAATTCATCTTCTATTTCGTAATCCTGTTCTTTATTTGACTTTCTACACATGCTTTGGAATTAAATTTTATATGCTACGTTTTCAGACTCCACATAGAGTATTGAATATAGTTTTGGTTCTCTTACAAAGGAATGCCACATACATTGGAATTGGTGCAGAGAAGATTCACTGGACTGATTTCTGAGTTGCCAGCTTTTCTTATGAGGCAAAGTTGAGCAGTTTGGGCCTACAAACACTGGAGATTAGAAGAATGAGAGGTGTTCCTTTAGAAACACAAGAATCTAGAAACGTGCTTAATAGAATAGATGCTGATAGGTTGTTTCTTCTCATGGGGAATCCAGAACAAGACAGCACAGTTTAACATCAAAGGGTTTTCTATTAAGAATGAGATAAGTGGATTCTTTTTTCTTATATATCAATAGCGTTTGGCATTCTCGCTTCCAATAAATTGTAATGGTTGGATTATTGAATGTATTCAAAGTTGAGTTGGGCAGATTTTCAATTAACAGGGGAAGAGGAATATTGGAGGGGTAGAGAGAATAGTGAAGTTCAGGCCTGAATTTCATCAATCATGATCTTATTGAATGGTGGATCCAACTCAAAATGCCAAATGACCTACTCTATGTTTTACATGACTCAGAAAATTTGAATAAGGAGATACATAGTTGCTTGCCCTGGTGCCACAACCCCAAATCACATGCAGGGGATGTTGCACATTTTTGAATTCTAGATCACTGCAAAATTCCACTGAAGATCTGTAGATAAGCAGAAGTCTAATGAATGGCTCGCATAATTTGTTTGTTCATGACTGCAAGATCCAGGCTTTTTTTAATACTCTTAACTGATTTGCACATGACACCGTACACGATATGTATAAATGTATTATATAAATGTATTTATATATATTTCATATAAATAAGAACATTACAACATAGATGCTAGTGTATACACACTGATAAGGTTTTTACTTAGATCGAACTTCTCTAACCTGATTCATGAACTATTAAATGTAACTGTGAGTCAACTAAATATTCATTCCTTTAAAAAAGGGGAATTCCTAACTTTAGGATAGAGATGAGGAAAATCTCTTTCCCCCAGAGGATGTGTGACTTTGAAAAGCACTACCTCAAGTAATGAAGAAGGTGGGGTCACAGAATATTTTTAAGGTAGTGGAAGACAGATTTCCGTTAGGCAAGGGAATCAAAGGTTGTTGAGAATGTATGGAAACATGGAATTCCAAACTCAAATGGATCAGCCACGATCTTATTGAATAGCAAAGCACGCTTGAAGGGCCAAATGCTGATTCTTTTTCTATTTCCGTGTCACGACTCACTGAGTTAGTCTGCTTTAAATCAAGCTGCTCTATTCCTGGAGTTGACATAATTGTGAAAAGATTTATTCAAACTATCCAAAATTCCTCATTTACCTGACTGACATACTGAGGTTAAAACACTCACCAGGTTTCTTTACTCTAACAAGAAAATAACTTTCTTCGGAACAAATGGCCTTTAACTAATGGCAAAAAGGAAATAAGAATTGCTAACTTATAACTCTACTACTTAAACTTTATCCCTTCAATTCCCCCTTCACAAACAGACGACATGCAGGTTGCATATATTAAGGGAGGAAGAGAGAGAAGAAAAATGTCAGGGCAACTCAGTTCAATAGCCCTAGTCAGGACCACAGGATTCAGTGAATTATTTTCTTTCTCTTCCTTGCAATTCTTTGCCGATAAGATGAGATTGTTTGTACACTGATGCTCTTTCATTCTCTAGTTGAGAGTTTGACTTTTGCTGTCATTAAAGGCACTTAGTTCCTCTTTCAACAGGGGACTTGCAGACAAAAAAGGGTGAGTTAAAGACAGCCAGTTGTTGCTGGAGACTTTCCAGACTTACCTGTACATAAGAGAGAGAGAGACTTTTTTTGGTGCTTTCTCTTCGCAGGCTGGGTGGTTCTTTTGTTGCACTGCACCCACACAAACCACAGTCATCCGGTCAGGAGTCAATTAAAGCATTGTCGTCAAGTAGTTTTCCCTTAGTTCAGAAACCATCCACTCTGTGGTGTCTGCTTTCACTGCCTCAGGAAAATGCAACAATGTATACAGCTCACAATGTGTTCAGTAAACATGATTATTTTGAAACGTTGCCATCATTTTGCACCATCTCATTGCTTCAAAGCAGCACCGTTTTTTTCGAAGTTCACATATAAAGGAATCAGAAGTTGTGGTCTTTACATCCCGCATGTAACCCCCGGATCACAAAACATTAGCTTCAGTTGAGAGAAGGGTTGGGGGTAAGCAATCTGTCAGCTTTACCAATATCACTTGGTTGGACGCCAATCTTTTTCTTACCTACTCACTTTATCGACACCTAACATATAATTTCAGTAAAGCCCATACTTGGGCACCAAGGTGAGGATTCAGTTGCGAATCTGGGGTCTTTAATTCTTGTGAGTGTTTGTCATAGAGTGGCTGTGGGCTTGCGTGCTACCATGATTCCTTGTGGTCTTAGGAACCTTGTTGTCATTTCTGATATGTTCTTGATGTAGGGCAGTGTGGCTAGTGTGTTAGGGCATACTGTGACCTCGTTGACGTTTAGTAGGTGCACAATCAGTCTATGACAAACACACACAAGGATTAAAGACCCCAATCCCACAACATGCAGAACCAACGTGGTTTATAAAATACCATGCAACGACTGCCTCAAACATTACATCGGACAGACAGGAAGGAAACTAACCATCAGAATACATGAACATCAGCTAGCAGCAAAGCGACGCGACGAACTTTCCTTAATATCAGTACACTCGGACAATGAAGGCCATCATTTTTACTGGGGCAACATAATTATAGTAGCCCAAGCCAAACACAGACACGCACAGGAATTCCTAGAGGCATGGTTCTCAACCCGCAATGGAATCAACAAACATAGAAAATTGGACCCCATATACAAACCCATACATATCTAAACCAGAAATGACACCACTCACCATAACGGACCAGACAATATAAATTCCAGGCGGAGTAGAACAACGTCGTTTCATCAGAGGCCTCACTGATGATGTTATCTAGCATGGTGATGAAACGTCAGAACGAAAACAGGCCAGCTCAGCGAGCAAGTCAACAACCTCACTAGTATCAATTACAGGGAGTCCCTGGATGGGCACTGTCATATACACCATTTGGCACTTTAAATGACTCAATGGCCAGTCTGCAGCAGTCCAAAACTTGAAAACCACACTACTGCATGAGATTGCAAAATTCCAACTTCAGTTTTCAGGAATTTGGCAGACCTCCAACCTACTGAATGTACACATGCTACTGTGATGTGACAACTTAGTATCACATGCATAACCATGCAGGTTCATTTTAGAAAAAGGACTCTCAGAACAGTTAGCATTCCACACATCAGACAGCTACTTCAAAACTGGCCTGAAATAACGCTGCATGCTGTTCTTAACTAAACACAACTGATGTGCAAATTTAAAAAAAGGTACAAAGACGGAAATATGATAATGCAGTTTACTTAGTTAAGATTTAAACTCTGCGGATTCAGAACTATGCTGTTTACTTTGGAAAGAAAACAAAAATCCACAACAGAAATTGACTAAAAGGAAAGACCAGGATACGATGCTTTGTAAATTGAGAAACAGCACCCCTCTTCAATCCATTTTAAGGGTAAAAGTGCTAATCTCAAGAGAAACGTACGCAAGCTTAAAATGAGTTGAAACAGCATAGAGTGGCACACGCTTTTATTAAGAGAATTTCAATGACATTGTCAACAGGGAGCATGTCTGTGAGCGCAAATAATTTCATGGGAAATGTAAGGTATAACTTCAATTGAGCAACAGTTCAAAACTACGATAATACTGGCACTCAGTCTGATTCACGCTGTTTCCTTTGGGGCTGCTGGGGGAACATTCTCAGTGATTGTCAACATTGGGGCTAGTGAGTTTCAACATCCACATGGAAGCCAAAAATCAAAGTTCCCGATGTTAATAATTCTTACGTAAAAAGGAAAATATTTCTAAATAAAACGAACCTCCCTTTTCCATAAAATACCTGATGGCTAGCAAATGAAGTATACTCGTGCATCACTTCAGTTTAGCCACCAGGCCGGCCTAGAGACAGAATTGATTGGGAAAACTGCTTATTTCCAAGTATTTGTAACCTAGGTGAAGATTTTAATTTTAAACACCCTAGACTGGCTTACTCCCGTGGAATTACATATTTTGCTGCAGGCATCAGTTAGAAAATAGTGCGTGAAAATCGTGAAACACGCACACACAAAATCAGTGTGGCACAGATCCCCCCCGATTTCCAACGGGCCAGAACTTCCAAGATATTCGCCTCACTTAAGTTAAGCCAATTGCAGTGAAGGAGGGAGGGCGTCCTTGGCTTTGTCTCCAAAGCCGGCAGACTGTGGGGTGCGCTGCGCTGCATTGCTTTGATTAATTCTATCTGACCAAGTTCTTTTGAAACCCCATTGCCCGGGACTGGCTTGAGGAAAGGATGAGGAACCGGGGCAGTTCTGGAGGGGAGGCAGGGAAAGAGGCTCGGCGTCCGGCTTTGCGCCGCTTTTGTCCCGCTCTCGCTGCGAGACGCCTCTCGGGCTCCATGCCCTCGGCCGCAGCCGCTCACTGATGCTGCACACAGAGACACTCGGCTCAGGGCCCCCCAGACTTTTACTCGCTCCGGCCCGATTCCCCCCGGCCGCCCTTTCCACCTCTTACCTCGCATCGCCGGGCTCCGCTAATCCAAGGCCCGATCCCGTCTCTAGTTTGTCAACATCGTTCGGCCGCTCGGCCCCGCCATCTTGGTTCCCCGCTGCACGCTGGGTAATACGGGCTCTCGCACGGGGACAATTCCGACGCGACCGAGCCCTGCGCGCAGGCGCATTGCCGCGCTGCCGCTGGCAGGCGGATAGTCCAGCCGCTGGCCTGCCCTCCATCCTTGGCTGAGCATTCCCTGCTCTGTTTTCCATGCAGCTCACGTTCAAGCTGTTCTTGGCCAAAACCAACAACGACAAAATAGCCATCACCAAAATTACTTGTAAAATTACAAGCTAGATGATACTTTAATGATTGAATTCATGTTCAGTAGGTTACCAGGAAATGATTTAGCTCTGTTCACCTAAAGAATATTAACTGTGCCCCAGTACAACGTACAAGTGCCACCCTTTGAAGATGCTGCTACTTCTCTAAAATGTTGCTACCTCTGTAAGATGTTCCTGCCTCTTTATGATACTTCTACCTCTTTATGATGTTCCTACATCTGTATGATGCTTCTGCCTTTTTAATATACTCCTTGTTAGGATGCCTTTATCTCTTTTTATGCCACAGTCTTTATAATGCCCTGTGAAGTGCCTTAGATTGTTTTAATCCATTAAACTTGTTACCTAAATACAAGCTATCCTTGATTCTTCATCAACTTTACTGATCCTTTCATATTAAAGGTGTACAGCTGATGCATGCAGATCACTTGACTGCTTGGGAAATGTGGAAGTCATGACATTATAGTCAAGTCTCACTAAAAACAATTGGATAATTTATCAGTTAATGTTTTAATTGTTGAGGGAGAAATGTTGGCTAGGCCAGGGAAAAAGAAATATTCTTGCATTTTTTTGAAGCTATGAGCAAGGAATTTAATATCAATCTGCAGAGGTGGAATATCTCACTGACAATACAGCACTTCCTCAGTTCTACATAAAAATGACAGTCTAGATTATAAATAAGTTAACAGCTAAGAACACATAACTATAGTATTCATACTGAAATTGTTTAGAAAGATGTTTAATATTTTGGTGGTCATGTGTTAAAATTGGTATACTGTTGGGATTAGCTAAACTGAAATTGGAAAGGAACAAAGGGATAAATCTCTGTGACACTTGAGATGTCTGGCATTACATTTTTGTGCAGTCAGAATGTTAAATACCGTTGATAACAATGAAAAATCTGTTTGCATAAATTCTAAAGCATACCTGCTTCAATAAATTTGATTTCAGACTCCTGAAAAGTCTGTAAAATTGATGAAATGTGGAATCACAGTAGAGAAAGCTACTCATTTTTATAGAGCAGCAGTTACTTAAAACACTATAAGGTAATTCGGAGATTGCAGTGGAGTGAGACTTAAGTTAAAATTGATGAAGATTCATGGGAAATGGCTGAAAATGTGGCTGAAGAGAAAGGTTTTGCGGCCATTTCAAAGATTGGGTGAAAATATAGCAAAATACAGTGGCTTAGATAAGAATTTTTCTATAAAGAAAGACACATGATGGCTTTGCCCAAGATGGCGGAGGAAGGAATGATAAGGATGCACAATAGACTAAAATTGAAGGAATGGCAGGTCACAAGCTGGAAGAATAATGAATTTTTAGGATGTGGGACATACAACGGAAGAGATCCAGTCAATGTAAGTTGTGGTGGAGTGATATTGGAGTGGCAAAATAGCTAATGGTTTAGAACACATGGAGGTACATGCTTAGGAGAGTGACAAAGAAAACATTGGAAATGTTTGGCCTATAGGTGGCAAAGGGTCTCAGTAGCATGGAAGTGAGACCTTATTGGAGAATGATGATACTTTGAAGTGAGAATAATGTTGGCATTGGAATGAAAGTAGAATTTGAAGCCCAGCTCAGGATTGAGCAGTACGTTAAAGCTGTGCATCATAACGTACAAGTTAGGAGCAGGAATGGCTCATGTGGCCTTTCGAGCCTGTGCCATTATTCAATAAGATCAGTGCAGACATGATTTTAACCTCAGCTCTGCATTCCTGCCCACACCTGATAACGAGTCACCCTTTTGCTTATAAAATATCTAACTATGACTGCCTTAAAAATATTCAAGGATTCTGAGATTTTTTCAGCAGATGAAAAAATCCTCCCGCATCCACTCTGTCCAGTCTTCACAGAATCTTTTGTATTTCAATAAAACTTCAAAAGATACAAGCCTATAGTGTGTCCAGCCTTTCTTCATAAGACAAACTGCCAATTCTAGGTATCAGTCTACCTGAATGTTTAGGAGGAGGGGAAAGAGATCTGATGTTAAGGCAAAGTTTCAATCAGGGCTCACCAGGATGACTTTGATGATACCAATGCAGAACTGCAAAATATTTTGGGTCATTCATTACCCAATAGCAAGCAGAAAACACAGTGACGGTAGCATGAGAAGTAAGTCTGGGTGTTATTGGCCTATGTACCTATACTAACACTGTAATTAAGGAAAATATTGTCAAAAGGCAATATAGAGATGAGAAATAGGAAGTGTCTCATGATATATTCTTGGAACGCACTGGAGGAGATGTCATGAGTACAGGAGAAGAAGCCTGTACAAGAATGAGCAGCTATCTTAAGTCAGCAGGAATATAACTATATTAGGACAGAGTCAGAGTGGTGGACAATGAAATGGGACAGTGGAGGAGTATGGTATGGTTTAATGAAAACTTCATAGATGCACTGCGTCAGTTGTGCAACATTTTGTTGGTAACTTTCATTAGGGTTCTGTTAGTTCTGTAAACTGTATGGCAAGTGATAAGTAACGTGTGCCACTTAAGTGCTGGAGAATGACCAGTTCCAACAAGGCAGAATCTAACCATTTTCCCCTTGACATTTAAAAGCATTACCATTGCTGAGTTATCAACATCCTGGGGGTTACCATTGACCAAAATCTGATCTGGATGGCTACAAGAACAGGTCAGAAGCAAGGAGTTGTCAGTGAATAACACACCTCCTGACTCTCCAGAGCCTGTCCATTTTCTGCAGGGCACAAATCATGAGTGTGATGCAATACTATTCACTTGCCTGGAGGAGTTCAGCTTTATCATTACTTAAGAAGCTTGACACCATTCAGGACAAAGCAGCCCACTTGATTGGCACCACATTCACAAATGTTCACTTCTTTCACTACCAAGAAAACAGCAGTGTACACCATCTATAAGTTGCACTGAGGAAATTCATCAATGCTACTTAGACAACATTTTCCAAATCCATAACCACTAACATCTAGAAGGACGTCGGACAGCAGGTACATGGGATTCCTCTGCAAGTTCCTCACCAAGCCCACTCACTATCCTCACTTGAAAACATCAAAGTTTCTTCGCCGTTGCTGGGTCAAAATCCTGAAACACCCTCCTTATCAATGCTGTGGGTGTACCACCAACAAATAGCGTGCAACATGTCAAGAAGGCAGTTTACCTTCTCATAGGCAATTAAAGATGAGCAATAAATGCTGGCCCAGCCAGCCAAGACCACATTATCATGAACGAATAAAACAAAAACTGATGGAAGAGAGGACACCGTTCAAATAATTAATATTTGCAACCATTAGCAGGGAAGAGAAGATTCAAGGTTACCAACAGAATATCAAGATCCAAGGGAGATGATGGTGCAGTTGACAACAGGTGACTGGTCAGGAACTAAGTTATGAGATGGGAAACAAGTCTGGTGAGTACTGATGGTTAGTGAAGGAGAAACTGTAACATTCATTTGTATGTAGAGTAAGTTGGGGAAATCATATGAATTTGAGTAGAGTGAGGCAGACGAGTGAATAGTCTTAATTTTGGGAACAAAAACATGTGATGAGGTATTGCAATTTGATCAGACATAAAAACAACAACAGGAAGGAGAGTTCAATAAGACATTATTAATTTCAATTGTTAAATTCTACTGTCAAAATTTGCACTGCATAACAGAACAGTATACTTTCCATTACTTATTAAATTTAATGCAGATTTTATGCATCAAGTCTGGGCAGTTTATAAGGCTGTTCATACATAGATGTCTTCCGAGCAAATCAATCATCTTAAATTGAACACATATCTTGCAAGAATAATTTGTAGCATGTATCCAAGATACTTGTTTGTACAATAGAAAAGACATTTACATTAAACAGCCTCATGCTGTGAAACCCAAGATAAGCAACCTGCAGCCAAGGACAAAGTACATTAACAAGAAGATCATGTACTCTTGTGACTGGATGTATGAGGTAATGCACATTAGTGCTACTGGCTAACAGCACTACTTTATTTTAAAATGCATTAAGCTGCAGTACTTCCCATTCAAAGCACTCTAATCTTCAGTCAAATTAATTTAACCCTATTTAGAAGAATGAAAACCAAAGAAGATCATGAATATTTGTACAAAGAAAACCGGGTTAAATTAGTTGTGATACAATGCTCTGTGAATGTTTAAGAGAGTGTGCGAGGAGGTGGGGGCAGCAATATCATATATGTATACTGGATTGCTGTCAGTTGATAGGTTAAGAGATTGAATGGAAGAGTTAAGGCAATGGATATTGGAATCTGAAATGATTCTGTTTTAAAACTTAAATGTATTGAACTGCAGTATTATAGTTACACAGAATGTTAAATTATTACAAAATAGCCGTGAAAAGTAGAAGCTAAATTTGTGATTAATCAGAAAAATGTTTGAAATTATTCAATTGCTTGTGAGGTCATGGGAGTGTTTGAAGTTTTCAAAGGCAGTTACAGAACAATTGCAGACAATCCATGTGAATAACAGAGCAATATTATTTACTAGTTTATGTAGCTTTGCAACTAATATAAAAATTACTGCTCAGTGGGACCCCCGGTGTGTTTGTGTACTGACAATTACCGTGCTGGAGAAACAGCTGCCTGTACATTAAGACCTCCCCGCAGCACTTTCACTCGTCAATGACGTTTTGAGGATATTCAATCTTGCCAAAATATCTGCTTGCTACTTCCTCTGTTGAACGAGACAGTGAATAATATATGAAATGTATGTAGTTTAAATGTGGTCTTGCCTTGAGGAACATTGGGCTGGATATTAACTTGTAAGGGAATGGGTCTGAGGTTGTCAAATTCATGTGAATGGGCTTCCCTGCTGAATTTAACATTAGGTCCCGGTTAGCAACTTTTACCTCTGTTTCCCAGCCGCAGTCTGACAGTTTGAGAGGCTGTTTGGCTAAATCTTCATCACCAAGGTAATATCCATGGAGCAAAGAGGAAGGAGAGAGAGAAATCAGAGTGTTTTGAAGGTTGGGGGATGATTTAGGTGAAAGATTTGAGACTAGAGAGAGTATCACGTTCAAAGCAAGGGAGAGATTGGAAGATGTTTCAGAGACCTCAGTCACTTGGAGAAGATTGGAAACATTATGGAGGAGACTGGAAAAGAGGAGAACAGATGGGTTGTGGAGCAGATGGATAAGATTGGGAGGTATGGGCCCCATTAGAGGAGTGGGGTTTGGGAGGTTGCTACAAAAACAGACAATTGGAAGCTATTGACAAGGTATCATATAGGAGCTGCTAGTCAAGTTTTTACAAATTTATTCATGGGATTGGGTGTCACTGGCTGGAAGCATTAATTGCCCATCCTTAATTGCTGAGAAGACAGTTAAAAGTCAACTGCATTACTGTAGGTTTGGAGTCATACAAGGGCCAGAACAGGTAAGAATGGCAGATTTCCTTCCCTAAAGGAATTGGCAACAGTTTCATGGTCATTATTAACGTCTTATTTCCATCTCCTGTGGGAGGATTCAAACCAGGGTTTCCAGAACATTACCAAGGTCTCTAGATTAATAGTCTAGTGATAATACCACTAGGCCATCACCTACCCCTTAGGTACCTATAGTGTTAGGGACAAGGTACTGGCATGGGTCGAGAATTGGCTGACTGGCAGAAGGCACAGAGTAGGGAACAAGGGGTCTTTTTCAGGATGGCAGCTAATGACTAGAAGAGTTCGACAGACATCCGTATTGGGACCGCAACTGTTCATATTATACATTAATGATCTGGACAGCAGAATTCAGGGCATTTTTGCACATTGAAGACATTTAAAAGGCACCTAGATGGGTACATGAATAGGGACGTAATAGAGGGATATGGATCGAAAAACGGCAGGTTTGTTTTTAGATTGATTAGGGCATGATGGTCAGCACAGGTTTGGAGGGCCAAAGGGCCTGTTCCTATGCTGTACTCTTTCATTTGTTCATCTGTTCATGATTGAATGGTAGAGCAGACTCAATAGGCAAAATAGCCTAATTCTGCCCCTGGGTCTTATGTTCTGATTTTCCTCTTGGGTCTTTTGGACCTTACCTCTCACCACCTTCCAGATTTCCTGAGACCAGAGTTAAATTTAATATGCTGATTAAACATGAGGCATGCAACCTCAATATAATCCTTAGATTATAATCCTATAAGTGGGTTGATTGTCCAAATCCATGCCTGTCCATGTTAAAACTGAAAGCTGGCTTGTTGGAGGTGGATTGGTGTTGATGTTGTTGTTTTGACCCCCTAAACCATGCTCGGCCATTTTGGAGGGTTACAGATTTCCCCCACTCAGTTTATTAGATTTTAACCTACTTGTGACAATTTGTGTACCCACTTTTGCTGTTATATGGAAATACATGGTAACATCTAACAACAACTTTATTGTCTTGTAGAAATGAAATATCTTATTTGCAAATTGTTAAGATAAATCTTATTTTAAGTCAAATAATCTGTGTTTAAATTCACAGATATGAATCTGCCTCTTCGCAGCACAGTGTATTATAAATGTTGACAAACAAGCTATATCATTATGCTTTCTCTGCAACTGTTTTAGATCTATAACTTCATCTTTACTAATTAAATTGTTCTAAATTAATTTTTCTGCTTTTATTTTTAATACGTATTCCTGAATCAGAATATAATCTTTAATTGCAGTTGATGGCTATTATTTTTGAACTCTTGGGATAATTAATATTTGAAGATTTTACTGCAATTCATTCTTTCATGTGCTGTACCTGAAGGCACTTGACTCATTGTCTGCTGATGGTTCATCCTTAGCTTATTTTCAGTTATAGTTTGTCATTGCCTTCCACGCACAAGAGTTTCTCATAGGCAGTCCCTCGAGGTTGAGAGTGAATTGCTTCCAGAGTAAAGATGAGTTCTCATGTGACATTCAACACATGACCTACAGGTTCTGCCACAGCTGGAACAGATGTGGGAATGGAAGGGTGGGATTCCTGGGTTCCCTAATCAATATATAAAGTAAGGCTCATGCTCTTGAATGCCTCAATGAAGGTGCTGATGTCAACTTAGAGCTTGGCCTTCAGTTCCCAGGAACAGAGGTGAAGAGGCAGGTCTTGAGTTTACCTTGATTAGAATTGCAATAAGATCCACACCATTGTTGTTATTCTGAGCCACATGCTAGCTGCCTAGCCAACTGAGCTAACTGGCACCTTATTTTATTGTGCATCTCTTGCTAAGTTAATCTTTATGCTTTTGACATGTTGGCTTTTTTGAACTAAAATTCATAGCTACTTAAATTTGTTTTAACGCCTTACATATGGTAATGCACATCTAGAGATATTCTTTGAACCAAATCAAGGGCCCAATTTTTACTGCCAGAAATATGTGGGCAGTTGAAATCAAGGCCCCAGTTTCTGGTCCTGTTGTATTTCACCAGAATGTGATTTAATCAGCTGTTTGAAGAAGGTATAGTGTACACCTGCTATGAAAATGCAGATTGGCTTCTCCATACGGCTATGTGAATTAGGAGTGGAGGTAGGCTATTCAGCCCTTCGCGTCTGTTCTGCCATTCAATAAGATCATGGGTGATCTGATTACTCCATATTCCCAGCTACTCTGGTAAACTTTTACCCTCACGATTATCAAGAATTTATCTGCCTCTATTCCTCCTGCCTTTTCAGGAAGAGAGTTCCAAAGGTTTGTGGCCTTCTGTGAGAAAAAATGCCTCCTCATCTTTGTCTTAGATGAGTGATCCCTTGTCTTTAAACAGTTCTAGATTCTCCCAGAAGAAAAAATATCCTTTCCACATTCACTTGGTTAAGACCCCTCAGGATCTTGCATGTTTCAATCAAATTATTTATACTCTTCTAAACTGCAGCATATATAAGCCTTGCTTGTCCTCATAGGTCAACACACCCATTTGATCTCTTACTTGTGTAAACCTTCAGTGAACTGCTTCTAATGCATTAACTCCTTTCTTAAATAAGGGGGCTAATACTGTATACAGTACTCTGGGTATGATCCTAGAAATGCCCTATATAAATGAAGCATAACATCCAAACTTTTATATTCAATTCCCCTTGGAGTTAACAATGACAGTCTATTAGCTTTCCTCTAGGAGCTCCTTAAGGATTTTTCTTAACTACTACTACAGTTTGGAGATTTCCAATTTAATGACCCTTACTTACTTCAGCTTGGCTTTGTATTGCATTGGTATATATTAAGTTGTCTTGCATCTCAGAGGGGAAGACCAAGAAACTGATGGATGGCTACTTACTTTCGATTGATTCATGCATCCTCCCTATTCCACACCAGCTGATTAGTGGTCACTGGAAGGATCTTGCATCTAGCTTCAGATCTCTGACATTAGAGCTGTATGGAAATCCTGATTCTGCACTTGCCAGCAGCCAGACCAGGGAAGTTATATCCCTGGATTCAGCCTCCTCAATAGCTGCTTCCATGCTTGACAAGTGGGCAGGCTCTGATGCTGCTGGTCCAATCACAGGACTGACAATTCCAGCGTCTCAGCAGAACCTCAGGAAGGGATGTGACACTGCTGAGGCAGGTAGGAGAATGCATTCTCAGTGGGGTAAAACAAATTACATTTTTTAGATGTGGAAAAAAATGGCAAGCTCTGCAGAATGGTGGGGAAGCCCACTGAGGGGTATGGTTGGGATCTCAGGGTTAGCCTTACCCCTGCATCTCTATCAAGCTTCCTGCCCAACAGGTTTCCTCACTCCAATAGGTTCCAGCTTCCCTCAAGAGGGTCACTTGCAATGATGCGCAGCCTTCCCACACAATGGGTATGGGGTTGGACAGCACTCTGTTGCAGGCAAAATGCTGCTAAGCCTCCTGAATAGCCCCTAATCTAGTTCTTCCTTAGTTAATTGCCTAGCACTGCTCATCGGGCAGCTCAGAGCACCATTGTGAAACTTCTCCAGCCCTCCAAAATTTTCCTGCACCCCCCCAAACTCCTTCTCCTCCCCCGCCCCCACCCTGCTCCAACCTGGAAACCTTCCAAACCCATTAGGGCTGGCCGAATCTGCTCTATTGTGCAAAAAAAACCCACAAAGAACTGCTTAGGTTGGAAATCGAAAACAAACACAAATTGCTGGAAAAGCACAGCAGGTCTGGCAGCATCGGTGGAGAGAAAGCAGAGTTAGTGTTTTATTAATTAGACCAATACCAATTCCTTTGTCTGTTCATCAAGTCTCTCTCTGGACCTGATCACCATCAAATGTTTGCTTTCCTCAATCCTTATGCCCACCCCATCTTTAGCACATATACCAATCTTTTTCCTAACTGCAAGCAAAGTCAGAATTCACATGACGCCAGGTTATAGTCCAACAGATTTATTTGAAATCACAAGCTTTTGAGGTGCTGCTTCTTCGTCACCTGACACCAGCTGAAACCTGGTGTCGTGTGGTTTCTGACTTTGTCCACCCTAGTCCGACACTGGCACCTCCATGTCAGAACTGCAATCAGTTCTGAAGAAAGATAACTGGATCTGAAGTGTTAACTCTGCTTTCTGTCCATAGATGCTGCCAGACCTGCTGAGTTTTTCCAGCAATTTCTGTTTTTTGTTTCTGCTTTATTATGATCGTGAAAACTTTGTGAAGTGAATCTCCTTTCTTCCAGTCTTTGTTAAAAATGAGCATTAGCTACATTGAAAATCCGGATTGTTAACGTGTTGA
Source organism: Ginglymostoma cirratum (assembly GCA_024137785.1). Classification (NCBI taxonomy): domain Eukaryota; kingdom Metazoa; phylum Chordata; class Chondrichthyes; order Orectolobiformes; family Ginglymostomatidae; genus Ginglymostoma; species Ginglymostoma cirratum. Next base: position 9,483,373 of record JAHRHZ010000055.1, on the reverse strand, counting down.
GATCATTGCATACTCTATTTACAAATATCAATTCATTGAATCTGATCATTTTGAAAACCTACGAGTACAGCAACTGTAGTTTGTAAATGTCTCTCAAACAGTAGGTGGCATTGTTGCACCTTTGTACAGAAGAATGAATTGAATCTTGCTGAACAGCCAGTAACATTATTTATTGAGAAAAGACCATGTATTTTGACATGAAGCAGGCACTTTGATACCACTTGATGCTGCTTGGCCTGCTGTGTTCATCCAGCTCTACACCTTGTTATCTCAGTTTGATACCACTTTATTGTTTTAGGATGTCTTATTGTGTGCTTAAAAAAAATCATGCAGAAAATTGTGAAGGGACTTTGCCACATTTCTGTTTCCCTTATAAAGGTTGACTTTTCCTTGTCAACCTTTCCCTGGAATACACATGGGGCTGATAGGTAAATGCTGCAAAGAAATACATATACTCTTGCTGTAAGTTTACATGGGAAGCACTTTTAAAACTCAGCCCCTCCATATGCCAAAGCTGTGTTTTAATTCAAAATACTTTAATTTAACACAAAGTAAGTACACTCATGGAATAATTTAAGCAGACTATTTTCTGACAAATAACGATTCAACCAAAGAAATTTCCAGGTCACATACAATTTTGCTTAATTAAAGAAGCCCAGCTCACAGCAACACCTGTAATTCAACATCTGTTTGATTGGGCTTTTGCTTCAGTTAAGCTTTGATCTTCAGTTTTGATTGTATCAATTGTGACTGTACTGCAATGGCACCACTGAACTTTGGTTTTTTTATTGCTAAGAAAGAAAGCGCAGGAAACTCATTATAGCATTGCATGATTAAAGTGAAGATCTTGAAGTAAATGATTAGAAGATATAAGATTAATTTTTGATTAATAGGAGGTATTTTTAATCACCCTGGTCAGGCATGTCATGACATCCCTCTGGGGCAGGTAGAACTTGAACCAAGGCCTCATGGCTCAGAGACAAAGGACACTACCACTGTGCCCCAGGAGTGCTAAGTTTTGGTTAATATTTTCTAATCAACCAGGTCAGAGACTGACTGGGGTGAGTGGGACTTGAACCCAGGCCTGCTGGTTCAGAGGTAGGGACACCACTATAGCACCGAGAGCCCTAATATTTGGTTAAAGTAGCCTGCTGGATGATATTGTTCACCTAGATACAATCCATTCGGCCGAAAACAACCAGGGGGTGAGGGAATCTTACTTGTTGTAAGTCCTCTTTATGAGGGCTTCAACAGGAAATGGGCTGCCATGAAGCTACTCCTCCCCATCAAGATGCACAATGGCAAGTTGAATTATGCCGGGCAATTCTTGTGATTTGAATATCTCACCTCTATGAATTAACAGAGAGGTGTGAGTAAAATGTGAAATGTATCAACTGAGACAGGGATTCAACAACAACATCTTTACGTGTATAGTGCTGTTAAAGTGATAAAAATATCGCAAGGTATTTCAATTACAACACCAAGCTACACAAGTAGATACAAGCTCAAACGATCAGAGGGTTAGTCAAAGAGGGAAGTTTTAGGAAGTGTATTAAAGTAGAAAGGATAGGAAGAATTTTCCAAAACTTAGGTTCTAAGCTTTTGGATACATGACTATCAATGTTGGAACAATTAGAATTGGAAATGCTTAAGAGGCTGAAGTTAGAAGAGTGCAGGTATCGCAGGGGCCTGTGAGACTGAAGAAGTTTACAAAAATAGTGAAGATGGAATGATTTGGAAACAACATTGTCAATATTAGAGATAGTAGGAACTGCTGATGCTGGAGAATCTGAGATAACAAGGTGTAGAGCTGGATAAACACAGCAGGCCAAGCAGCATCAGAGGAGCAGGAACGCTGACGTTTCGGGCTTAGACCCTTCTTCAGAAATTATTGAAACAGAAAATTCTTGAAATATTCAGCAGCATCAGGCAGAATCTGTGTAAGGAAAATAACTTTACAGGGCATGTTGGGGAACCTTTTAATGGGCTCAGGGGCCTAGCTAAGGAGGGACCCTCCCAATATGGAGCCTGCACAGGGTAACCAGGCTGGTCACTTGTCTCAGTTAGCCTGTTAAATGTTGGAGGCAGTAAAATCAGTTGAGGATGTCCCACCTTAGACTTTGAGACTTGGCCATTTGGTTGCAAGATATAGAATATGTTTGCTGCACATACTGCTGGCTCAGTGTGTCAGTGTGGGTGACGTAGCTCAGTGACACACAACAACATGTCCACACCTTCGACTGGTGACTGCTAACAGCTGCCTGGCTTTCTGCCTGTACTAAGGAGAGATGCAAGATAGAAGAACTGTAAGCCTTTATGTTCAGGCTGAAGGGCAAAAGTACAAAAAGGCAATGCAAGGCAGAGATGCTGCAAGCATCCAAAGTGAGTGAGCACTAAGAAAGCAAGTGAGGTGGTCCATTCCATGACATGGGACTTGTCCCTACACACAAAGCATCCTTGCATCAGCATTACAATGAAAGGTGTTGGCACACTCCAAAGTGCAGCACTGAAGTGCAGAACTCTATTGTAAGTAGGTCAGAGATATGCCATGAGGGCGCTGTGAGGCTGGTATCCATCTGATGTCAACCTACAGGGTGCAGGTGGTTGCTGCCCATGAATCGAGCCCTGGAATGTTGATGCCCGTTATTTAAGATGGAGGGCCAGATGAGGAAACAGCAATCTGGAATCACGAGATACCCATTCTGATTCTCACATGGTGAATTTTCTATCTGAGGGGTGCGAGAATCAGAAATTATCACAGATACTTGATACTGACAAGAAAGTCCAATTGTCCAACTAAGTTTGGAATGTCAAGATGAGATTCTTGCTAGCGATTGGTCACAGGCCTACTTTCATTCATTTGCATGCATTAACATGCCATTATTACCTAACCTCAACTCACTGATATGTAATTTCCAATCCTCCAATATTGGGAAGACTGAAGTCTTTGCTTTTGGTCTCCAGTGCAATTTCTAATCCCTAACTACTGACTGCATCCCTCTCGCTAGCAACAGTTTGAGACTACACCAGTCTGTTTGCTGGTTTGATGTTATACTTGATCTTAAAGTGAATTTTCAACCACACATTTGCAGCAACATTAATAATATTAAATGTGTGGTTGAAAATAAAATAAGAAAATATTAAGGGGACAATGAGGCAACCATGGCTGATGATACTGAATATTTCAAGAAATTTCTGTTTCAATCTGTGATTTTTTATTGCATCTTTTTATATACCAATATGAGCTTTGCATTTGATAGTTGTCTGTTGATTTCCAATTGGTTTCATAAAATTGTACAATTAAAATTTGTTTTACAATCAAATTCTAAAGAAAAAAACTTGCATCTACTGTGATTCAATATCACAGTTTTTGATAAAACTTTCAATTTTGCACTGAGTGAAATCTGTTTATTTTAAACTTGTGAGTAGTTTTTCCAATAGTTAACACATGTCTGTAATGCCATGAATGACAGAACGATTATTTCATAACTCCTATACGGCTGGAGTTCAGTTTATACAAAAATCCATACCTAACAGCTTGCTTTTCTTAGAGATGGTAAGAACCGCCAATGCTGGAGTCAGAGGTAACACAGTGTGGAGCTGGAGGAACACAGCAGGCCAGGCAGCATCAGAGGAGCAGGAAAGCTGGCATTTCGGGCCGGGACCCTTCTTCAGAGAAGAAGGGTCCCAACCCGAAACATCACCTTAGCCTGCTTTTCTTGTTTCTTGAAATTTTGCTGGTCTACCATTAGAGGACAGTCATACCGTGGGTCTCTTTAGTAACCCTCTCATCATCACATGCCATTGAAAAGTTGTATTTCAAACTTCAGTTATGTGTTTTCATTTAACATCCCACATCTGAAATAAGAATAGAAAATGCTAGAAATACACAAGTTACAGAATGTCTGTGCTGAGAGAAATAAGGGATTGGATTTAGTGCTCTCTCACCAGTGGGTGTGAGGGTACTATTAAATTGAGAAGGCAGCTGCCATGCACCTGCTCACCTGCTCCATGTGCCAGTGGAGGCATTGAGTGCCCCACCTGCTAGTGTGCCAACTGAAGCCACCTAAAGACCTCATCTTACTGCTGCTCACACTTAACTGGCAGTGGGAGGGGTTTACATCACGTGGCCACCTCATGTCTTTGTAGGTACCTTTACATGACAGAGGAAAGACATGAGGGAGGAATTGGCCTTAATTTTTTGGAGAGGGAATCTGTCAGGGAAGATGGTGGAGCAGCAATGGCAGGAGTTTCTGGGAATAATTTGGGAAGTGCAGGAGAAATTCATCCCAAAGAAGAAGAAAAAATTAAGGGGACAATGAGGCAACCATGGCTGATGAGGGAAGTTAGGCACAGTATAAAAGCAAAAGAAAAAGTGTTCAATGTGATGATGATTAGTGGGAAGCCAGAGGATTAGGAACACTTTAAAAACCAGCAGAGGATAACTAAAGAAAGCAATAAAGGTGAAGAAGTTGAAATATGAGAGTAAGCTAGCTAGTAATACAAAAGAAGTTTGGAAGAGTTTTTATTTAGATATCTAATAGGTAAGAGTGAGGCTAGAGTGAACATTGGAAAATGAGGCTGCAGAAGTAGTAATGGAGAACAAAGAAATGGCAGAGGAACTGAATAGGTACTTTGCATCAGTTTTCATGGTGGAAGAGACCAGCAACATACCAGAACTTCAAGAGAATCAGGGGGCAGAAGCCAGTGCACTGGCATCACTACAGAGAAGGTGCTGGGGAAGCTGAAAGGCCAGAAGGTGGAGAAATGACCTGGACAAGATGGACTAAACCCCAGAGTTCTGAAGGGGTTAGCTGAGGAAATTGTAGAGGCATTGGTGGTGATCTTTCAGGAATCACTGGAGTCAGGGAAGGTCCCAGACGACTGGAAAATTGTGAATGAACACCCTTGTTTAAGAAGGGAGAGAGGCAGAAGACAGGATACTATAGGCCAGTTAGCCTGACCTCAGTTATTGTTACGATTTTAGGGTTTTAGGGTTCATTATTAAGGATGAGATTTCAGACTACTTGGAAGTGCAGAGTAAAATAGGGCAGAGTCTGCACAGTTTCATCAAGGAGAGATCGTGTCTGACAAATTTGTTAGAATTCTTTGAGCAGGTAACACGCAAGTTAGACAAAGGAGAGCCAGTGGAAGTGATCTATTTGGATTTCCGGAAGGTCTTTCGTAATGTGCCACACAGGAAGCTGCTAAATATGATAAGAGCCCATGGCGTTAGAAGAAAGATACTGACATGGGTGGAGGATTGGATGACTGGCAGAAGGAAGAGAATTGGGATAAAGGGATCTTTTTCGGGATGACACCTGGTGACTAGAGGAGTTTTGCAGGGGTCCATACTGGGACCAAAACTATTCACGTTATGCATTAACAATCTGGATGAACGAACTGAGGGCATTGTTGCTAAGTTTGCAGATGATACAAAGATAAGTGAAGGGACAGGTCGTGCTGAGGAAGCATGGGAGCTGCAAAAGGACTTGGACAGGCTAGAAAAGTGGGCAAAGACTTTGGAAATTGTTAGTACAAAGTGCCTTCAGAGCCCTTGGTCAGGATTCTGTTAAGGTTAACATGCAGGGTCAGTTGGCAGTTAAGAAGGCAAATGCAATGTTAGCATTCATTTCAAGACAGCTAGAAAACAAGAGCATGGATGTACTGCTGAGGCTGTACAAAGCTCTGGTGATACAACATTTGGAATCTTGTGAGCAGTTTTGGGCTCTGTATCTAAGGAAAGAAATGTGTTGGTGTTGGAGGGGATCCAGAGGAGGTTTACAAGAATAATCCTCGGGATGAAAGGTTTTTTATAATGTCAAGCAGCTGAGGACTCTGAATCTGTACTCAATGAAGTTTAAAAGGATGATTGAAACTTACAGAATACTGAGAGGACTGGATAAAATGGAAAAGCTGTTTCTACTAGCAGCAGTGACTAGGACGCATTGACATAGACTCAGAGTGAGGGGACAAGCCTTTCGAACTGAGATGAGGAAGAATTTCTTCAGCCAGAGGGTGGTTAAACTGTGCAACACGTTGCAGAGGGTTGTGAAGGCCAAATCAATGAGTGTGCTTAAAAGAGAAATAGATTCTTGATTAGTCAAGGGTTACAGAGAGAAGGCAGGAGCATGGGGTTGAGAAATGTATTAGCCATGATTGAATGGCGGACCAGGCTCGATGGGCTGAATAGTCTAATTCTGCTCCTATGCTTTATGGTCCCCTGAGCAGATTCTCCTGCAGGGCCTGGTGGTGGTCAGAGTAGAGGATGGTGTGTCCCTCCTTAGCTGACCCCTGAGCCCATTGGAGGGCCACTCAGTGTGTAGCTCCCTCCTTCACCCAGCCTTCCTTCCTACACATGGCCTGTCAAGACCTAGCCTGGCCACGGGCCATCACCAAATACTTCGAACTCTATTCCATCGCAAATTGCCTCCTTATTACCCGGGTGCAGTACAGTCGACACCCTCCCTCCTGGCACTACCATTACATTGAGAGTTGGCATTCTTTGATTGCCTGTCAGTTCTTTGAGGAGAACATTCTTGTCCCTGAGGTGTGGAAATCCCACCTCAAGCATATTGATGTCTATTTGACCTTTAAATTACTGTGGGGATAACATTCCCTGACTGATTGGTTTCTCCCTTCACCCTTACTTTTTAGCCAGGCAAAGACCACAGCACCTAATATAATTCAGCCTGAAGTCATTGAGCTTTCCTCTGAATTTTGCTTATTATAAGCAAATTGCTGTACAGAGCTTTGTGTAATGTCATTTCTACTTCCATCGACTGGTTATTCACACATCACTTAATTCACTTAAGTTATTGAGTTAGAGTGGTCTCACTAGTATAATCATAAGTATCGTTTTGGGATCTCTATGCAGTGTTTTCTCTAAAACATTAAAGCAAATTGAATATGATCATGATTATTTTAAAGCTGCCACTCCCTGGAGGATGTGGAATGACTCAGAGTGCCCTTTTTGCTAGGCCTGAATTCTCACTACTTGAGTATGTGATCACAGCGTGTGAAATAATGCATTTGGTTATTGTACGTCCAATCTTATATCAGAGAAAGGGAATCAAATGCTTCTCAAAAATATCAGAGGTTTAAAGCTATATTCTTATTCTGAAGAAGTACTTACTGAAAGCAATCCCTTCAGTCCTATAAAATACACAAATAATTAGCTTTTGTTTCATAGGAGGTGGAAATGATACTCTATCTGTGTGCCAAGAAATCATTTTTTATTTATCAAACCTTGTTAAAAATATTTCATTCTTGCAAGACTACTTCACAGATACTAGTTGACATCAATCTCCTGCAAGAAGTTCGGAAAACACACTTCATTTAACCAAATCAAGGAATCCATAAAGTAATGCAGACAGCATTGTGCATGGTGAAATTAGTTTGATTACTACAGTTTTTAGTCCAACTGCTGCTGAAATTTTGCAGCATTTAATTTGTAGGTGGCTGCCATTTAAAGTGTTTGACGGTAATGTGTTTTTGTTTTTGTGTGGTTTGTAGTAAAAGTTCCATAAATAATGCTGTCTTGACTTTTTATTTAGCACATTGCCTGCTCACGTTTAGTTCTATCTGTAACAAACTGTTGTGTTGCAGTTGCCTCTCTGGACCTCCCCCTGCTCACTGCTTCCCTTTCCTGCCACTCCTGCTCCCTTCATCCCACTAGCCACTCCTCCTGCTCCCTTGCCTACTCCCTCCCTCCCTCCTGTTCACCAGCCCTCTGCTGAGAGCCCTAACATACATCATGGCAGTGAGCAGGAATCAGCAACAGTTAGGGAGAGAGCATTAAGTGGCAAGTGGGACAGCCCAGATGTCTTAACTTGAGGACCGGGAGGTGGTTAGTGACAAGCAGGAAAAAGAACTTTAAACAGAAGTTTTGGGGAAGGCAAGGACCATGTGGGTTGGGGGAAGCATTGTGTGACAGGAGGGCTAGAAGCAAAGAGCAAGAAATAAACAGAAAGAGTTAATAATTTAATAAGCAGATTTTTGGGTCATTTAGGTCCAAGGCATCCAATGGGTCTTTAATGTACAAATTACAGGTCAGGAAGATAACCTATTAAAAAAAAACCTGAAAGAACTGCGGATGCTGTAAATAAAGAACAAAATCAGAAATTGCTGGTAAAGCTCAGCAGGTCCGGCAGCATCTGTGAAGGACAAAACAGAATTAATGTTTTGGGTCCGGTGACCCTTCCTCAGAACCTATTACATGTTTTATTATAATGAAGTGATTTTTGTTTAGCATGCTTTTGCACATTGAGTTTAGAAGTTTAATAACAGTGTCAAATGAGGGATAGCTATATGATGTTTACAGATCAGATTTTTGCGGGTTTTTTTGTGTGTTTCAGCTGGGGATAAACACGCTTGAACTTGCTTAGAGGATGGGTCACCGGCCCCGAAACATTAATTCTGATTTTTTCTTCACAGATGCTGTCAGACCTGCTGAGCTTTTTCGGCAACTTCTGTTTTTGACACTTGAACTTGTTTTATTCAATGTTTTATTATATGTTTAGAAGAAAAACAGACCTACTTTTATGTTATACCAGGGCTGACAGTTTAGAATTTCAGAATATATATCTTTCAATGATATATGAAGACAGCATGCTGCTATCATATTTAATCATGAATCATTAGAGGAGAGATGGGATAATTGAAGAGATTTCTTTATTTTCAAGATACCAGAATAAGGTGGAACCAAAGCTGCAGGTCATGTCTTGCACGTGGAGTCCTCTCTTTGCTGAGATCACAGAAAGATTGCAAAATTTAATGGATGTTGTTAATGACCCTTATGGAGACTGATAAGTCTCAACAAGAGATTTGACCGACTGAAAGGATCTTGTGATACAGAATTCAAGCTTTAAGAATTTCGCTGTAACAAATAAATTATAAGCAACATTGATTAAACAATATTTAGTAGGCAACTGGTGATACTCTAAACTACAGAAAATATAGCCCTTCTTTAACTTCTAACTTCACATCACAGCTCCACTTTATGCCCCACTCTCTATAGAATTGCACTTGTTATGGGAAGAAGGACAATGTCACCTTTAGCTTCTGATAGGTTCATTTCTCCTCGTTTTTCCACATTATAACTTTGAGTGATCATTAGAAAGCACATCGATTCTGGAGAATTTCTGAACTGAATATGAGTAATGAGGTCCATTCTGAGATTCTGTCTTTCCCACCCACCCTATCTCTCTTCCCACCCGCCCCCGCAATTCCTTACCTGTAACCGAGATATCTAAGAACAGCATGGGGTGTGTCTTTTTAACTAAAGTGTGTGTTTTTGCCTACATTATGCCGAGCAGCCCACAGAAAGGGAACATTCTTACCTTTGAGACTTTTCTCACTTTCTCTTTTTCTTCTCAAAGCTTGGAGATGGAAAGGCTATCCACAAGTCAGCACTTGCCTTTGTTTTCAGAAGTGAACATTTTACAATTTATGCCCAGTAAGTCTCAGCTTGGGCTTTCCTGCTCCCAAACTAACCAAACCACACAGGCTTGTCATTCTGCAGGACTCATAGCAGATTTCATGACTCTATTTTAGCCCTGTTGCACAAGATGATGAGGCAGTGACCAACTGCAATTCCTCAGTTTGACATAGGACATATACCTGCCTCACAGCACCCTCCGGCTCTTCAATGCTGCATTTTGGCATGCACCAGAGTGGAAGGACAATCACTCATCTCATGGATTGGATGACAGTGCACTGCAAGGCTTTTCACTTGCTTTCTTAGTGCTCTCTCACTTTGCGCAAACTTGGATGCTCACAACATCCCTTGCCTTGTCTTGGTTTTTTTATGCCTTTCCCCATGAGCCAGAACTTAATGGCTCACAATACTTCTGTCTTGCCTTACTGATTAGCGCAGACACAAAGCCAGGCAGTCTGTCATAGTCGTCAGCAGTCATCGGTTAAGGGGGTGGGCTTATTGCTATATGGCACAAAGCTACATCTGCACCATGAGCCAGCTGCATACATAGCAAACACATTGCTTATGCTTCAAACAAATAGCCATGTCTCAAAGTTTAAAATCCTCAGTCAGGCCAAGGGAGATATCCTTCAGTCAGGACCTCTTGGCACAGTAAGGAAAGGGCAGCATTGAGATCAATCCGGATATAACTCTGGGGAGTTATGGTAAGTCATTCAGGAAGCTGAACAGAGATCAGTCTGGGATCTGGTCAGTCTTCAATCAGGGCTGCCTGTCCAGGTCAGTCAGTTGGATGGACGACAGTCAGTCGTAGGGGTCAACTCAATGAATATCAAGAGGGTCTTATTAGGGTCACTGCTACGGTAGGGAATTGCAGAAGTCAATTGAGAAGATTGGAGGCAGTCTGCTGGGTGCAGAAGGCACAATAATCAGTGAGTCTCAACATATAAGGTGGGAAGATGTTCGTGTATTGTAGGACATGTGTTGTTGGGGGATGGTTGTTATTTCATGGTCACAACCATTGTCCCTCAGTGGAGGTGTGTGGGACAGTGCAGCATGATGGTTGGCATGAGTAAGCTATAGGGCCAGGGCTCAGGGGTAATGTTGAGAGATGATGTCGTAATTTAAAGAGGTGTGTGGGAACACATGGAAGCTCAGGACTGAGGGGCTAGGCAGGGGGTGCAAGAAAGGAACATGAGAATGCAGGGGGCCCTTGATTACTTGGCTTAGGCTGTAACTCCCTATGTCAAATTCAACCTGTATTGCTTTCCATACTCATACTTCATAAATGTGTAACGGAAATGGGAAAAAAGCAGAATAAGTGTTTCATTTTCTATCTGAGCACATGGGGTCTGCTTGAGAGTGACATGAGGCAACAGCATTAATGAGGCATGTTAACAGTTTAAAACATTTTTTATCGTAGAACCCTGCATGTGAAATGCAAACACTGTGGGAACCATGTGGGAATCAAATCCTAGTCACAAACAATCCTAACAATCAGGCTCGTGGTGCTGTGGTGGTGTCCTTGTCTCTGGGCAAGGGGATCTGCATTCTGAAATAACTGCACAAAGGCTGGTATCCCATCACCAAGTCACCCTTTATTTACACGGGCATAGTACTTAAAACTGGTCTGGCTTCCTGACAGCCAGCTCTCAGAGGGAACAGAACCTCTGACACACATGTTTACATCTGTCAGCCAGGGTTCCCTGATTGGCCCAAATTAACATCCCTAATCGGGGAACTCGTATTCCAAGGGGTCCACCTGGCTGACCTTGTTATAAACACAACAGGTTCCATTTGTCTTAGAGATGTGCATAGCCTGATTTAATAAAAAAACCTTGACCATTTAATTTGCCATTACAGATTTATCATAGTTACCTCTGTAAAGCAGAAGTAATTACAGCTAAAATTAAAAGTGGCACCTGTGGCCTATAGCAATGGAAGATATTTGCCTTTTTCTTGTTATCCTTTATTTCTTTTACCCAGAAACAAAACTAAATAATTCAGCTTCATTCGTACTGACCTCGACTATGATTTCTTTATTTATGGATCTTGTATATATTGATCGCTACAGCTTTGGTCTCAAATGATTTGAACAAAGATTGATGGGAGTTACCAGAGTGAAAAAAACATTTGGAATAAATCTAGTAATCCTGGAAGTACACAGCAATCTTTGCATTTGTGAAATGACCAAGGGGATAGATGCTACCTGAATATTTCCAGCATCTTCTGTTTCCATTTTGGAAATCCAGCACTTTCTTCTTTTGAAGAATGAAGCATTGGGAAATGTTATTTCAGAGCAATCTAAACTAAGGAAGAAATGTGAATCATTGATGTGAACTTTAATTTGTTGATCTGCCCTGTCTTTAAATAATTAGTACTGATTATTTAACTAAGATGCCAAATAAAAGTCTGTATTACTTCCAAGGTTTCCGGTTGATAAAAATACTTCTTTTAAAATGTTATCGAGCAATGATCAATAGCTGGTGGTCACTTGAAAAATTATTCATCCTCAGTGCTCAGATTTGACGTTTTAGCCAGAGGAATAGACAATTAAGTTATCCAAACAGATAACTGCAAAGCCAGTTTGGAAAGGGCTGAGGCATAACCATAACCAAATGTGAATATTTACAGAATTGACAGATGTAAGTGTTAAGTTCATGCCACCTCTGAGCTGAATACCTTCTGAATATTAATTCATAGATTGTATGCTTGATTCAGGTCATCACGCAGGCAACTAATTGTACTGAATTTTACCAGAAATCAGCTAAGTGTCAATATTGTTAACGTTCATGAAGCATTTCTCTTCAGAAAATCTGAAGCCTGGGCTGTTGTATTCGTCCAGCTCCACACTTTGTTATTTTAGACCGACAGGAACTTCGTATTGGTCAATTAAGACCATATGCAATAGGAAAAGGTGTATGCCATTCAGCTCCTTCAGCCTTCTGTGTTTTTAAAGGAGTGAATGAATGAATGAATGAATGAGAGTCCGTCAGTCCTGAGCCAGCTCATCAGCCAGCTCAGTAAATGCTAGTGAGTTTTCTCATCCTTTCTTCCCAAAACTCACCTTGTTATCTGTGCACCAAGCCGTGGTGGCAGCCCATGGGTCATTTTTTCCTGTTTGCCGCAGGTTGAAGCACTGACTGCTGATAGGATATCCCTCAACTCCTGGTGTCAGCAACATATTTAAAGTCCAGTCATTCACCCAGTCAAGCACTGGCCAGACTGTAGCTCCCCTGAATGGTCCCAATCAATTGCTTTAGAGATGTCAGATGGAGAAATATTGTCACAGGATTTAATAACAGGGACCTGAAGGTGCTGGTCGTCAAGGGAGAGAAGTGGGGCACATGCATTTACTGCTCATGAAATAAGTCCTGAGATGTTGATAACTGTTGGCCAAGATTGAGGTTTGGAGGATTAAGCAGTGAGCTGGAGTTGCTGAGTTACCCCTCTGACTTTCATGTTAGGAACTGCCACTATCTTGTTCCTGCCTGATGGTTGTGGAAATAGGAAACTGCATATCAATGAGTCAAGTTGATGAAACAATCAGGATGTTAATGTGGCAGCATGGTGGCTCAGTGGTCACTGCTGCTTCACAGCGCCAGGAACCCAGGTTCGATTCCACCCTTGGGTGACTGTGTGGAGTTTGCACATTCTCCCTGTATCTGCATGGGTTTCCTCCAGGTGCTCCAGTTTCCTCCCACAGTCCAAAGTGTAGGCTAGGTAGATTGGCCATGCTAAATTGCCCATAGTGTTCAGGGATGTGTAGATTGGGTGGGTTATAGGAGGATGGATCTGGTGTGGACTTGTTGGGCTGAAGGGCCAGTTTCCGTACTGTAGGGATTCTGTGACAATCCATGCAAATAGGTGTCTCAACATTCAACACTTATTTGATGGAGATCATCTTATTCATGTTATGTGATTCTCCCAAAGTTCTTGCCAGTGCACACATTTTTCAATGGCTGGGACAATTCAGCCCCTGTTTTCAAGTTGATTGCACAATGAAGAAGTTTTTAAAACTTATACTAGAGCATTTACTCTCAAATAAAGTTTGAACCTGATGTCCTTCTGTTTAATTGTTGGAATGTAAATGCTACTAAGATGTTGTCCTTCCTTGGATTACAACAATTTTGAACCCATCTCAACTTCATCAGGAACACTTGAACTTTCACAAAGCCATGACCTCTGCTCCTACACAGTAAATATGATCTATAATTATATTTCACCCTTGTACAATCGGTTCCTGAAGAATAAGTACTGATATTATGTGAAAACACAATCTATTAGAGAGTGCAAAAACAGGTGGAAAGGGAGGTTGCGAGAGGGATACAAACAGTTTGCAGAGAGATATTGAAAGGTTAAATAAGTGGGCAATAAGTGGGTAAATGGAGCATAATGTGGGAAAATGTGAAATTGTTTGGAAGGGAGAACAAAACAACAGAATATTATTTAAATGGAGAAAAATTGCAGGAAGCTGCAATACAAAGGGACTTGGGGGTACTTGAGCACAACACACAGCTAGCACACAGGGGCAGCAGGTAATCACGAAGGCTAATGGAGTGTTGGCCTGTATTTCAAGGGGACTGGAGTATAAGAGTAGGGAAGTCTTACTGCAACTGTACAAGGTGCTGGTGAGACCACACCTTAAGGACTGTGAGCAGTTTTGGTCCCCTTCTTTAAGGAAATATATTGTTTCATTGGAGATAGTTCAGGGAATGTTCACTCGGATGATGCCTGGCATGGAAGCTTTTTTGTTTGAACAAAGGTTAAATGGGTTGAGACTCTACTCACTGGATTTTAAAAGAATGAGAGATGATCTCATTGAAACATTTCAGTTTCTTAAGGGGCTTGACTGGGTTAATGCTGAGAAGATGTTGTCCCTCATGGGAGAGTCTAGGGCCAGAGGGCATAGTCTCAGAATGAAGGAGCACCGATTTGAGACTAAGATGAGGAGACATTATTTCTCTTAGACGATTGTGAGTCTTTGGACCTCCTTGCTACGGAAAGCTGTGAGGGCAGAGTGCTTATGTATACTTGAGCCTGAGATAAGTAGGTTCTCGATCAGTTGGGGAAACAAGGGTTATTGAGAAGATGGTAGCGCCCAGCTAGAGCTGATCATGGTGGATTCATCAAGGTGCAAGCACGGAAAGCAGGCAAAAAGGAGGAGAAAACACGTCTTTAGGCCCTGACTGCCAGGCACCCATAACCCTCTCGTTGAAAACATTTCAGTGAAGGGTATTGTAGTGACATCAGGGTGGGCCCAGCGCCGAGAGATGTGACTCTGATATTGGAGGACCCAGTGCAGGCAGCAGCGAGGCGGTAACAGAGGAGCATCAGCCCAGCAGCGAAACATAGCACATGAAGTATGGCAACTTCAACATTGGTTGGGTCCGATGTGTCTGGCGGCGAGGCAGTGGAAGAAGGATGGTGGCGCAGGAGTCGTTGATGAGCTGGCTCAGGACTGATGGACTCTCATTCATTCATTCATTCACTCACTCCTTTAAAAACACAGAAGGCTGAAGGAGCTGAATGGCATATACCTTTTCCTATTGCATATGGTCTTAATTGACCAATACGAAGTTCCTGTCGGTCTAAAATAACAAAGTGTGGAGCTGGACGAATACAACAGCCCAGGCTTCAGATTTTCTGAAGAAGGGTCTCGACCTGAAACATCAACTTTCCTGCTCCTCTGATGCTGCCTGGCCTGTTGCATTCTTCCAGCTCCACACTGTGTTATCTCTGACTCCAGCATCTGCAGTTCTTGCTATCCCTGTCAGTCTGATCCTTTCAGGACTCATATCAATTTGTTATTTCCAGTACAAGAAACCTTTGTCCCATGTTTAAAAGGGAACGGGAAGCCTTTCCTACTTCATTTTCAAAGCTGACAGAACTTCAGTATTGTTACAATGTCAAATAGAGGAGAACTGTAATGAAACAAGTGCTTAAGGAGAGATCAAATGTTAAGATGCAGCTGACAGAATAATCTCAACCAATACTATTCGCCTCTTGGAAACTAAAATTAGATTAAAGGAAATATAACACATCACATTTTCTTAGTGGCAAATAATCATCTAAAAAAATATTGATTTTGATCAATCCTTTCCGCAAAACTGACCTGAATTTATCAATTTGATACACCTAATTTTGAACATTGCTTGGAGTCATGGTACAACTGATGAAAGATATTGGTAAAACAGCTTTAAGACATGACAGATGTAAATATTCAACACATTAAGATTTTTCAATGCATTCATAGGCTGAGATATTACTGGTATTTCTCCCTCATCCTCAATTATCCTTACTTGTCCTTGAACTGCTGCAGCCTGATATGGAATGGAAAATTCACAGGTCTATTAGATTGGTTGCTCCAGGATTTTAATGCAGCAATACTAAAATAACAGCAATATATTTCTAAGCATTCCACATGACAAGGAAAGCTGAAGTTGGTTTTGGCCCTATGCACCTGCTGTCCTTTTTCTTCTTGGTGGAGGGCAATGCTTGGAAAGTGATGTGACAGAAGTTTTATTGAGTTGCTGGACTGCATCTTGAAGGTGGTATTACTGCCATTGTGTACACTGGTGGCAGAGGCACTAAATACTTGACATAGTGTACCAGGTGTAAAGGAAGAAGACTGAATTTTCCTGGATAGTATTCAACTTCTTGAGTGTTACTGTAAAGGAATCACTTTAGACATCATATTCCTGTCTGCTGCCTTGTTAATGGTGGAGAGGCTTTGGTAAGTTACAAAGTTAATTTCTCACCATAGAATACCCAACCCTGACATGCTCTTGTAGCCGTGTTATTTACGTGACTGGTACAGTTTCATGCTAATGCCCGGGATGTTGGTGGTGGGGATTCAACAATGACTATCCCATTGGATATCAAGGGGAATTGGTTAAATTCTCTCTTGAATACTGTAACTGGCTTGTGTTGTCATGAGGCTTGTGCCTCGGGATTCTATTCTGCGCGCTGGAGAGGTAGCTATTCTGATTTCTGTTGGTATTTTGTAGTTTGTAAGTAGTTAGCCATTTAGCATTTGCTCATAAGACAATCCCTCCATGCCAGGGATCATCCCAGTGATCCTTCTCTGGGCTGGCTCCAATGAAAATTATCTTTCCCGCAAGAATACTGCTCATAGTATTCCAGGTGTGGTCACACCAGCACACTACATTTGCAGTAAGGCTTCCCTACTCTTGTACTCCAAACCCCTTTAAGTAAGAGCCAACATTCCAATTCCGTGTAGCTAAACTATGTTATGTTAAAATTGGCTAATCCGATTGATATTTCTTTAATTTACCTGTAATCTCTGTGGACAATGCTACAAGGAGAGGATGCTGATATGTCTCCCCTCCTTGTGCTGACAATGTTGTGCTAAGTTGACTCCTTAGAGCCACCTCAGGACAGAAATGGAAACATGAGGAATATTTCAGTCAAACAAAGAAGTATGATGCTGGAGATCTGAAACAAAAACAGAAATCACTGGTGAAACTCATCAGATCTGGCGGCATCTCTGGGGACATAACAGAGTAAATGTTTCAAGTCTGGTGATTCTTTATCAGTTGTCGAGTTTTGCCAGCAATTTCTATTTTTGTTTGTGATGGAGAATATTTTGTATTATAACTTTGCAACTGAATGACCATTCTTGAATTTTAAAGTTCTCTGAGAATTGAGCTTGAAGTTTTGATTGTTTTGAGATTTGTTTTATAATGTTCCTGTGGCTTGAGATTTTCCTTTAAAGGTACTATAAAAAATACTGGTTGTTATTAAAATATATTTTTTGTATAGAGCCAATGCTACAGCTTATCTTCAGTGACAATTGTGTTTAGATTTAATGTAATTACAACAAATAGAAATATAAAAAGAACATCTTGCATTCATTTAGAATCTTTTACAACAGCTGAACACAATATAGCACTTTATAGTCAACTAAGTGCATTTAAAGTATATCCACTAGTATAATGCAGGAAAGAGCTGCAAATTTGCAAACCCAGATGAACACCACCGTGATAATGAATAGATAATCTGCTATTTGTTGTTGATTGAGGGACAAATTATCGAGCAGGCAGATAGGACATTGGTTTAAAGTTTCACTAGATAGACAGCATCTTCTACAGTACAATACTGTCTCAGTACTGTGCTGGAATCAGGTTTTTTTTTTGTTCTCACGTCCTGGAGTGGGAAATCAGAATATCATGATTCAGATAAGCAAGCTACTCACTAAGCCATGACTAACCCTAACCCATTCAATCAAAACTGAACATTGAAATAACTATCACAGATGTGTTACGGTGCTGAAGGAAGTTATTTGGTCCATAGTGCCTGTACTGGCTTATCATAACTGCTCCTCCATCAGTTCTGAAGAAGGGTCAATGAACTCAAAACGTTAACTGTTTTCTCTCCAGAACTGCTAAGCTTCTCCAGTTTGCCTTGTAGGGTATTGCAAGCATTTTTACCTCATGTTCGACTTGTCTATGAGTTGCCTTGTAATTCATGATCTGAAGCAACTCACGTAAAATTGTTGTGATGTCATTGAATGAGATGTCTACATACAATTGTGTCATGATACTTTGTGAACATATATTAGAACTGGACCTTGTATGATGCAGTAGTTCCAACGGGGCGGCAGAGAATGGCGACAGTCTGAATATATAAACAGGAGAGGATTGCGCAAGAAAATTGTAGCCTTGAAGCAACAATAAAAATAAACCATAATGCAAAAATGCCAGCAGAAAACATGTTAAAATCATTACTTGTGAGAAATCCTTTCCTAATGTGTACTTATTTTCAGGATATGGTACAGTAATTTCATTCAACACTCATGCAAATGGAAAGTGGTCAATGTCCATATTTGGGTATATCTAATGATCTGAATGATTATTAAGACAAGCCTTGAGCACTTTTGGTTTGATAATAACAAATTACAATGTCTTCAATGCAGCAAATAGATTTTTTCCCTTAGGTATTAGTATGTGAGATAATTTGGTAATGTATTCCAAAGATGCTAGCATTTCTGGGAATTGAAGGTTGACAATCCTACAGTGATTAACAATTGAAGACAGAGGTGTAACAATAGTTATGCTAATGCACGGCACTGCTACATTAGCAAGGAAGAAGATAGTTACAAATTTGACAACAGGCATCATTCAATTAGAATCATGCTGTACCTTCATATTAGCCTAGTCCCTTTCTGATTGCTGAATAGCATTCTATCACATTCTTATTGATTTAGTAGTCGTGGCACATCGACTTGGCACATTTATTACAAGACTGAACATTGGTTCCTACTGGGATTTTAAAAAACACAGGAGTCAAGATTTAGGATGAATCCCCATGTCAAATGCCTTCTTTGGTTTTTAAGGATTCTAGAGGGGCCTGTTTAATACAAAACTTAATAAGTAAGCAGTGCCTAAAGCACAATTTATTCTAAAGGAATGCTTATCTCTGGTCCTGCATAATCTTTGTCCCTGTTGCTTTCCATGAAACAACTCATGTGACTCTGGTCTTCCGCAACAGAAGCTGAAGTTGTGCCATCTACTTGCTTTCTCTTTTTGAGGAAATAATTAATGACTTACCACAGAAATTTCCCCTCCCTGGTATGTTCTGGGTAATGGCAGGAAAGATGGGATAAAAACAATAGGATTGAAACCATCTGATTCTTAACATAGAGAAAAAAATGTGATTTTCTTCTTAAGTCTTAACTGGTTAATTCAGAATTTCATTGAGTGGTGAATACCCTATTTCCATGTATTTGCATCTGATTAAAATCTTATCTCACCTTGTTTCCATACACTTCCAATTCTCTTCTGGTGAAATCAGACAGCACAGATTCCTGACATGTCACTCAGGAGATGTAGTAGGAACTGCAGATGCTGGAGAATCTGAGTATACAAGGTGTAGAGCTGGATGAACACAGCAGGCCAAGCGTCATCAGAGGAGCAGGAAAGCTAATGTTTTGGGCCTAGAGCCTTCTTCAGAAATGGGGGAGGGGAAGTGGGTTCTGAAATAAATAGGGAGAGAGGGGGATAGAAGAGTGATAGAGGAGAAGATAGGTGGAGAGGAGACAGACAGGTCAAAGAGGCAGGGATGGAGCCAGTAAAGGTGAGTGTAGGTGGGGAGTTAAGGAGGGGATAGATCAGACAAGGGAGGATGGACAGGTCAAGGGGGTGGGATGAGGCTGGTAGGAAGGAGATGGGGGTGGGGTTTGAGGTGGGAGGAGGGGATAGGTGGGAGGAAGGACAGGTTAGGGAGGCGGGGACAAGCTGGGCTGGTTTTGGGATGTGGTAGGGGGAGGGGAGATTTTGAAGCTTGTGAAGTCCACATTGATACCATTGGGGTGCAGGGTTCCCAGGCTGAATATGATTTGCTGTTCCTGCAACCTTTGGGTGGCATCATTGTGGCACTGCAGGAGGCCCAGGATGGACATGTCATCTAAGGAATGGGAAGGGGAGTTGAAATGGTTCGCGACTGGGAGGTGCAGTTGTTTAGTGCGAACCGAGCGTAGGTGTTCAGGGAGAGGTGCACCAGGAGAGGTACCTGGTGGCTATAAGTTGGTAAGTGCTTGTCCCAGTCGTTATGCGACTAGTTCTTCCATGCTCCATGGTCACCACCATCCACAGCCCTCCATCCACATCAAATGGATCGACAATTCACCAGCCTCACCACACATCATCACGCTTGCTCTTGAATAAAGTCAGATGCTGTTTCAGCCCTTCAATGCTTCACTTTGGAGCTTTGGGACCCATATGACTTATTGCTTCTACCAGTTCCCTCTGTATGAAGGGACACATATCCATATCCCATGCATCTTTTCTGGTTCTTACCTTGCTTTCCTAGTGCTCGCTCACTTTGCACTTACATGGAGGCTGACAGTGTCTGCCCACTTCCCATTGCTTTCTTAGCACACACTCACTGACTTCAGCATGAACTTACAGGCTGCCGGCCTGAGTGGCTCACATTGCTTTGTTGCACAGAGGGAAAGACAGGCAGTGGAGAGTGCTGATCTATCATTCAGCAAGGGGTGGACAGGTTGCTGTGCGGCACCACGTTCTGTCAATGTCAGATCCGCAGCATGTGTGATAGGTGGAAGTCAAAGGTGAGCAGTCCTCAGTGCAGTGAAGAGGGATTACAATCAGTCAGGGTGTACCACCACCGTCAGTCAAGGGGCTCAAATAATTATACTTCAGGCAGTTGGCTGTCAGGAGTTTTGACTACTTAATACTGTATGGAGTTCAGCTGACATTTGTAGCCTGTTGAAAGAGAAAACAACCAACTCATCCCTCTGCAACCTTATTAAGAAAAACTTTTGAAAGTCTGGTGTGAGAGTAAAATAAAGTATAGCCAGTTTGAAGAAGCTTTCTGGAAGACATTTTCCCTATATTTCCTGAATGAATAAATCTGAAAATATCCAGTGTTGCACTTGAACATGTAGATAACAATGTCACCTCTGCACTCTCAGAAGAGAATCTTCAAGCCTCACCTTATGCCAAACCAAAAAAACCTCTGGAACAGTTTAATATTTTTCTCCTCATGAATGATCAGATATTTATCATCGAGTCACACAGCATAAAAATACACCCATCCTCCCAATGCCATAAAAATTTAATTCAAATTTCACTAACTATTATGGTGGGATTGGATTTGATTTGATTTATTGTTGTCACATGTACCTAAGTACGGTGAAAGTTTTGTCTCGCAATCAGTTCGGGTAGATTAAAACATTGAAGGACATACAGATCATAAGGTGTTTAGACAGAGTGATGCACACAAGATTACAACTGCACAGGAGATACACAAAGCAAGGTCAACATTAAATTTGAAATTAGAGAGGTCCATTTCGCAGTATAATAACAGCAAGGAAGAAGCTGTTCTTGAACCTGTTGATGTGTGTGCTCAAGCTTCTGCCTGACAGAAGAGGTTGGAAGAGAGTATTACTGGAGTGGGAGGGATCTTGATGATGTTGGCAGCCTTTCCACAGTAACAAGGGACATGTAAATGGGGTCCATGGATGGGAGGTTGGCTTTTGTAATAGTCTGGGCTGTGCACATAACTTTCTGTAGATTCTTACAGTCTTGGGCAGAGCAGTTGCCGTAGCAGACCATTATGCAGCCAGACAATGCTTTCAATGGTGCATCTGTAAAAGTTGATGAGAATTTGAAACCATGTAACCCTGCACTGCTGGAGTACTAGCTCAGACACATTAATGCTGCACCACCATCTCCTCCCCAAGGATTTGATTTAAACTGTTTTGTGAAGTTGATTCTTGCAGAGAAAGTTTCTTTATATTTTCTTCAAATGTGTGTGTTAGGTTATTTAGGTCATATTTCAAGCAGTGTTATTAAGTTTTGTATCTCTGGTGAATAAATCTGGTTTTATAATAAATTAATAGATATTTTGTCTCTTGAGGAGCCCCAGCTGATGGATTTGTATTCTGAAATGGTTAGATTAATGTATATTATTGGTCATGATGAGAAATGGGGAAAACATTTTTTCTAACATATGTTGTGACTAGTGGAGTAGTGGGACAACAGAGAGACAGTGTGTTCCTCCAGCTTCTGTCATAACATTAGATTGAACATTTCTTCCCACCTATCCAGTGGATCTTTGGGACATTGCGCTTCTGAGGCTGGTTGCAAGGTCTATAGGTGACCTCCATTTTATTCTGGGAAGAGTCAACTAGAGACCTGAGCAGATATAATGTACTTTAGGCATGGTCCACTCATTCAGAGCTGGAAAAGTGTGGTAAATAGGGCATTTAAAACAGGCTGCATTATCCCTAGGCTAGGAAGAGCAAAATGGATTGCCACTAAGTGACAACGACTGGAAAATGTTTGCATTTGAATGTCAAGGAAGGGTAGAGTCCCATATGTCTACAATGATCAACATCATGAAATAGCTTGATAATACTCACTGACTCGGTCCTGTGAAGATTGCCTGATTGGGCAGAGCACCCAAGAAAGCCAAGTGCCTGGAGAATGGCACCACAGCAGAAATCAAAGTTTTTAAAAGAGGAGGAAAGCAAAAGAAACAAAAATCACCAAAAGAAGAAATGTGTTTACAAGGAGGTGGTTATGAAAGGTCAGTGGCTGGTTGCGGTGGGATGCATAACTCATAAAAGCAGGCATCAACTTCTAAAAAGTTGCATGTTTCATTAATATTACATTCTCACTCTTTATATTGGACTCCCTGGGAAAATTGTGGCTGATGGAAATAAAACCACTCCTGCAGTTTTTGTTCATAAATATTTAAAATGATTGCTTTAGCTGTATATTCCTCAAACACCAACAGAAAAGTTATCATATGTGCCAGATGTAAACTGAGGCCTATTTAATACAAACCCTGATGAACAGTTTCTTCTTCACCTTAGAGAGCTCCATCAAAGACTAAAAAGGAGATGGAAGGATATGCAAGCAGAATACAGAACAACCTAACCAAAACAGCCTCCAGTAACAGACATACTAGTCGGAGAACTGTGTATCGAAGGCCAGCGATCAGCACAAAAGGAAAATTTAGAAACAAATATTTGAGGTTTGCAATGCAACTGAGAACAATACAAAGATAATGAAACCTATCCTGAGCAATGTGATGTGGCATTAATGGTAAATGTACATATTGTACAAGTGAATGGATATGGATATTGCCCAGGATGCCTAAATATGTTCCCCACAAAATTATCAGTGGGATCAAAGGCTGCACACATTGAGCATAAATGTTTAACTGGCATGATTGGCATTTATGCCTCTGAAATAAATATAATGCATGTCAATTTCTACCCTGCAGTATATGCCAGTATTGAGACAGGACACACAATTGACTGCATTTTGTGGGAAACATCGCAGCCATGCCCATTTAATTGCAGGAGAGGCCAGATGTCAGTCTTTTGGGGGAAACTTGCTTACTTACAGTGGAGCATCAATTAGGCTCATTACTGAGCCATTTTAGACCAATTGTCACTGATTTCACCAGAATTTATTGGTGGCTCCGGGACTGAATGAGATTGGCACTGCATTGCCGTGCCTCTCAAAGGCTACTCAGGAAACCTGAACAGTAAAATTGCAGCTTGCCTCTACATTCTACATTCAGGAAGATGTCCATTTCTCAAAGGTTTCCATTTCTGCGCTCGGTGGAAGGATCTGGCATCAGGAATGGGGTGGTGGGGTTGACTTTGCCTTGGAACCTCCCACCCCTCCTCCCCCCTGCCCCACCTTTCCTTTCTCTGTGCCCCCTCACCATGATGGCCTGAGCTTAGGGAACTCAAAACTACCTCTGCTGAGGAACCTAAAGCACGCCTGGCAGCAGCTTCTGATTCTGGTAATGCCATTTGCAATGGAAAGCATCTCATCTATAGAGTCAACCCAGTGCAGAAGCAGGCCTTTCAGCCCATTGAATCCACACTGACCCTCCGATGATCAACCTACCCAGACCCGCCTTCCAGCCCCACCCCGTTACCCTGCATTTCCCATGGTTAGCTCATCCAGCCTGCACATCCCTGGGGTCTATGGGCAATTTAGCACGGCTAACCCACCTAACCTGCACATCCTTGGACTGTGGGAGGAAACCGGAACACCCAGACAAAATCCATGCAGACATGGGGAAAATGTGTAAACTCCATACAGACAGGTGCCTAAGACTGGAATTGAACCTGGGACCCTGGTGCTGCGCTAATAACTAACCAGTGCCTTCAGCTCTCATTGGATGGGGTTTAGAGTCATGAGTCACAGAGATGTACAGCATGGAAACAGACCACGGAATACAGGGACAACTAACCATTGGGGTATGGACCTGGCTCATTGGTAGAAGACAGAGGGTGGTGGTGGGGAGTTGCTTTTTAGATTGGAGGCCTGTGACCAGCAGTGTACCACAAGGGTCAGTGCTTGGTCCACTGCTTTTTGTCATTTATATAAATGATTTGGATGTGAACGTGAGCGGTATGGTTAGTAAGTTTGCAGATGACACCAAAATTGGAGGTGTAGTGGACAGCAAAGAAGGTTACCTTAGCGTGCAATGGGACCTTGTTCAGATGGGCCAAGGGGCAAAGAAGTCGCAGATGGAATTTAATTGCAATAAATGTGAGGTGCTGCATTTTAGAAAGGCAAATCAGGGCAGGACTTATACACTTAAAGTCTTGGGAGTGTTGGTGAACAAAGAGACCTCGGAATGCAAGTAAATAGTTCCTTGAAAGTAGAGTCACAGGTAGATAGGTTAGTGAAAGTCGCGTTTAGTATGCCTGCCTTTATTGGTCAATGCATTGAGTATAGGAGTTGGGAGGTCATGTTGAGGCTGGATAGGACATTGGTTAGACCACTTTTGGAATACTGTGTACAATTCTGGTCTTCCTGCTATAGGGTGGATGTTCTGAAACTTAAAAGATTTACAAGGATGTTGCCAGGGTTGGAGGGTTTCAATTATAGGGAAAGGCTGAATAGCCTGGGGCTATTTTCCCTGGAGCATTGGAGGCTGAGGGGTGACCTTGCAGAAGTTTATAAAATCATGAAGGGCATGGATAGGGTAAATAGCCAAGGTCTTTTTCTCAGAGTAGAGGAGTCCAAAACTGGAGGGTATAGGTTTAAGGTGAGAGGGGAAAAAGGGACCTAAGGGGCAAATTATTCACGCAGTGGCTGGTGTCTGTATGGGATGAGCTGCCAGAGGGAGTGGTGGAGGCTGGTACGATTCCAACATTTTAAAAGGCATCTGGATGGATATATGAATAGGAAAGGTTTAGAGGGATATGGGCCAAATACTGGAAAACATTTCTACCCTAAATGCCCAGGAAGCCACTCCGCTGACCAGGTTAAGGCCCAGCTTAACAGGCCCTTAATTTTGGCCAGGATCGCGCCCCCCCCCCCCCCTCAGAAGTCACCCAGCTTTGCCACCAATATTTCACTTGGTGGGCTGGACCTGCATCAGTTACGTTAATTTCCATTTATTATTGCATGTTATTTACACTCTATTACCTTAGGTCAGTGATAACTTTTAAAAATTTGTTGTCAGCTTTTGTTGGCCATCCCTAATTACCTTGAGCTATGTGACTTGCTTGGCTGATTCAGAAGGTGGTTAAGAGTCAATACGGCTGTGTATTTGGAGTCACGTGTAGGCCAGGCCAGATAAGGATGGCAGATTTCCTTCCTGAAGATATTAGTGAAGGAACTAGATGGGATTTTAATAACAATCCTGTAGTTTCATAATTACTGCTACTGCTATGTGCATTTTGCAAGACCATCCCACCATTTGTGAGAGTTATATATCTCAGTAAACTCGTACACAATGAATCTCCAACTGGCAAATGTGATAGACTTTGTTTGCATAGTGTGAGATGCATGTACAGTGCACGTTTTCTACTGCACAAAATAACTCTTCATTTAGTTATTTTTAATTATTTTTGTGGATAAGAACATTTGCAAAAGACTGAAACACAGAGAGCAAGACCTGATTGTGTTTCAAATTCATTTATTTAATGATTACAAATTTTCCCAGCTTCTATGGAGCCTGGATCATTTGCCTGGCTTCTGGATTACATGTCCAGTATCATTAGCATTATGCTGCTGTCCCTACACATCCTAACTACATGATTCCGTGGGGAAGTTAGAGGAATTGAATTTTTAAACATATGTTCAGTGAGTCACTTCTTGTCTGCAAGTCTTGTTTCTGATGGTCAGACTTCAGTACTTCCAAATATTGCAGGGGGGCACAGAGACAGACTACGATTTACACCTGGGGAGATAAATACATAAATCAAGCAAAAACGTTTTTGAAAAACTAATGTCATCTGTCTCATACAATGTCTAAGAATGGCGGTAGTATAATGACCAGCTCGATTATGTGAATTGCAGAGCTACCCATTGTGTAACATTGCCAAACCAGTTTTCCCATTTTGTTTACAAACTTGGCTTCATCATTGCATCATTACCATATTGGACTGAGATGAGTAATGATCATTTGGCAACATACAGAGAACCAAAGTGCAGTGAACTTAGTCTTGACCTAAATTGGGATGATTAAAGCATTGCTAAATATTTACTGACTCTGAAGAAATTAATGCAAAACATATTTATTATTAAATCTGCTGTGAGCTATGGTACAAACTATTTCATTCTACAATCGTTCAAAAGAAACAAAATTATATTGAATCACAAATAGTGGAGATAAAGCCATTGACCGGAACTTTTCATGGAGGTAGAGACCTTGCCCCACCAGCGGATAAAACGAGAGGACACCATGGAAGTATTTCACAGATGCCTCCCAGCTGACTGCTTGTGAATGTAGCTTCCACTGTGAATTTCAGAAGTTAAAGTTGCCACAGCACCACCAGGAGGATGGCTGCTAGTCAGACTGCAGGAGTCATGGAGGACGCCAGGTCAGGGAACTTTAGCTGGGAGCAGTTAGGCAGACCCCAGTGAATGGATGTAATTGGGAAGCTGCTTTGTGGCACGGCTGGGGGGGGGGGGGGGGGGGGTGGGGTGCAGTGGGGGTGTGTAGGTTAGGGGTGTGGGTAGCAGATGAGAATCAGAACGTTTGGACCCTTTCTTGAGGAATAGCTTCTGTTGGAAATTGCGTGCCTGAACAAGGTGGCCTCGCCCACGCCACCTGGAGCCAATGGCTTATCATGAAGACCACTCTTGGTGAGATCATAATGTGGTCATTAATAAGTCACTGAAAGGCCTCAATTGGCTCAAGAGTAAGTGGGCTGCCAAACACCCTAGACTACCATTTGGGAGGCTCTTGTGGCACAGTGGTAATATTCCGACTTTGGAGCTAGGCAACCTGGTTTCAGGCGTGTAAAACATCACTGAACTGGTTGATTATAGAAAATATCTCCCCTACTGCTGGTAAAATCTCAGTAATCCCTACTATTACCACTTGATTTGATGACCCCCTTCCTTTCCACCCATCTTCTAAATCACCTATCAGCTGTTTTTGGAGGTAGGGTAAAATTCCAAAAAAAAGGGTTGCGACTTTGTAAGTATAGCTCCAAAGTTTATGGGAATTCTCCGAGTGCTGAATTTCATGGGGCTTGTCACCTGCTCTCTTATGCAAGATTTGACTGGCAGCTGAAGCACCAAAAAATGCTTAAGAGACTGATTTGCACTAAGACTGGAAACAAAATCAGAAATTGCTGGAAAAGCTCAGAAGGTTTGGCAGCATCTGTGGAGAGAATGCAGAGTTAACATTTCAGGTCCAGCGACCCTTCTTCGGAACTGATGCAGACACGAAACGTTAACTCTGCTTTCTCTCCGCAGATACTACCAGTCCTGCTGAGTTTTCCAGCAATTTCTGTTTTCCAGCATTGGCAGTTCTTTGGTGTTTTTGACCACTGAGGCTGGGGTGACTAAGCCTCAATGGGAGGAAGTCCTACAAGAGCTTCCAGCTGGTCCGATTAGTTTAACAAGTCAATAGTCTCAGCAGTGCCAGAACCGTGATGTGGGCACTCCTGGAATTGCAAGCAGACCCCAAGCAGAAGAGAATATGCTGGAGATATACAAGACTGGCCTTTATTGGCAGGAGGGAATTGGGCACCATAGGTGTGAGGGAGAAGTGTTTTGGAGGCCAGGGAGGAGGAAACAAGGTCTGAGTGGTGAGGATAAGATCATGAGGCATGCCTCCGATGTCTAAAGGGCATCTCCCCTCATTCTTACATTTCTAAAAACATTTTTTTTTAGAAACAGCCTATACTCTCATGTGTGCTTGCCCAGTCAACCAGATTATGGCATGGACAGCATGAAACATAGGCAAATCTGTTGGTAACCTGTTAATTCTATTTATAGACGGCAGCTGTGCCTCTGATTTCAGCTTCTGCTCAGCCACCCATCATATTATGGGGATAGGGTTGGGGTTGGCTGGACAGGTTTTGCTGCTTGTCATGTTTCATATGGGGGTAGGTATGTAAAATCCAGCCCCTTGCCTCCCATGATGACTTTAGTGGGACATTGATTGAACCCACTAGGAAATGGCAAAGTCAACATGCTACCACAGAAAGGCTAATCCTGCTAAATGTGATGCCCATGGGATGTTAAATGCCAATTTCTTAATGAATGGATCATTGTGATACTTGAATTGTAGAGCAAAAATAATGTTTGACATTGATCTCCATTGAGTCCATAGCACAGAAACAGGCACCTGTCTCTGCTGGTCCATGTTGGTATTTATGTTCTACACAAGCATTCTTCCCAACCTCTCCACCACTTTATTAAACCAAATCAGCATAACCTTCCCCTTTCATGCACTGATCTAGCTTTCAGTTAAAGGAATTAATCTGTCTTTGTGGTAACACTAGCATCAATTTCACCCCAAGCTAATGTTTGTTGTTCTTAATTATTTTTTAACAAGGCAGGTGTGTGTGTGTGTGTGTGTGTGTGTGTGTGTGTGTGTGTGTGTGTGTGTGTGTGGGCGTGTGTGTGTGTGTGTGTGTGTGGGTGTGTGTGTGTGTGTGTGTGTGTGTGTGTGTGGGCGTGTACCTGTTTCACCCTTGGTATTGGTTCCTGTAAAATATGGAAACCTACTTTTTTTTCCTCACTAGAAGGACTTAAGTCCCTCTCTCAGAAAATTGCACAAGCAGTAATTGCCCTTCAAGTGGCCATCAGTCACACTTAAACCTTGGTAATAAGTATCATAAGATAGCTAACACCAGAGATGATGGCAAATATGTCCAATCTGGTATACACTCTTTATCATGATACATTGATCCCTGCTACAAACAAATGTAAGACATTGCCCCACGTTGGCAAACTGGTATAGCAGCCATGTCCTTCAGGATTCTGCCTGCCTGAACTGTAATAGTACTAGTGAGCCACGCTTGGTGATGAACATTGAAGTTCCACAACAAGAATATACAACAGTCGCCTGAGAACTCATTTTTAGTGTGGAAGCAACACATTCCCAACCACGAGGGGACAACTAAGAAGAAGATAAAGTTATGTGATTGAAGTTGTGGGTTTAGGAGGTGCTGTCAAAGCTGCTTTGGGAGTTCCTGTAGCATCTTGTGGATGGTAAATACTGCAGTCTTGTTGGATCAATGATGTGTCACGCAATGTCCATCTCTAACTAGAACTTTCAGCACAAAATAACTCAGTCTGATCTTCCCCCAAGACATAACATAAGTCAGGCATATGATGGGAAACTCTCCACTTGCCTGGATGAGGGTGCCAATTGTATTCAACAAACGCAACGCCATCCTGGAAAAGGCAGCCTGCTTAATCAGCACCTCATCCAACTTTTTGGACATGTACTGTTTCTATCATTGATCCAACAAAGCTGCAGTATTTGCCTTCTACAAGATGCACTGCAATAATTAGGGGAGCCAATGGCCTAATGGTATTATCACTGGGCTGTTAATCCAGAATCATAACCATGAATCCATTGTCGATTGTCCCAGGAAAAATCCATCTAATTCACTAATGTCCTTTAGGGAAGGAAAGTGTCATCCTTAGATCATTTGGCCGGAGTGGTGGGCGTGTGGAACGCGCTGCTGGCAGTGGTAGTGGAGTCAGATACATTAGAGACTTTTAAGCGACTCTTGGATAGGGACATGGAGGATAGTAATTTGTAGTGTATGAAGGGTGGTTTGATCTTAGTAGGATAATAGGTCGGCTCAACATCATGGGCCAAAGGGCCTGTACTGTGCTGTACTGTTCTATGTTCTATGTTTTATGTTCTGTTTTCCATGGCCAACATGTGACTCCAGACTCACAGTGATTGGGGATGGGGAATAAATGCTGGTCCTAGCCAGTGACCCCCTCATCCCATGAATGAATAAAAAAAACTCCCCAAGACTACTTTGACAGCATCTGTCAAAGCCATGACTTCTATTACGTAGTAAGGGAAAAGCAACGGGCACATTGAACCTCACAATCCTCTAACTCATATTTCATCCTAATGTGTAAGTATATTGCTGTTCCTTCATGACCAGGTCAAAATCCCCACTAATAGAACTGTAGGTGTACCTAAACACACATACTGTAACTTAACAAGACAGGTCACCACCAACGTCTCAAGACCAAATAGGAAAGGGCAATAAATGTTTTCCTTGCCAGCAATGCCCACATCCTGTCAATAAATAAAAATCCTGAGACCTTCCAGTCTCATTCAAATAACTGGAGAGAAATATAAAAATAAAGCCAAGTCTTCACATGAGAAAACATTTTTGCATTCACACATCCCACAGTTACTGTACAGAGACAGCCTGTAGCAGAGAAACATTCAATGAAAGGCACCAAGTTCACTTTTTAATTAAACTTTGGCAAACTTATGCTGTGACAGCATTCACAGTTTTGATGACAAAAGATGCTTTTAACAACAAAAATTGATATGAAAATGTCTTTTCTGAAAGCAATCTTTTTACCTTGTTAAATTAAAACTTACGTTCCATTTCATAACTATTTTGAATGTTCATTTGTTGGAATAGAAGGACCTTTCTTGTGTGGGGCAAGCCCGGACTTGTATTTAGTTTTGAACAAATTACACATTGACAGCTCTCTGCCTATTTTTACATGGTGTTGACACCTTACTAACTCAATGTCATGACTGTTTGACACAGTATGGGTTAACATAATAAATAAAATAATTTTTATACAGAAAATGATTCGTACAAGGAAATTCATTGCTCACTGAGACCCTTGTGATATGAGAATTGCAGATTTATGAATGTACAGAGTGGTGGCTTAATGATTGGAGTGGAAAATCCCACAATGGCAGGGGTTCACATGGGTTAATAGCTCATCAGTCTCTCTGTGTGACTGATCTACTTTAATTTGGGTGCTCCCAAATAATTGTCAAATAGTTAGGCCTTTGCTTATCTGTACCATTGGATCTGCTATCACAATCCTAGATAAGGAAGAACCCCATCTCCCACCTTAATCTTATATAAAATCAAGTAAAGGAGATATGTAAACATTAGGCTGTAGATTCTTTGTGAAAGTAACAGGCAGTAGGCAACAGAATGCAAGTAGTACCATCTAACCTCCCTGGTCTTCCTCAGCTGTCACCCAGAAAATGAGAAATTGAGATTGTTATTGATAGCAGTGCAGATATTTAGACATCAGAATGGTTCCAAGAATACCTCCTGAGAACCCAAGGAACAGCATGTGGAATGTTTGTGGTATTAATCCTGTTGCTTAGCCTTTTAAACTTGCAAACCTGACTAGTTTCCCACATTCCAATGTCCAGAAAGTTGAGGTTAACCAAAGCTCTCATGTCTGTGTCTTAACTGAGTCCCTGTGTTGGCTGACCTATATTGGCTCCTAGTTAGGCATCATCTTGTCTTTAATTTCAGTTCCTTATTTTCAAATCCTTTTATAGACTTGCTCCTCCCTACCTCTATATTCCCCAGCAGCACAATCCTTTGAGGTACATTCACTTCTCTAATTTTGCCTTTTTGTGTATCCCCAATTTTAATTGCTGCTCCATTGAGGACTATGCCTTCAGTTGGCCACACCCAAGGTCTGAAATAGCATTTGTTAGCCTAACTTCCCTTTGAACTGAGTGAAGGGGCAGCTAAGAGTCAACCACTTTGTGGGTCTGGATTTATGTGTAGGCCAGACCAGGCAAGGACAGCAGATTTTCTTCCTTAAAGGACATCAATTAACCTGATGGGTTGAAACTAAACTTTTAATTCCAGAAGTGACTCAGTGAGATTTGAACCCATGTCCCCGGAGGGGTCTTTGGATTACTAGTCTAGTGGCACACCACCTCACCACCAGTTTTCTTCAATTATGTTGGCCAATTTCCTAGACTTGCATGTTCCCCTGTTGTGTCTAAAGTCCCCAAGTGTTGATATTTTGAACATTTTGAAAAGTGTGATCCATGTTGGCCAAAGATTTTGCATAAAACCTCAGTTTGGTTAACACTTCAACTCATTGTTTAGTAAGTGTGAGGAGCTGTGCTGGTTTGGACACCTTTCAAGATGTGGTAATCTGCTCTGCTGAGTTGACAACAAACACATTGCTAACGTTAAAAGGAAACAATATGCCATTGACCTAAAATGGAAAATAACTAATAATGCCTCATTACATAGGGGAAGACTCCTTGAAATTGATTTCAAAAATATTTTTTGAAATGATATCACTTATGTGTCTGCCTTTGTCCCAATGTCAAGTTATGTCTGACAGTAACACAATGCATGGAAGGAGATATAGAAATATAAAATGTTGTTGTTCACAGGAATTGAGTGGTTAAGTCACCACAGAGATATTCCTATGGATGCATGTTTATTTTGTGTTGGACTTTTGATGTTGGGCAGTGAGCAATGTCCAAGTGAGCTACTTGGGAAAAGAAAAATGACCGTGTTACACCGGATCCCAACTCTAGCTGAAAATTTCCTATTGACATTGTAAAGGACCTACCATTTTCTTTAAAAAAAAAATCATTCACTCGGCCAGCATTTAATACCCATCCCTAATGGGTCTGGAGAAGGTGGTGATGAACTGCCTTCTTGGAGTGAATTTGGTTTAGGTAGACCTAAAGTGCCAGTAAGGAGGAACCTCCAAGATTTTAACCCGTAGACACTGAAAGACTGGTGATATATTTGCAAGGCAGGATGGTGAGTGGATTGGAAGGGAGCATGTGGGTGGTGGTTTTCTCTTGTAGTTGCTGCCCTTGTCGTTCTAGATATTAGTGGTCAAGGGTTTGAAAAGTGCTATTGAAGGAGTGTTGGTGAATTTCTGCAGTGCATCTAGTAGTTAGTGCCTACTACTGTTACTGAACATCATAGGTGCAGGGAGTGAATATTTGTGGATGAGTAGCTAAGTGAGCAGGTTGCTTTGTCCTGGATGCTGTCAATCTTCTGAGTATTGCTGAACTTGCACATATCCAGGAAAGTGGAGAGAGAGTTTCCATCACATTCCTGACATGTGCCTTGTAGGTTGTGGGCAGGTGTGTTACTTGCCGCATGATTCCTCACCTCTGACCTGTTCTTGTAGCTACTGTATTTATATAGCTGGTCCAGTTCAGTTTCTGGTCAATGGTAATCGTCAGGATGTTGAGAGTGGGGGACTAAGTGATGGTAATCCATTGAATGTCAAGGAAGATGGTTTGATCTTTCTGGTTGGAGATGGTCATTTCTTGGCACTTATGTGACACAAATGTTACTTTCCACTGGTCCACCCAAACTTGGACATTGCTGAAGTCTTGCTGCCTTTGGACAGGGTCTGTTTTAGTATGTGAGGAGTTACGAACAGTGATGTTCATTATGCAATCATCAGCAAACATCCTCACTTCTGAATATACGATGAAGGGAAATACATTCAAACAGCTGAAGCTGGTAGCCTTATAAGGCCAGATCTAAAGGAGGGCAAGATAGAAGCTGGGAGGAAGGGCAGGGCTCCCTACAAGAGAAACTCCCACTTCCTGGGCCCTTAATAGATCAAACAGTAGATTGTTGCTGGTTTACCTGATTCTGAAAATTCTGAAGTGTCTGACAATAGCGATGCAACTTACATTTTCCTTGGTGAAATGTTGTATTGTTAATTTATTCACAAAGAAGGTTATCAATTGAAGGTAGTGGTCATGCATACAGTCAAGATGTGTGTATACATCTTTTCTCATGAACAGCTTTGGAACTGTTGCATTCGATGCTGATCCACAAGGAAACCAGGCACTGAGCTGTTTACATTTTAAACAATCCAACTTTTGATGCAGCAATCTACAGAACTCATTCAGTGCAGCCGCAGGATTCCAAACAGAAAGCAGTGAAGATTAATGGCGAAGACACATCCCTTTCATTTAATAGTACGAGCTACAGTAGAGCAAGTTTGAATGTCCAATGTGAACACTAGTGGCTGGGTGAATTAGTGAGTGGTAGGGGATACAAGGTAAATGTATAGAGTGACACGTGGGTGAATTTTAAGTTTTGTAAGGTAGTAGCTGGGTGGTGTAGCAGGTGGCCAGAGTGGATGAGGTGGGTTCTGAGCTGTTGGATTAGGAGCGCAATCAAATTTGGGGTCCGTTCAGGTGAGGTCGGGGGCAGTGGAGGCAGTGGAGGTAGTTGAGCCTGATCGAGGGGGCAATGGGCATGACTGGGTAGACATGGGTTAGAATTCTACTATCGAGTCCCACCATGCATCTTGGGTTATATGCCCAGTGTCTGGATCACTGTGGAAGTATGTTTTTCTGTTTCACATTGGTATTCTTGTGATTGTCCTAATGATTGCAAGATAATAATCCTCAATAAAATTATGATGGCTGTGGCACTTAGAGAAGCCAATATTTCTCTTTGTATTCCTGACCTTATGATAAGACTAGGATGATGCCTTTCAGGTTGGAGACCATCACAAATACCAAAGGGAAGAATAGAGAGAAAATCTTGGCTATCTCTTCTCATCTGGTACAAAAACAAAGTTGCTGGAAAAGCACAGCAGGTCTGGCATCATCTGTGAAGGAAAAAATAGAGTTAATGTTTCGGATCTAGTGACCCTTCCTCAGAACTTCTCACCTGGTACTGTCTTGAGGACACAGTCAGAGCCATTTTTTTTAAACATCTCCAATGTTATTAGGGGACCTCTTTTCCCTTTACTTGAGACCACTTCTTATTTCTGGCATAGCTGTAGGCTCCCTCCTCAGCTGCACCTGTGGGCTATCTCTGTTGGGCAGAGATCAATCTGGTAATGGGCCAAAGTAATTGCTATGGATGGAAACCTGGTTTTCATGTGTTTAATTCCCTCAACTCGAATTCAGGGAATCAAATTCATGCCAGTTCTATCCCAGCTCTTGAATAGATCTTTTGTGCCAAATGCCTGAACGTATATAAAATAAGTTCAACGAGCCAGTGTGATGACATTTCACAGGCCAGCTAGTGTGAGCAAAGAAAACATTTTGGTCCGTGTTGTTTTTATTTATATCTGTTGACTCCTCTGGGAAGCAATTAGACCAGACAACTGACAAATAATGTTCTGAAATATTTTTTCCTTTTCAGACCCAATCAGAGTTCATTTAAAAACACCAAGCATTGACATTTTCCTGTTTTTGACAGATCTTGTTTGATCAATGCAATGCTCTCCCAAGGATGATAATTTACAACAGTTACTAGAAATGTGCGTGGATCCATTTAAAATACCTTCTTCTTTACTTAAACTGATAAAAAAAGTATCATTTTATTTATATAATCATTTGAACAGATGAGAATGAGGCACATCGAACAGAATAGGAATCAATCTGAAATTGGAGTTTTCAAGAGGAGGGGAGTTGGCAATTTTTACTCTGGGACATGATGTGGCTTTTTGAGCAGCCAACGGTCTCTAAGGATATTTGCAGAGAGATTTGGCTGATTACAATGGATGGGCCTCATTCAATATTTCCTTGTCTCTTTCCTGTGTGTGACCTGTTTATTGCTCTGCATGGGCCCTTTAAAATTACCATGAGGTTGCACATGTCTGCATCTTAAATGAACTGCGGTTGTGCGCAACCTGTTATTTCTCATTCCCAATGGTTGCGTGGCCATGCACCTGGGCAACTCTGAGGGATGTTTGGTCTCAATAGTGGGAAACTCACTAGCTTCCTGTCTGTGAGCTAGAAAATTATTACGAAGGGTATGTCTTATTTCTGGAGCAGTGAAAGAATTTGGAACACACACACCATTGCTTGTCCCCAGCTAAAAACTCACATTGTATTTAAAATTCTTTACAGATGAAAATGACACTAGATAGCAATTTACTTTGACTGATAATCTACGATCTGTCAATTCCTTTCAAGGAGTGGAAAGCAATGGACCAAATGTTGCAGATTTGAATTATTTGGCTCACTGATTCCATCCCTTGAGTGGCACAAACAGGCAGGTTGTTAGTGTTTTATTTGTCCCCAAAATGAGCTTCCCAGCACATGTCTACGTCATCACTAAATTTTCTCATTTTCACATTTTATGCCATTAAAATTAATGTACAAAAAATGAATTAAGCATGGGAAAAATAACACTGCCACACCAAATGTACCAGTCATCCTATTTAATGTGAAAAGTACGTTGCTGTCCAAAATCTACACGGTCTTGCTCAAGCCCTTTTGGGTGCTGTGATTGATGTTCCCTGGTGGAAGCCAATCTTTTCATGGAGGAGGAAAAATGCAAAGAGTGCAGTCTAAAACATTCACTGTGAAGACATGATTTAGTCAGCGGCATGTGCGATCAGTGATGCTGACTTGCATAATTGCTTTGTCTCAGTGGGTTTGGGAGGGGGAGACTGGTCTTTGGATATGATAGTTTCTTAAGTCCAGTGGGAATGACTAATTTGAGCTTACAGTTATAATGGAATCTGTTGCACCACATTCATCAGTGTGAGTGGCTGGTACCCACATTGGGCACCCTATTTTTCTTTTACTCCTCTTCATTTAATTCTTCTGCAAATGATATTTGGCACCTTTCTCTTCCTTGTGACTCTAATCCTTATTGTGATGCAATATAGTACAGAAGGCAGAATACTGAATATTGCCATATTGAAGTATTGAGTGACACTTTCAGATCTGCCCTGCCACTTGAAGTGCATTTTGAGCACAGTTGGTGTTCAGACTGCTGTTCTTCCCTTATTTATAGGTATCAGTGATGGTGTTCCTCGTATGCCATCATGAAACTTGAAGAGGGAGTTATTTGCTCCTTGGAGCACTCTTTAGGTTTGCTTGCAGAGCCAAAGAATTGCAGGCATTTAGATGATGAGCGAATAAAGTCACGGCAGCTTCTGGGAATCTTGTTCGCACCTGCTTAACTACACACCAGTCATCTGAAGCAATGTCCAGCACTGTAGGAAAAAGGTTAATTACCTTCTACACTTGGCCAGCAGAGGTGCCACCATCTTCTCTCTCTGATACCTCACACCCTCTTTAGTTCTGCTACAGGGCCTACCTCTAACAAGGCTTATACTCTACCACTCTGACTGTTTCCTGCCACATCTCCCCATTTGCTTTCACCCATCCCGACCTGCAGTACCACTAACCCTGCATGCCCTCTGTGCTGTCTACTCACTTGCTTGGCACAATCCCACCCCCAATCTTCACCAAGAGTAATAGCCGTGCCACTTATTTTCGTATCTCGTAATAACTGCCTCTCTCATTCCATGAAGAATACACCCCATAAAAAGGCAGAAAATGTCAGACAGGTGGTATGTTGCCCATCATTTGATTCCTCACCCTCTAAGAGGAGAGAATCCTTAATCTGACCCGAGAAGGCCCTCGACTAAAATCAAATCATCCTTGACTTTTTGAATGACAGAACAGGTTTGAAAGGGCAAGTGGCCTACTTTTGTTCCTTGTTCGTATGTTTGGTATCAGAGGCTGCCCTTGACTTACCGTGTCAGAAACTCCAGAGCCAAAGCTATCCTCCCGGACATGGCTGAGACATGCTGACAGCAACAACAAGGTTCCTGGCTTGGAAATTTGCATGGAAATACCATAGTAATTTGAGCTTGGCCAAGGGGCAAAGAACAGCAAGGCAATGCGAGACGTGCATGCTGTGAAAATCCGGGTAGGCTCAGGGTGAGTGAATCTTATGACAGCAGTGAATAACTTGGTCCAGTTCTTAAGCTGGGTGCATGTTCCTGCTGCAGCCTTACAATGATATTTGCTGGTGCAGGCTAATGTGCAGCAGCATTAAAGCACAGATGCATCTTGTGTGAGACTGAAGAGGCATCATGAGGTTTCTTAGACCTGACACATGTCAGATGCCAATGTCTGTGGATGTGGGGTGTGTTTGGCCGTTGCCCATAGAGTGTTGCCCTTAGACGTTTGTGCCCAGTTTCAAATGTGGAGGTTATTTGGAGCAAGCAGCAAGCTGAGACCGTCTAGCACCTGATCTGGTATCCATGTCGGATTGTTCTGATGGCTAGTTTGTTTGGAAAGTTTGGTAATGTCACAGTTGGAATATTAATCAGGCGAGTTAGGCTGTTAACAAGAATCTTTACAAATGATAATCACTGTCAATCGTCAACTCACCGTTACCCAACAACAATCTCGCCACGTCATTTATGAAAAACATGTAGGATGGAATGAAATGCTCTCGATGTTGTGATGTACCTCACCAGACATCTCTTCCAATTCTGCTGCTCATGTCTCACAGCCCATATGGCTCAGACCCCTAAAGATTCCACTTCATGTTTCAGTTAAGCATCTCTTACACTTCTAAATACAAGTAGACATCAACTTCGACTGTCCAATCCTTCTTCATAAGACAACCCACCCTTCTGATATTTCTCTGAGCTGCATCCAACGCATTTACATCTTTCCTTCAATAAGGAGACCTACACAGTACTCCAGATAGACTTACAAATGCCTTTGTATAAGTGAAACATAATCTCTTCGGTCTACACTTTTCCTTGCAGTAAACACCAACTTTCTTTTGGCTTTCCCAATTACTCGCTGTATCTGCATACAGTTTGCAATTGATACACTAGGATACTCAGATCTCTCTGCACCTCAGAACTCAGTACTCTCTCCCCATTTAGATAGCATTCTTCTTTTTTCATTCTTCCTGCCAAAATGGACAATTTCACATTTTCACACATTCTCTTACAGCTGTCAGATCTTTGCCCATTCATTTAACCAATACATCCTTTGTGACCTCTTTATGTCCTTCACACAATAGCAACTTTGACCCATCCACTGCTGAAATCCTCATCCATATCTTGTCTATCCCTGGGCTTGATTTCTTCAACGCATTGCTGGCTTGCATTCTACACTCAGCAAATTTAAAGTCATTTAAACTCTGTTGCCCCCATGGTCTTATTTTTGCATTAGTCTCCTTTACCCACCTCACCTAACCTCGCGATGGTTTTGCATCATACTTCCTTCCAAATTTGCATATTACACATTGAACTTGGCTTCTTTTCAAATTTGAGCTTTGACTTGTCCAAATGCTATTACAAAGTACTTTGAAATGTGTCTTATTTCTATGTAATAATTATTTGCAGTAAAATGTATGACTTGAAGGGTTCATTGTTCATTGTTCCAGTGCAAAATTTCCATCAAAACAGCATGCCATCACATTAATTGCTTTTTAATGGTTCATCTTTAAAATGAATAAAAGCTTTATTCTAATCAGAATCCAGAAATTGAAAATTAAAGTTGGTGTAATTTGAAAGAGTTGTGCACCTAATGAGATCTCCAGTTCTTCTGTAATTTTGCTCTTCAAATTAGAGTCATAATTAGTGTACGTTATTTGAAGTAATATTTCAAAATGTCAGTGAATGCTCAAAACTTAATCTGCACATACAGTAATGAAGCTCACTGCTTTAATTGCTGAGATGCTACCCCTTTCATATCCTGTTGCGGATGCCTGAGGATGTTTGATTGGAAGATTCACTGCATCATTACTTTTGAGAATAACATGCTATATAATTCTTGTGTGGTCAATCTGCAGAAAGAGTTGAATTATTGGACCCAATTAGAGTTATAGAGAGTCATAGACTCATACAGTCGAGAAACAAGCCCTTCAGCTCTATGCTGACCACCAAACACCAAATTACACTAATTCTATTTATCTGCACTTGGTCCATAGCCTAATATATCCTGGCATTTTAAGTTCTCATCCAAATTCTTCTGAAATGGGTGATTTTCTTTTCCCCCAGATCTCCTCTAAACCGCTTTACTCCTCACCTTAAATCATATTCCATCTGTGACCTAGCCAATGTTTTATAATACTGTAATAAGACTTCCGTGCTCCTATATTCTACGCCCTGGCTAATGAAGATAAGCATCCTATATGCCTTTTTCACCATCCTGTCTACCTGTACTGGCACCTTCGGACATCTGTGGACTTGTACTCCCAGGTCCCTTTGTTCCTCAGTATTCTTTAGGAAACCTACCATTTAAAGTATTGGCAAAGACCTGTACATTCAAACAATGAAGGCCATTAGTTTAACTGGGACAAAGTAATCATAGTAGCCCAAGCCAAACATAGACACGCAGGGGAATTCCTAGAGGCATGGTTCTCCACCCATACTTCAATCAACAAACATATAGAAGTAGACCCCATATATAACCTATACAGATCAAAACCAGAAATGACAGTACTCACCATAATGGACCGGATAGTATAAATTCCAAGCGGAGTAGAAAACATTACTTCATTGGAGGCTTCACTGATGACGTCACCCAGCATGGTGATGAAATGTCTGAACAAAAACAAGCCAGCTCGGCAAGGAAGTCAACATCCTCAAAACTACCATTCATTGTGTATAAATCTTCCTTTATAGACCTCCCAAAATCACCCCATACCTATCAGGATTAAATTTAACCTGCCATTGCTCTGCCCAATTTACAAGCTCGTCAATATCAGATGTAGCCTGAAACCATCCTTCTCAATTTCAACAATACTACCAATTTTTGTGCCATCTGCAAACTTACTAATTACGCCTTCTAAATTCACATCCAAATTGTTCAAGTACATAACAGCAGCAAGGGTCCCAGTACCGATCTCCCTAGTGTGTAGCTGGTCTTCCAAACACAAAAACATTCCTGTCACCATCACCCTTTGCCTCATATTTGCAAGCCATTTTTATATCCAGTTTGCTAACTTGCTGTGGATCCCATGGGCTCTTAACCTTTGGACCAGCCTTCCATGTGGGACTTTATCAAAGGCCCTACTGAAGTCTACATAAAATACATTGACTGTACTATCCTCATCAATATATTTCATTACATTTCAAAACCTCAATCCAATTAGTCAGACAGGATTTCCCTCTGACAAATCCATGATGATTATACCTGATCAATCACTGAATATTCAAATGTTGATTAATCCTGTCCCTCAGAATTTTTTTGAATAATTTCCCTTCCACTGATGTCAGACTGATCGGTCTGTAATTAGTTGATTTATCTTTGCTGCTTCTGAAAAAAGGAACTTCAGTCATCTGGCACTTCAGCTGTGGCTAGTGGAGTATTAAATACATCCACCAGGGACCCAACAATCTCCTCCCTTACCTCCCATGGCAACCTGAGATATTTCTCATCAAGCCCTTTGGATTTATGCAGCTTTACGTCCACTAAAATATCTAATACTACCTCTTTATTAATCACAATGTGTTGTAGAACCGCACCATCCCAAGTGAAATCCCCAGCTGCAATGTCCTCTCCAAATACAGATGGGAAGTGTTTATTTAAGACCCCATCCACACCTATTGGCTCCACACACTGGTTGCCCCATTGGTCTCCAATAGGGCCCACTCTTTTGCTGGTAATCCTATTGCTCTTAATATACTTTGAAAATGCCTTTGGGTTTCCCTTGATACTATCTGCCAAAGATATCTCATGGCCCTAGTTTACCCTCCTAATTTCTTTGTTAAGCCACCCCATACTCTCTGTACTTTTGAAGGGCCTCCTATGTATTTGTGCACTGAACCTAAAATTTTTTTTAGTTTTTATCTTTTTTCGTTATCAATCTCTGAATATCCCTTGACATCCAGGGTTCCCTGGACCTGGTAAGACCATAAGACCATAAGACATAGGAGTGGAAGTAAGGCCATTTGGCCCATCGAGTCCACTCCGCTATTTAATCATGGCTGATGGGCATTTCAACTCCACTTACCCGCGCTCTCCCCATAGCCCTTGATTCCTTGCGAGATCAAGAATTTATCAATCTCTGCCTTGAAGACATTCAACATCCCAGCCTCCACTGCGCTCCGTGGCAATGAATTCCACAAGCGCATCGCTCTCTGGCTGAAGAAATGTCTCCTCATTTCCGTTCTAAATTGACCCCCTCTAATTCTAAGGCTGTGACAACGGGTCCTAGTATCCCCACCTAATGGAAACAACTTCCCAGTGTCCACCCTTTCTAAGCCATGCATTCTAAGCCATGGTGTTTTTGCCTTTCAATCTTAGAGGAAAATGCTGGCCCTGAATTCTCACAATAATATTTTTTTAAAAACTCCCACCTTCCAAATTTGGACTCACCTATAAGTAACTGCTCCTATTCTATGTTTGTTATATCTTGTCTCATGACATTGAAATTGACCTTCCCCCAATTTAGACACTTAATTTCTGCACTGTCCTAATCCCTTTCCATAACAACTTTGACGCTTACAGGGTTGTGGTCACTATCCCCAAAATGCTTGTTTACTGAAACTTCAACCACTTGACTGGCTTCATTCACTACGGATAGGTCAAGCACTGCTGCTTCTCTAGCAGGACTATCTACGTACTAGCGCAAAAAAAAACTCTCTTGGATGCACTTTAAAAATTCCACCCCATCTGATCCTTTCACATCAAGGCAATCCCAATTAATGTTAGCAAAATTGAAATCCCTACAACTATAACCCTGTTTCTTTCGCATAGTTTGGTGATTGCCTACATATAGGTACAAATAATGCTGGAAATACTCAGGTGAGACAGCAGTTGCAGTCAGAGAAAAGGAGGTAATAGAAGGAATCTTGTCAAGGCAATGGGGTCTTACCTAATGGTTAGGCTGAACCAAAACCTTATAAGTGTTCACTCTGTGAGAACAGCTGAAGAGAGCAGTTGACTTTTCTTGATTGACATCTTTATGTGCATATTCATTTCGTGCTTTAACATAATGACGTTGTTTTTGTCATCTTTCAGGCATCCTTATGACCCAGAAATGTGGTGCTTGATTTTTCCTTCTTGTGCCCTTTTTAAGTCTGCAAACAGACTTATAACTTCAGCTAAAATGAGAGCCAGAGCAAAATGTCCCACTGTCATTATAAGGTTACTAACACATGGCAACAATAATATATCTGCTTCACTGTGCTCAGTAACTCTTCATTGCTAATACAAATGTTTATAATTATTGACACTGACTACTTTTACATACTGTCAGTGTTTTCAGTAGACAAACCCTAAGTGGATTTTCTTCTACTTTAGGGAATGCTAAAACAAACTGTGTTAATATAGTGCATAAAAGATAACTGCATAAACTCTTCCATCCACTGACATGTCATACAATGTTTCTGGGAAAATATTCCAACTACTGCCATAAAATAAATAGGCAACAAAAATTTACCTGCAGCTCTTTATAGATTTTTTTAAAAGCATGGAATCCCTATTGATGGGAAGTCGGCCATTCAGCTCATCAAGTCCACACCAGCCAACCAAAGAGCATCCACCCAGACTCACCTCATCCCCATAACCCCGCATTTCCCATGGCTAACCCACTTAGCCTGCAGGTTCCTGTTCACTATGGACAATTTAGCATGGCCAATCCACTAAACCTGCACAGAGAGTCATAGAGTCATAGAAGTGTACTGTATGGAAACAGACCCTTCTGTTCAAATTGTTCATGCTGACCTGATATCCTAAATTAATCTAGACCCATTTGCCAGCATTTGGCCCATATCCCTCTAAACCCTTCTTATTCATATACCCACCCAGATGCCTTTTAAATGATGTAATTAAACCAGCATCCACCACTTGCTCTTGTACTTCATTCCATGCGCACACCATGCTCTACGTGAAAAAGTTGTCCCTTATAAATCGTTCCCTCTTACCTTAAACCTATGCGCTCTAGTTTTGGACTCCCCCACCCTGAGGAAAAGACCTTGACTATTCATCCTGTTCATGCCCCTCATGATTTGTAAACCTCTATAAGGTCAGCACTTAGCATCTGACATTGCAGGGAAAGTAACACCAGCCTATTCAGCCTCTCCCTACAGCTCAAACCACTCTCGGGGGGTGGGGAACCAGAGCACCCAGAGGAAATCTCACACAGACAGTCACCCAAGGGTGGAATCGAACCCAGGTTCTTAGTGCTGTGAGGCAGCAGTGCTAACCACTGAGCCACTGTTCTGTCCAGAACAGTAGTTACAGTGTTTGGAACAGTGTTTAAAACCAAACTGTATTACTGCCTTTGATTGCTTTAAACTATCATTTACAAATGTAAGCATGTTCTGTTTCAAAGCAAAGTGATTACTTATATTCATTAATGCTGGATTAAATAACTGATGTTTCCTCAAATGGACACTAATTTATTTGAAATATTATGTAATCAGAATATGTCATGTGAAATGGTACTGACTTTCTGAACTCTTCGCGTAGGACTGCCTGAAGGCTCAAAATCCTCAATGGTTGTTTTGCAGTAATGGTTTGCTTTTTGCAGTAAGAGTCTTTGTTTGATTTAACATTGGATTAAGAAGTTATTTGTTACAAACAAAGACTTTAAATAAACTTAAATAAAGTTGCTCAAGAAGAAAGACTGCACTAAACCTTCACTTTAATAAATCGTGATACAGGTTTAATTGGAACTAAAAGTAGTCCACAGTGCTAAACAAATAGATGCAATATTTCTGTGTAAAAACAATCATTTTC
Source organism: Ginglymostoma cirratum (assembly GCA_024137785.1). Classification (NCBI taxonomy): domain Eukaryota; kingdom Metazoa; phylum Chordata; class Chondrichthyes; order Orectolobiformes; family Ginglymostomatidae; genus Ginglymostoma; species Ginglymostoma cirratum. The sequence continues at coordinate 9,438,723 of JAHRHZ010000055.1, read as the reverse complement.
AAGCCCTAATCTGGATTTTCACAGAGTACGGTTTAACCATTTAATAATATATAATTCAAAATCAGCACGGACTGGCACAAATTGTGCCATAACTCATGAATTCAAAAGTTGTCACAGCCAGTCAAGAAGAATTTCCTTTTGTGTAACAATTTAATTGAACATGTGAAACTACTTTGCAAACAATGAAATGTGTTTGAAATACAATTTCTCTTATAATCATAGGCCAAACTGTCACAAGATGTTGATCAATGTTCCATGGTCTCCCATGTGAAAACAAGATGTCCAGAGGGAAAAGAGATTCTTCTGAATTAATATAAACTTCAACCTTTAGTGCACTTGACTAATCCACTGTGAGAAATTTAACCTGGAGGTGACGTAGGATGTGTCAATTTGAAGAGGCTTGGAAAATGATAAGGTGCAGCATTGCTAGCCTTGATGTTGGCAGTATCACAGGCCTTTTGTGACATTGTTTTCTCTTCAAATCTCAAAAGAAAAACAGATGTTGTAAAGCTAGTGGTGTGAATCTCACATTTCAAATCCGTGCAGTCAACTGGGAAAAATGGAAGAGCTGTCTAACAGCTTGAAAAACATCAGATAACTCAGATGCAAAAACCTGAAGAACAGGCTTAAAATTTCAGTAAAAAGGACAATGACAGCAAGGCTTCCTGCTGTGATTGCAATCTTACCATTACAAGGTGACAATAAATCTCTTTCATAGAGACAAAAAAAACCTGCAGC